>JAGFNQ010006680.1:71729-560285 GCA_024364735.1 Boesenbergia rotunda
GGAAACGATTGGCGTTTCAATCTTCGAGGGGATCGAGGAGAATGGGAGCTCGAAGAGCATATTCCATTGTAAGCTCCTGTTTTGGTTGGAGCTGGATAGAGAAAGAAAGCTTCGATAGATGTAAGATCATAGTTTGGATTTTGTTGTAGGTGTTTTTTATTTTATTTTTGATGTTAATGAATAAATCATTAGCATATTCCATTGTAAGCTCCCTGTTTTGGTTGGAGATAGAGAAGGAAAGCTTTGATAGAATGTAAGATGATACTTTGAATTTTGTTGTAGGTGTTTTTTTTTTTTTTTTTTATCGTAATTCTTTAAGATTGGATTATTTAGCATTTTCATACCATATTAAGATAATAGAAGTGAAGAAAAATAATAATAAAAAAATAATTTTATTAATTGCATAACTTGTATACCATTTATAAATTTATAGAGGTTTTGGAATACTTAGTCAATTTATAGATTTATTAAGAAACTGTCATTTAACACGGATTTATAAAGAAACTGTCATTTAATGGATTTATAAAGAAAATATCTAATCTAATAGTTAATATATCATAATATAATTATTTTTTTTGATTCGGTCAAAATCTTATTAAATAATTTTTTTTATCCCCTAACAAATTCAACGGAAAATCTCTAATGTCGAGTTTGGTTGTTAACCTATTGAAACGTTGTCTAGATAATGACTTAGTAAAAATATAAGCAATTTGATACTCTGCAGAAATATAAAAAACTGATAATTGTTGAGTCGTCACACGCTCTCAAACAAAATGAAAATCAATTGCTATATATTTTGTGTAAACATGAAAGATTGGATTTGTTGCGAGATATATTGCTATAATATTATCATACTAAATTTTTAGTGGAATATTTGATGCAAGATGAGAAAAGTGATTGAGCCAAATAATTTTAGATATTACATTTGTTGGAGCAATCTATGGTCCAGAGTGACCATGTGTTTTGATGTTTGGGCAAAGAGTTTAAGATATTGTCATCATTGTATTTGATATGTGTATTTGAGTGTGCAAGTTTGCAATATACACATAGACTTAGTTGGACGACTTTAGGTCCGGTGATGGATGACATGAGGAGACAAGTCGTGGGCTTATATGCATCCGAATCACCGTGGACAAAGCAGGAATGATGAGCTGAGGGAAGCACACTTCGAGGCATACGCGAAGGATGACATGAGGACAAGTCACAGGCTCGTATGCATCCGAGGAACGAAAGTCAAAGTCGAAGAAGGCTTGAAGGCAACAGGTCGAGACTGCTAAGTCGTGAAGATTCAAGTGCTGAGAGAATTATACTCGGGAAGGGAAACCCTAGGTTTAGGTCTTGTGCAGTCGACTGATGCTAGGATTAGTCGACTGGTAGTTGGCACGGAAAGATTAGTCGACTGATCTTCTGTGCAGTCAACTGGTGTCGGCTGAGAATTCGAACGTTGGACTGTAACGTTCGGATTTGGTTGGAACCAGTCGGCTGGTGTTGGCACCAGTCGACTGGTAACGGCTAGTTCAGCCACGAGCTCTATTTAAGGGAGCTCAGTTTGGCTGACTAGGTTTGACAAAATTGACTTTGGTCAAAGGCCAATTAGTAGTCTTGGTGCTCAGGGTTTGTTGCAAGGATTGTGGCGAGGTTTCTCCACCCACAAGGAGCTACAAGAGCTAGCCAAAGGTCTTCCGGGGTCTAATCCACTGACAAATCGGTATCGTCCACCTCACAGATTGTCGTGGAGTAGGAACTTTATCTCTGAGTCACATTAAATCAGTTTGTGTCTTCTTAGTTGTTAGTTTAGTTAATTGTTATTCCGCTTGCGCACTAACAACGTGTAGGAATAAAACCAATGTATTGGGGGCAACGGGCTATTCACCCCCTCTAGCTGTCGCATCGATCACCAACAAGTGGTATCAGAGCCAGGGTCGCTCGACTATAGACTAACCACCGGGAGAACAAAAGGCTAGAGGAAATGACATTTGAAGAACGCTTAGGGGATGACATCAACATTCTACCTCCCTACGATCGCGAGAGTTTCGATTATTGGAGGTTACGAACAAAGACGTGGTTCAACATGGATTGGGATCTAATGATCGTCATTGAAGAACCATTTGAAGCCCTGAAGGATAAGCACGGGAAGAAGCTCCGACCAAGATATTGGACTAAGGAGAAACAACACAATCGAAGACAAATGATAAGGTAATTTCAATTTTACTTAATATTTTACCTAACGATGTGATTAGCCGTGTAAGTGAATATAACAATGTGCATGAACTATGGAGTAAGATGTTAGCGCTTCATGAAAACCCTATACTAGTAGAAGAAGAAGAGCCTAAGGAGATGAGCTTAATGGTCCAGAGGAAAAAAAATGATCGGATGAGGAGAGGAGCTCAACATCCGAGGAGGAGAAGAAAGGAGATGAAGAACCATCCACCTCCTCAAGTGGATTGGGAATTGAGGATGAGTCATCCATATCCTCAAGTGAGGAAAAAATAGAAGAAGTCTCCACTTCAAGGATTGAGGAGAGGAGAGATCATCCTCAATACCGGAGCAAGAAGAAGCATCCACCTCATCAAAGGTTAAAGAACAAGTCAACATAGCTTCCATCTCCACCAAAGCAAAGTCAAAGGACCACATTATTTGCTTTGGGTGCAATGAAAAGGGACACCACAAGGACAAATGTCCATTAGGTAAAAAGGAGATAAACTCTAAACTTAATTCAATTAATTTGAAAACTAACATGAGTTGTAGGGATGAGGCAAATAATGAGAAGAAGCATATAAGGTGTTACACATGTGGTGAGCTAGGACATTATCACACCAAATGCTCAAGGAAAGGAGAATTCAAGAAATTGGAGCATATGAGGAAATGGGAGAAGAAGGAGAAAAAGAAAAGCTCACATCAAGGGGGAGCTACAAGGCTAAGGGAGGTAATCCCTAATTTAAAAATTAATTCAAATTCCTCCATGTACGTTAAGAAAATTTTTTCTTATCTATCCATGCATAATTATGGTTTTAAATATCATGATAGGAGTAGGGTCAACAATGTAGATCATAACCTTAAGCAATTCATGCATCATGATAAACCTAGAACCTTTAGACATAAGGACCAATGCATTAATCTCAAGAAAGGAAGACATATGCCTAAACAAATAGGTAGGTCTAGGAATGTCCAAAGTGGACATGTTGATTCTAGGTTTAAGAACCTAACAAGGGGAATCAAGCTTTGAGAGCACAGCTTGATAAATTAGAGAAAACCCTAGATAAATTCACTATTGGATATAAAGGTTTAGGTATGGTGTTGGGCAGTCAAAAATCCAACAATGATAGGTCGGGTCTAGGATACCGATCTAAGTTCTCCAATGCTATAGAAAAGTCAAATACAAGGGTGTTATATGACTATAGCAAAGGAAAGCCCAAGAATGCAAGAGAAAACCTTTTAAAGGGAAAAATAAGAACTTAACTAATGACAAGGTATCCAAGATTAAAAAGGTTAAGTTTGTAGGTCAAAAGTCACCGAAGGTACACTGGTGTGACATTGTAATTATAGATGAGTCACCTAGGAAGGTGACTAAGGCTAAGGGCTCAAGGAGGAGCTCTAGGAGCCAAGTTGGGACTCATGGTCAATGGATTTTGAGAGGATTTCTCCTGGAAGTCTAGATGGACCATGGAAATTTGTCAATGGATTTGGAGACGAATTTTAATCTCAATCCTAGAGATTTAGCACATTAGAATTGAGTGTCATGCATGAAAATATGACATTAGGGTCATATTGCATAAAAATTAGTTTTTGATGTATAAATGTCATATAAACCAATGCTAGAAATGCATTGTGATTTGGTATGAGTAGATACATCAAGAGGAGGTCAAAACTAGCACTTTAGGTCAAGGTTCAATTGAACTATTTAGATAGTTTTGGGTTTGTATCAATCTTGGGATTAATGATATATACATTTTTGAATGTATTTTTTCCAAGTAGGCACGGGTACCACAAACCTCTTCATAAAATTTGAGAATTTTTGGAGAATTATGGAATTATTAGCGCATTTCTGAAATTGGGTTCAGAATGTTGAATAGGTTGATATTAGAGTATTAGTCGACTAGTGCAGAGGTCAGTCAACTGATCATTCTGTGAGGTTAGTTTGTCGACTAGGTCACATGACTGGTAACTGTCCCAGTCGACTGATACAGGCTGAAATTATTTTCAGCAAAGTGGGAAAGTGTCCTAATGATATTAAATTTGTGTATAATCTTATAGAGGATTAATATACAATGTTTTTAGACATTAGAGGTTAAAAGATCCAATAATTGGGATATTGTTAGAACTATTTTTGATGTGTGACAAAGGGGGAGAAGTGTTAGATTTAAGTGAGAAACCAAACACGTCTTTGCAAAAAATCCTAGGTCAAGGGGAAGCTTAGGTAAAGAGGAGCATTGTTGTTTATTTATTGGCAAAGGGGAACCTTGAGGAGGTTCTTAAAATGCCTTTGTAAGTCTAATGTATGGGGAGTCTTTGAGAACTTCTTAAAATGCCCTTGTTGATGAAAATCCTAACTCATTGGGGAGTTTATGTAAAATACGGTAAAAAAAATAATAATAATAAATAAATGTATAGAATAAAATAATATATATAAATATATATATGGGATTATATATAAATTAATATACAATCACCATAAATAGGATTTTAAATTTGAAAACTATTAGAGGGAAAATTTTGGAATAATTTTCTAAAATTTTTGGAAATATTTATGGGAATAAACGGGCACGATAGGAATTATTTAAGGTAATGTTGGGTTTTTAGAATATATATTAATATAAAAGGAAATATTTAATCTTTTCCTTTATAAATGTCTTCCCGTCAATGTTTTTCGCCGTGCCCTAGTTTCTCCGCCGGAATCCCATCCTCGCTGCCTCCGCTCTCGCGCAGCACTTCTCGCGCGACAGCCGACCGATCCAGCCACTGTTCCTCCGGCGAGACCCCTTTCCTCTCTTCATCTTCGCCGACGCCGCAGTGATTACTGGTGATCTCTTTCCTCTGCCGTGATTCATCGCCGGACATTAACACCGCCTGGTCGCCCTTCTTCTCGAGCCGGCACGGGCCGAAAGCCTCCTCCCTCGCGATATCTCCGCTACAAGCAGGTGGGATCGGCGCCTTCTTCTTCTTCTTCTTCATTGCTGTGTCCAAGGTGGTCCTACGGACGCTAAAGCGCGATTAAAACTGTCACGGCCCATCTTTGAGAATAAAATCCCTAAAACCCGACGTCGTTTCTCCTCACGCCGTCGTCTCCACTGCTGCTGCTGGCGCCTTTCCACGCCGTCACCACTGCTGCGGCTGCCGGCGCCATTCAACACTGCCGCCACTGCCGCCGCCGCCCATTGCCGTCGCTGTCGTCGCGCCGTCGGCAATCCCTAGCAAAGCCCTTCGATTTTGGTAGAGTTTTCGTGCTTTATCTTTTGATTATCTTGTCCATGCATCATAATTAATATAAAAAGGGAGAAAATGATTTAGATGGCATGATTATGAAGTAGATTAAAGTTATATTTCATAAACTTGACTAAAAATCATATTGATGATAATAAACAAATAATAATTTCATTGGGAATCAAATTAGATTTTTATTAGAGAAACATTAGAGGTAAATTCTTTACCGTTTATATATTGTCTCGTTGAAGAAAACTTAATTGCGTACTTTTATTTACCTCTATTAAAATATGAAATCGTGATTTTTTCAATTTCGGACGATCGACTCGGTCTCATGAAAATTTTTCACCGGCCGTTAAGGTAAATCAATCGGGAAACTCTTGCAGTGGGTGGTCTAGAAGCCCAGCGTCCCAGGGTTCGCGTCCCATTTGGAGGAAAAATTCCTACAAATATGTCGTAGCTGGGGATTGAACCGTGGATGCCTGGGATAGCGACTAGCAAGGTTGTAAAAATCGCTAGGCTGCAGTCGGACGGAGAACTACCGTCTAGCGCCTAGGCGGCCTGGGCGGGGCCTATGCGTTTTTACTGTTTATAAGGAGTCCAGTTAATGGTATTATGAATAAATGTATGCTTCTTTTTTGGACCCTTAACTTAAGATATTTCTATCATTCCGCCTACTAAAAGTATAATCAAACAGGTATATACCAACCAATTAAACATAGACTATAGTGGATTAGTAACAAAATGACAGTAATATTTCCTCTGAACTTAATTAAATAATTCAAAATGACAAGAAGCTTAAAGTGTTTAAATTGACCATGCGGAAATGCTTAACATCTTCTTCAAAGATATAAGCTTGCTGATATGATCTTGCTAATTATGAATATCAAGGTGAAATTGATGGTTGTTCATCAAGTAGTTTGGAAGAACATCAGTCCATGCACCAATGCTCACGTCAAAAAGTACATCCCCATGCCAACCAAGTGCACCTTTAATATTTTCAACAACTGATATTGCAAAACTTCCTACCTATCCAACGCAACTATTTAATCAAATAAATATCCAAGAACAACCAATATGCATATGCTCATCCACAACCCTAATTTCTTCTCAAATCCCACCTTTTCTATATTTTTTATATCAAATTTTCTTTAAAAAATCAAAAAAAAAATGGCCTTGGGGCGCCCAGGCCGCCCAGGCTGCCTAGGGCGCCTAGGCACCGTCCAGGTTGCCCTGGGCGCCGCCTAGGCAGCCACCCACCACAACCAACCGATTCGCACAAAATCAGAGTGACTGGGGGTTGATTGGCGCTTAGGTGGCGGCGCCTAGACGCCCGCCCAGGCCGATTTTTACAACATTGGCGACTAATCACCCTATCGCTACACCATAGTCTCAGAGGCTAACAGAATATCTATATATTATGAATGATGAAATTCTTAAGATTCGATCCTACTTAATCTGAACATAATATCATATGCTTATCATCTCTTATTTACCTCCTGATCCGGCCGAGTAAGTTTTTGGAGGGGGTCAAGGGCCCGGTCGGATCAGGTCTGGGTCAGAGGGGGTTTAGCTAGGCTAACCCTGGTCTACTGAGTCGGGTATGAGTCAGGGCATGAGGAGTCGAAGTCGAGACAGGTGAAGCCCTAGTTCGGCCTCAGTCACCCGAGGTCGGCTACCCGAGGTCGGACACCCGGAGTCGGCTACCCGAGGTCAGTCACTCGGGGTCGGGCACTCGGGCTCAGATCCCCGAGGTCGGATACCCGAGGTCGGCTACTCGAGGTCGGGCACTCGGGCTCATATCTCCGAGGTCGGCTACCCGAGGTCGGACACCTGGGGTCGACTACCCGAGGTCGGGCACCTGCGGTCAGTAACGCGGGATCGGGTCGGACACCCGGGGTCGGCTACCCGAGGTCAGCCACCCAAGGTCGGGCACTCGGGCTCAGGTCCCCAAGGTCGACCACCCGAGGTCAGCTACCCGAGATCGGTCACTCGGCGTCAGGCACCCAAAATCGCTCCAAGAACAAAGATGACGGAGAAATCAGGCTTGTCCGACCGACCCATATTGTGGGTCGACATGAGTCGACTGGATGAGCTTCAACAATTAAGGAGCCACCTCAGTAGTATCTGTCAAATCTCTGACATAATCATTACCTAATAGAGCCACCAAGTATTAATGAGGATCAAAGGGGGTGATTTGGACAGATTGTCAGGCAGCTGTGGCAGTCTCACATGGCAACTAAAGCTGCCACCGGCCCAATCTATCAACTGACTCATTTTTAATGAGACGGGACAGCTCTGACATGGCAGGGGGCTTCTCCCCCCTATATAAACCCCCCTTTTGGTTCCGAAAAAGAGGTTGTTGTCATTTGAAACTTTTGCTTCACTTTGTTTGCTCTCGTTTTTGGTCCGACCCAGGTCGCCTGTGTCCCATTAACGCTCGAGCCCGACTCCAACCCCCACGCTACAGCAGATCGGGTTATCTTGGTCAGACTGAGTAATCCGTGGAAAAACCGTCTTTTCTTGTCGACAGGATCACCTCCTATTTTTCTCATTCATGTTCGATTCATCACATTCACTGCCCCTTATCTCAGCTCACTCATTGCTAGCTTCCCACTAATTGTAGATAAAGAGTCTTCTTTATTTTACATTTTAGCGAGATAAACAAACAAAAAATTTTAAAACTATATTTTTCTTCTATTTTATTTTCTTTTTTCTACCATAAATGATCACTAAATAAAAGATTATATGAATGAATGATAATTAGGATAAAAAATAGGAGACTAATCTTAAGATTAACAATTTATTAAGGTTTCAAAGAATATAAATTTTATAAATTTTAAAGTTTTTGATATTTTTAGAAATAAAAATTTAGAGTATTTTATTTTTTAGTTGGTACCACGTATTCAGGCTACGTTTGGTAGGGTGTAATTCACCCTGTAATGTAATCAAGATTACATTACAAGTTGTATTCTTTTGTTTGGAATAACTTTAAAATTATAATGTAATGTAATCTCGATTACAAAAGAGGTTGATGATTTGTAATCTGGATTATAAAATAAAACCTTTGTAATTTGGATTATAAAATAAAACTTTTGTAATCTGGATTACATTACAGCTTGTAAAGTCGTCAGTCGGACGATGACGGTCGTCGATCGCCGGCGGTTCGCCGGTCGCTGACCGGTCGCCGGCCGTCGGCGGTCGCCGGCCGTCGCCGGTCGCCGGTCGTCGGCCGACGGTCGCCGATCGCCGATCGCCGGCCGGCGGCGGCGGTCGGTCGGTCTGTGGCGGTCGCCAGCCGGTCGATGGTCACCGGTCGGCCGGCGGCGGTCGTCGGTCGTCAATCTTGATTACATTACAGGATGAATTACCCCTCCCTAGGGGTGAGCAAAAATTCGGTTAAACCGAATTAACCGAACCGAATTAACCGAATTTTGAAATTCGGTTCGGTTAATTCGGTTTTCGGTTTTTTTTTATAATTCGGTTCGGTTTCGGTTTTGAGTTTTGTAATTCGGTTAAACCGAATAAACCGAATAAAAATATTAATTTAATTATTTTTATTTAAAAATATAATTAATTAAATAAAATCTGGTTATTTTAATTAAAAATTTGAATTAAATTTAAAATTTCGAGTAATTCGGTTAATTCGGTCGAAAACCGAATTAACCGAAATTTTTTCGGTTCGGTTTTCTCGGTTTTTACAGAGAAATTCGGTCGGTTCGGTTTTTTTGAAAAAAATCGGTTTATTCGGTTTTCGGTTTTCGATTTATTCGGTTCGGTTCGGTTCGGTTTTAACCGAATACTCACCCCTACCTTTCACCAAACAAAGGAATCCAACTTGTAATGGTTATCAAAGATTACATACAATTTATTATCAAACATAACAATGTAATCAAGATTACATTACATTACATTACAAACTTGATTACATTACAGACCCGATTATCTGATCCCCTACCAAACGTAGCCTCAATGTTTACAGTAAGCCATCCATTAGCCTAGTATTCTTATATAATCTCTCAATAGAGAAAATTTATCCGTTAATTTGTCTTAGCTGAGACTTGATTCTTAGATACGAAAGTTTTTCATTGGTCACTAGGATAAATTAGGGAGCACTCGTAATTGACGGTCTATTAGCCTAATAATTTTAGGTCAACCGCTTATTTAAAAAAATTCATCCGTTAATTCATCAAAATTGAGACGTAATTTTTATACGAGAACTTGTAAAGCTGCCGCTACCGGGTAACATTTTACTCTTTTTAATTGATATATAAACGATTTTTATAATTGATATATAAACTTATATTAATAGTTTAAAATTTTTAAAATTTAAATAGTGTTTTAATATTAATATTTTAGATTTTAGGGCAATGGCAGGAACCTCTTATTTTCCATGAGCGGCGCAGCCTTTCACGATCACTCTGTTCTTCTCTCCTCATCATTCTACGGCCCGGAGAAAGCCTCGGGTGGCCGTCTGCTTCATTCTACTGATTCGCTTCGAAGATAGAGAACTCCCACGTTGGTTTTTTTTGTGATTGTCTACTTGGAGTAGCACAATTCTTCTGTCAGCTGGTTTAGCGTGGTGGTGACAACGACAAGGTCTCAAATCGAGGCCGATCCCTAGTTTCACGATTGAAGTAAAAGAGTTTTTTGATTGAATCTGCTATTAGGTTTGAGAAGATTACTTGATACTAGAGCCGGAATTTATCTCTCTCTAACGTGCATAAGTTTATTATTTCGTAGGTTTGTGTGGTCAGCTCTACGTATTCATCTTGGAAGAATAGCGAAAGAAAATCCGGAATGGGTATATGATAATCATTGGTCTTTATTGATTGTTTTTCTGTATGATTCGCTCACAAAAGCTCCTTTTTTATATTGTTTCTCTTCTATTTCTCATTGCAGATAAATCTCGGCGTGAGAAGAGGAAAGAAGCCCGATTGGCGAAGCGGCAGGGCCGACACATTTCCTGGATGGAGCATCAGGTTATTTATCCTTTTTCGCTAACGTATTTCCTTTGTTTTCTTTTTTCTATTTGGTAATCCCTCTGATATATTTTTCCTTTATCTTTTTTGTGTTTAGAGGGGTAAGAAAGATCAGAACAAGAAAAATGCCCTAACATATCTAAAACAGAATTCGGAACTGGCCAAAATGAAGATTAAGGAAAAGAAGTCGGACTCTTTGAAGAAGCCTGATTTTTTGGTTAAGGGCAAATCCAAGTCTAAGTTCCAGGAGTTCCTTGAATTGGACATGGGAAAGAATGTATTAGCTGGCGAGGAGGATCTGGGGTTGGAGAAGAAACTCGCAAAGAAGCTCAAAGTGAAGAAGGGAAAATTGAGAGGCCCTGATGATGGTATAAACTGTCTATTAGGTGGAAGCTCATCGGAGTTAGATGATGACATTGCTGGAGAAGATGACATCAATGCGGACGATGGGAAGATAGAGGAGAGTGGATTGCTGCTAACAAAGAAAAACAACAAGAAGAACAAGTCATCTAATGCTTCAAAGGAATCATTCAATCATGAAGTTTATGACACTCATAGTGAGACTCTTGAAAAGGTTGATACCATGAATGCAGATGGGGGTCAGAAGATGTGTAAGAAGAGGAAGAAGTTATCTGATGCTTCAACAGAGCAATTAGATAATGAAATAACTACAACTGAGGGTGGGAAGCACGAGAACGTTGATACCAATAATTCAGATGGAGGTCAAAAGAGGCGCAAGACCAAGAGTTTGTCTACCACTTCAGAGGAGCATCTGGAGGAGGAACCAACTGAAGGAAAGATTTCTAATGCTGAGGAGCCTGATACGTTGCCCACAAAAGAACCTCATACAGTTGAACCTGCTGCAGCTTCAAGTATGAAATACATGCCTCCTCAGGTGCGAGCTTGTTTGGGTATTGAGTTTGATGAGCTTCTTGAGGTTTGTCGAAGAGTTAAAAGTATGAACTTTTGTTACTTACTGAAAATCTGACTGCAGTTCAATGTGAGGTTATGATTAATAATGACAATAGTTTTGGTTGATACTTGTTTATTTCAGGACTTCTGAACCAGCTTAATGAATGCAATGTAGAGTCAATTACAAAAGAAGTGGCTACAATTTATAAAGTACTACCCTACACCATGAACAATTTTTTGTTTCATATTTGTGAACATGTTTATGTTCGCAATTTACTAGATACCACACCTTTTGCAGTCTCTCACTCGCAGTGATGGCTGCCAAATAGTTTCTCAATCATTTCTGGAAGCATCTACCAAGAACGAAAGGTTTATCTCTTTTCTTGTTTTGTTGATGCAAGTATAGTCGTATCCTGTATTAAGATGGTTGTTATGTTAGTATGAAACAATTTAACTTCACTGAGTATGTAGGACCTAGAAGGATAGAATTGAACATTGTATTTTATTCTGCAAATCCAGTCCATCTTGGAGTCACGTTCACAAATTTTCTTTTGGTTATCATTTCCTGTAGTGGTTATCATTTGTTCTTCAGAAAATAATCAAAATGACATATATTGGTGCGTGAAAATGTTATGTTGTTCTGAATATTAAACTATAAGAATAGTGCCAGTTAATAAAGAACCCAAATCAACTTCTATCTTTGTTATTTTCTTAAGGAAACACCTTGATGTACGCATATCTGCATCCTAGCATTTAAGTGAATATGAGCAGAAGTCCAATTATGACAACTAAGTTAAATCCTAGATATCCATTCATTTTTAATTATGCCACAGCTCACAAATGGACATTAGTTGTCCTCAAATGTCTTAGAATGCCCTTTGTTGTTGTTGTTGTTGGATTGCTGCCATCCACAGCAATATGAATGAAGCAACCCTCATCATCGTTCGTTAATCTTTGTTGATATTTCCTTGGTATTGAGGGTTGCCATATATGTACATCCTTATTCACTTATAAGATATGGATGCACAATGTAGATGTGCAAACAGTTTTAACTAAAAAAATTTAGTCTTTTGCATTTAGAGGACAAATTGATTATCTACAGTCGTGGTTGTTTTTATTTTCTGTTCTTTACTTCTTTATTTATTTCATCTATTTTCTCTTTGTTTAGTTGCTTCTGAATTTTATTAACATCCTAAATTGGCATAAGAAAGAACATTACTCTTCTTTCTCTGTTTTTTCCTGGAAAGTTGATTTTATTAACATCATTATGTTTCTTTTTTCCTTGTATTCTGGATCTTACATCAAATTCTAAAAACCTTTTCAGTAAGGTCCTATTTCTGTTTGCCTGTTCTTTTTCAGCTTTTCTGCTGCTTTTGCAGCCTTTGTTGCTGGCATGGCTTGCATGGTCGGTATCGACTTCAGCGCAAAGCTAATTTCTTCCCTGGCTGAATCATTTGAGGTATGAACTATGAAGAACAATCAGAGCTACTTAATCATTATGCTAATTTTAAAATGGGAGCAGCAAAGCTTAAGAGAAGGTCCATAGATTTTATATTGAACAGGTTGAATCAGTAGGATTATTTGTCTAAGATAGGGCATATTAAATTATAATTTACAAGGAATTTAAATGGAACTGATGTTAATGAAGACAGCTTTACACAGGCAATGCTAGTAGAATAAAAAACCAATCAATGACTCAGGACTAAATGCTTGTAGGCCTTCTTCTTACCACTGTTCTAGACTACATTGACAAATAATTATACTGACCATTGTGGAATTGTCGTTCTTCTCTATCTTTAGTGCCTTGAATGAATTAGTTTATCCCTTTTTTCTGATAACTTATGCCATTTCCTTTGTTAGGCTTGTTGCTTCAATATTGTACTTAACCATTTCATTTTCATTTTAGGATGAGTATTCAAAGGAGAATGCAATGTTTTTGAAGAATTTTTCCAAGATTCTTTGCAACATGTGCATTTTTGGTGTCTGTTCCAGGTTTGTGGACTGAAATAATGGACAGAAATTTATAAGCATTCATCATTTTTTAATGCTGGAAATGCCATTTTTTAAAATTGTCTTTGCAAATAAGTTTCTTTTGGTGGGAATTTGTTGGTTAATTCCACCTATGTTTTACGATACTCGAGATTTTTACTGGTCGCCGTTAGTTATCAATTGCATTGGTAAATAGAAATTTAAAGAATATTACTTGATACTAAGCTAGTTATATATTATTGTTGGTGAGAAGTTTTGTTTTTCTCATTGTTTTTGTTGTTTCTTTTCCATTGTTCTCTTTGTGTTTAATCAACTCCTATTTTGGAGCGTAGTCTACACATAGAAAATCCGACTATATCCTGTTGCTTTATGTGAATCAAGCAAATATGTTCTCTGCATTTACAATAAATTCCTCTAATCCAATTCACAGCGATCTCATATACGACCTGCTTTCAGTGCTGAGCAAGCGGTTGATAGAGTTGGATGTGTCCGCCATTGATACAATTCTTGATAGTATGTTCTTTCGTAACCCATGTTCAACACTTTGCATTAATTTCCTAACAAGACTCTATATTGGTTCTGCATATTTATATGATGGTATATGATGATTGAGCAGATTGTGGAATGAAGCTCAGGAGTGATGATCCCGTTGCTATGAAGGATTTCATTTTTAATATTCAGAAGAAAGTAACTGAATTTAGATCTCTTTCTGATGATAGTCAAGAAGGGAAGCGAAGTATTAGTAGAGTAAATTCTTGTCAATGTGCTCCTTTTACCATCTATATACCAATCTGTACACTATGTTACTTTTTTTGTTCTTCATTTGCAGATGGAATTCATGCTCGAGAAGATATGTAATATAAAGAACAACAAGATGAGAGCAAAAGAGGTCCCTGCGTATCATACACGGATTAGAAAATGGCTACAGAAGGTATTGTCCTGTAGCTTCAATTTATTTCATGATTTTTTGTGCAAAGTTTGTGATGGGTCTGTGATCAGAAAGTCAAAGTTTCCTGTTATAATTTAAGTCCTGTCAAAGTAGTCGATGCAGAAGCAGTTATGCTCTGCACATGTTGTGTTAAACTAGGTTTCTAACAATAAAAATGCATAGACATTCAATTGGAGTCGAAGGTTGCGAGGGTAGAAAAATCACAACAAAGCAATTATAATCAAAGGTGTTTTGAAAGATATGGATATTGCCATCGATATAGCAAACATGGAGATCAATGGTGGATTCATGTAGCATGTAGCAGACCCCAAATAGTTGGGACTGCCTAATTCTTTTGAGTCTATAATATGAGTGAGCTTTTGTACTTTTGAGTTGTGGTTGTGTTTTTTTTTTTTTTGGGATTTTAAGATTGCGGTACATTCAACTGTACTTCAAATCAGTCCAGTTGAACTGCCCACATGGGAACAGGGTTTAGAATATAAACACATGGATGAGTTCAATTCTTAACAGGGTGAATAAATGATAATTCATTAATATTTATCATATTCGAGAGAAGCAGAATATCATTCATATATGAAGGTTTGCTGCTCCACACAATATTTGTTTAGGCTATGGTCAAACCTAGAGTAGATTATTTCTGCATCTTTGCTTTTGCCTTCTACAATTGTGGATAACATTTGCTCAGGCGTTGGGTTAAATATTCTACAGCTAAGAGTGGACGATATACTTCTCCGAGGGCTCAAGTGGAGCAAGTTGCTAGATCCTGAAAAGAAAGGCCAATGGTGGGTTTCTGGGGATGGTATCTTGAATACTAATGATTTCAAGGATGTGGCCGCCACAATAAACAAGGAGGTTGTAGATGCACAAAAGCTAATGCAGCTTGCTGCTGCACAGCGAATGAACACGGACATTCGTAGAGCTATCTTTTGCATCATTATGAGCAGTGAAGACTACCTTGATGCTTTTGAAAAGCTTCTGAGGCTTGATCTAACAGGAAAACAGGTTCGTGGTCTTATCAGAATCTCATCTTTTTTTTCCCAACCTTTAAGTTTCTTAATCATGACCCAAATAACAAGTTTTCACCATTAAATTTCCTTATTAACGATTATAATCCTCAGGACAGGGAGATTATGAGGGTCCTTGTTGATTGATGTTTGCAAGAGAAGGTGTTTAACAAGTATTATACAGTCTTAGCTTCCAAGTTGTGCAACTACGACAAAAATAACAAATTCAGCTTGCAGGTGCATATATATATTCAGCTCTAAAATTTTATTTTATTTTTTGTTCCATCATTTTATTTTTTACTTCTTGCTTTCCCACGGTTTTGGAACTTTCATTTTGTTCTCTTTTGTATCGACAGTACTGCTTGTGGGATCATTTCAAGGAACTCGAATCCATGGAGTTGAACCGCACAATGAACCTCGCAAGATTTGTCGCTGAGATGTTATGCAACTTCTCCCTATCCATCTCTGCTTTAAAGGCAGTTGACCTGGCGAGCCCCAGCGAGCTCACTCCCAAGAGGGTTATGCATTTCAGAATGCTCTTCGAGTTGGTTTTCAACTACAGCGATGCGGAAGTGTGGAACATCTTCACCCGCATCGCGGGCATCTCTGAGTTAGAGATGCTGAGGAACAGCCTCATCTTCTTCATCAAGCAGTATGTGGTTGCGGCAAACAATCAACAAGCCTTGCTGCCAAGTTCAAGATCGCGAAGAAAGCTCTAATTAGTAATGCAGCTGGTGTGCTTATGTAGAACCCCACTCAACTTTCGATCCCAAACAAGTTTTGTAATACTTTTTTATCGTTGAAGAGGTAGATTATCTGCGATTCTGATTGATTATGTCGCAAAGCGAGGTGGACTCTCAAGAGCACACGGTCTCTCGAAGATTATGAACTATTGAGGTTGGTATCAGAATTTTGTTATGAGGAAAGTAATTACTATTGATTGCATTAATCCTCACTTGGATTAGGAATGAACAGATTCTACAACCTTTATACAATTTACTTCTAACGGCTATAATGCACATTAATTGCACATAGAATATAGAGACCAACGGTTATCTACATAATTAATTCTAATACCCTCCCTCAAGATGAAGGTGGATGTTATGCATGTTCATCTTGGAAACGAGATGGTTATGCTGAGCAACGTTCTGGCCTTTGGTTAGAATATCCGCAACTTGTTCTGCAGAAGGAACATATTTAACTTGAATGACTCCAGAAGCTACAGCTTCCCGTATAAAATGCCAGTCAATCGCAAAGTGTTTAGTTTTCTCATGCATCAAAGGATTTTTGGTGAGATGTATGGAGGATGTGTTGTCACAATACAAAACTACTGGAGTTGCCTGTGAAATTCTCAGTTGTTGAAGTAGTTGTAACAGCCACATAATTTCACAAGCAGTGCTGGACATTGCTCTATACTCAGCCTCAGTTGAGCTTCGTGCAAGTAACTCTTGCTTTTTCGACTTCCAGCTAACAAGATTATCCCCCATAAAAACACAGAATCCCATAACTGAACGTCTGGTATTTATGCATTTTGCCCAGTCGCTGTCACAATAACCAAATAGATTAGTACCTGATTTGCTTGAGAATCTAACTCCCTTTCCTGGTTCATTTTTCAAATACTTCAGGACACGGAACGCAGCTTGCAAGTGATGTTTTTCTGGCTTGTTCATGTACTGTGATAGAACCTGAACTGAGTAGGCAATGTCCGGCCGTGTGAAGGTAAGGTAGATGAGTTTTCCCACCAATCTTCGATAATAACTTGGATCCTTGAGTAAGGGGGATGGACTGCAATGCTGTCCTGTTTCAATAGGTGTGCTTACTGGTTTCGAACCCAAATAGCCATATTCTTCCAGCAAATCTAGAGTATACTTTCGTTGGCAAAGATTAATCCCATGCTCTGACCTTGCTATCTCAAGACCAAGGAAGTACTTGGGAATACCGAGATTCTTTAGTTTGAATTGGCTTGATAGGAAAGCAACTGCCTTATCTAACTCTGAGGGTGAGGATGATCCAATAAGGATGTCATCCACGTAGACTAATAATGCTAGGGAATCACCTGTTGTTGTGTTTTTCAGGAACAAAGAATGGTCCAGAGGTGATCTCTTGAAGCCATATGTTAACAATGCTTCAGTGAACTTAGAGTTCCACTGCCGTGAGGCCTGCTTCAGACCATAGAGAGCTCTATGTAATTTGTAAACCAGTTTCTGAGATGGTGGAGCTGATTGGATCGGTTGATATCCTTCAGGAATGTCCATGAGAATAGTCTCGTGCAACTCACCATTGAGAAATGCATTGTTTATATCTAGTTGTCTCAAATGCCAACCTTGAATTGCCGCAACTGAGAAAAAAATGTGAACCGTGGTATGCTTTACAACTGGACTAAAATTCTCTTGATAGTCCAAGCCCTTGATTTGGCTGTAGCCTTTTGCCACAAGTCGTGCTTTGTGTCTTTCAATGGTTCCATCGGCAAGAAGCTTGAGTTTGTAGACCCACTTGCAACCTATTGTGTGAGTGTCACGTGGGACAGAGATGATAGACCAAGTGTGAGTATCCTCAAGCGCATTCAGTTCCATTTGCATGGACTGTGAGGCTTCTCTATAATTTTCGGGTTCATGTAAGTGAGAAAGAGCAGTAGTATATGCTGCATGTTGTGGCTGCAGATGATCTATGCCCACATATTTGCTGATAGGAAATCGACTGCCACAGTTAGCTTGTGGATCCTGCAAGGAGTGATCATAGATGGCCAAATATTTAGGTAGTCTTCTAGCTCTCAGAGGACGAGAAGATGGTGGAACTGGTGCATCATTTTCCTGTTCATCAGGAGCATCTTGTTTGCTGGTTGCTTTGGTCAACTTAGTGGAGATAGTTTCTGTGTCCGACTCTTCTATAATTTCTGTATTGGATTCAAGTCCTTCAGACTCAGGTAGGTTGACAACTTCTTCAACAAAAGGATCAAAATAAGCTTCTTGATTCTGTGAAGAAAGTGAGAATGAACAAGGAAGAGGTGCATTGATTTTTGCACGAAAGTTAATATGGTAGGGAAAGACAGTTTCATGAAAAATGACATTTCTAGAGATGAAAATTTCTTTCTTTTGAAGATCATAAAGCTCATAACCTTTTGTACCATGCGGATATCCTATGAAAATACAGGAGCGAGCACGATCATCAAACTTCTTCCGATCGCGCTTTAGAGTAGTGGCAAAGCATAAACATCCAAACACCTTTAAATGGTCATACTTAGGAATTTTCCCTAGTAGTTTTTCGTACGGGGTTTTGTAGTCAAGCAACTTCATTGGGGTTCGATTTATAAGGTGAGTAGCTGTTAGTACAGCATGGCCCCAAAAATGAACAGGAAGGTTTGCTTGAAATAGTAATGCTCTGGCAACGTTGAGCAAGTGCTGATGTTTCCTTTCAACAACAGCATTCTGCTCAGCAGTCTCAACACATGTGGTGTGATGTGTGATCCCCTTTTCAGAATAGAAACTAGTTAGTTTTAGTTGAGGTGCATTATCACTGCGCACGATCTGAACTGCTTTAGAAAACTGAGTTTCTATCATACGAATGAAATGAGGAATCAGGGACCCTGCTTCATATTTAAATTTCATAAGAAATGTCCAGGTTACTCTTGTGGCATCATCTACTATAGTAAGGAAGTAGTGATGTCCATGAAGAGTAGCTTGTTTATAGGGGCCCCAAGTATCTACGTGAATTTCGGCAAAAGGAACTAATCGCGTCTTATTTAGTGATGAGAATGGGAGACGTTTCAGTTTTGCTCTTGGGCAAATTAAACATACTTGATTAGGAAAATTTTGGATGTAAGAATGAACTGAACTCAACTTGCTTAAAACTAAATGAGAAGGATGGCCCATACGATGGTGCCATAAATCAAAGTTGGATTCAACTGTTTTATTAGAATCAAAATTATAAGATAAATCTAAAGCATCCTCGGAAGAGTTTATAAAACATGATAGAGCAAGATCTGCTAACGTCTTTAAGGAGTCTTCTGGTTGCAATAAGTAAAGTTCTTTATGTTGTCTACCCATGCCAATCACCATCTTGGAAGGTAAGGCCTGGATAAAGCAGTCATGAGGATTAAAAATAACTCTGCAACAATTGTCAATGGATAACTTATGGACTGATAAAAGGTTGACATGAAATTGAGGGATGTATAGTACGTTTTCTAAGCAGATATTTGGACTGATTTGAACTGTTCCCATATGTGTTACCTTGGCTTTCATTCCATTAGGAAAACCAACATAAGCAGTGATGGGAATTGTTTGAGAAAAAACTGAAAATTAGAACACATATGTTCGGTTGCTCCGGAGTCTATTATCCATGTTTCAGGGGAAGATGGCAAATCATCCTGAGCAACAGACCAGGCACTAGGGGTGTTAGAAAGATAAGACCTACCAGCAAAATGTGCCATTGGAACAGTGGAGCTTTCGGGAGCTTTATTGGTAATGCCTTTTTGGAGTTGTTGTAGAATGGAATCGAACTGGCTTTTCGTGATGCCCATTTCTTGGTTGGCCGCATTTTCCTTCTGTTTGTCTTCCTCATGACATTCGTGTAATAGAGCATTATTGGCATGAAAATTTGCTCCTTGGGGATTAGCAAATGCTGGAGTAGCCTTGTCTTTGTTCTTCCGGCCTCGTTTGGATTTATGTCCGGGAGGAAAACCAATAATATGAAAGCATTTGTCAACAGTGTGGTTTGTGAAACCACAGTATGAGCAACCAGACTTAGATAAGCCTGTTTTCTTTGGTGGATCTTGCCGCACTGGTGGAACATAGGCCATAAGGGCGGAGCTATCAGACGACACAGTTAGCGCGGGTAGTCGACGACGTTGTTCATCTCGGAAAACCGCATTGTACACTTCGTCGAGGCTTGGAGAAGGACTCTGACTAAACATTTGAGAGCGTACAGAAGCATAATCCTCATTGAGGGCCGTGAGGAATTTGAAGAATCTGTCCTTTGAACGCTGATCGTTGTAATCTTGGAAGCAAACGTTGCTACAATTGCCACACTTACAATGGGGTAAGGGGTGATACAGATCATATTCTTCCCACAAGGAAGTGAGCTGAGTAAAGAGTTCGTCAATTGAGAGCTTCCCTTGAATCAGAATGCTAATCTCGTGCTGTAATTGAGCGACCCGCGTATCATCCGGTTTAGAGAATCGACGATATAGGGTATCCCAAATTTCAGCCGCGGAGTCCTTTAATTGAATCGTTGCAACAATATTGGGCTCAACACATCGATTTAGCCAAGATACCACCATTTCGTTGCAGCACACCCAATCATCATAGTAGGGCTCTGTTTTCGCAGGTTTCTTGGCATCCCCTGTAATGAAGCCGAGTTTACGGCGAATAGAGAGCCCTCGGCGAACCTGGATTGACCATTGAAAATAATTGGGGCCTTTGAGTGGAACGGTGGTAAGATTGACCTCCCCATGGTCCGTGGGAAGTATAGGAAATGGAGAAGGAGAATTAGAGATGGAAGCAGAAGCTCTCACTGTTAGAGCAGCAAGAAGCCTTTGAAGAAGTTCCTCCGTAGCCATATGATCAGTACCTCTGCTCTGATACCATATCAGAATTTTGTTATGAGGAAAGTAATTACTATTGATTGCATTAATCCTCACTTGGATTAGGAATGAACAGATTCTACAACCTTTATACAATTTACTTCTAACGGCTATAATGCACATTAATTGCACATAGAATATAGAGACCAACGGTTATCTACATAATTAATTCTAATAGTTGGCTCCGATGTACAAGGAACTGTTAGCGAACCCATTGAAAAAAGTCCCTGGCAAAACACTTCGACGGTTAAGTCAGTCTCTGATAGTGGAAGAGCACAAGCAATGGAATAGTAATAAAAAATACTATTGCGCGCGTACCTGGGGGATGCGGAGTGGAGAGACTTATATAGTCGGGGGAGCTGACAGTTTTTGCCCGGTATGCCACTTTTGTCGTATACGAGGACATGGTAAGACATACCCAGTAGTGACAGGGTAGTATGCCACATACCGGAATAAGGAAAAGAACGTTGTCAACTTAAGGCCGAGCGTCGTCAGGCGTCATTCGGCCTGACACAGACGTAGGCGAGCATAGTACGGGGTGCCAGCAGGGGCGTAGCCACCTTAAGGAGAGGGGGTGCGATCGCCCCCTCTCAAATTTTATTAAAAAAATAATATATATATATATATATATACTTATTATTTTTCTTAGTCGGTCACCACCATTCATTGTCGAAAACTGAAACTGATCACATATTTAGAAAGCTCATGACCTAATCTATCCATTGCTACCACTTTTACGAGGGAATATCGAGATTTAAATTATTAAGTATTGAATTTTAAAATAAAATATCATAATAAACAGATGAACTAAATCGTAGGACATAAAATGAGGGTGTTAAATTAAAATTAATCCAGTTTGAACTAAATTCAGGTACAGAGATAAGGATTACTTTGATTTAAACCAAGATTAATTTGGTCAAGTTATGACCGAATCAAGTTTAATATTTAAATGGGTTCGATCCATTTAAAATGAATTAGGATATTTTCGAGAAAAATATTTATATTTTTTCTCTCCCTTTTCTCCCTACGCATGTCACAACCCTGCTATATCGTATGTCACCTCTTCGTTTATTCCTCTCTTTTATTTTTCTCTTCCTCTTCTTCCACAATTGCTTCTTCTCTTTCTCTTCTCCAACGATAGTAAACCTATAATTTGTTCCGCTAATCTTCTTAAGCACCAGAGCTTTCTTTTCTTTTCCTTTCTCTTCTGCAATGAGCAAGAAATGCAGTATCAACTACTGCGCTCTTCCAACAATAAAAACAGTCCTCAGCTCTTACATCTTCTTCCTCTTCTTATATTTTTAGGATTTTATTAACACCACAAAAATAGTTATGTTTTTACTTCTTCCTCTCCCTGTTTTCTCTCTTCTCTATTTTTCTCAAAAGCAATGGTCTTCTAAGAGAAGTAAGTTATTTCTTTCTTCTTTCATATTTAATTAATTAAAGAAAAGTTGTCAAGTATAAATTTTATTTTATTAGGTTGCTAGTTAAGATGATTATTTAGATCACAATGAAGATCTTATATGTAGAAATGCTAAATATTTACAATGATATCACAAATGATTTTTTGACTTTAAACCATAAAAAAGCTTTGAAGATCGATATATTATTGTTTCAACTAAAACTAAGGGTTATGATCAAAATTTTCGAATTTAAGTTCATTTTCAGCTCCTTAAATTCGAAATTTAGGTTTTTAAATGATGAAATCGATCTACATTAATATTTATAATTTTTGAAAATCGTCCCTCCTGGTCGAAAATCCTAGCTACGCCACTGGGTGCCAGGGTATGACAGGAAGATCATGACGTTAATGAAATACTCACGATTTGAACCACCTATGCATTTAGAGTCGTGATGTGCAACGCGAAAAATTTTCACGAATCCCTCCGCGAAACAGTCAGCAGCCCACGTGGCAAGTGACTTCGTGGTTTTCCGACAAAGAAAACCCACGCGAAGTGGCGGCGCGAGAAAAACCCTAGTCTCAATCTCTTCTCGGCAGCGAGGGCAGCCAGCGAGAAGAGAACCCCTAGTCTCAATCTCTTCTCGGGCAAGTTCCGCCCCCTTGTGCTCCTTTCTCTTGCGCCCCCTTGCGTCTGTAAAATCCGACACGTTATACCACTCTGGAAAATTTTTCGAAAAATTCCTAGAATCTTTCCGAGCTCTGGGACGAAGTTTAAGGGTTTAATGGATAAGGAATTCTAAACCCTAGGGGTGGTCTAGCGATTAGGCTGAACTGGAGGGATTAAATTGCAAAAAACTAAGCTTGGGGACCTAAATGCAAAATCACCCGACTTATATACTTGACCTAAAACCTCATTCGGCCGACTCCTCCACAGCCGCAACACCTCCTTCGTCTCGCTGCCCTGGCCGAACTCGACGGCTGCCCCATTTCCTTCTTCTCTTCTCTCGATCGAGCGCCGACGACAGTCTCCCTCGGCTTCCATCTCTCCGGCGAACCATATCTTGAGATTCCAGCCGGCGTCGAAGCCTCAAACCTTCGATCCTCAAGCCCTCTCGCAATCGGTTGCAAGGGCTTCCACTTCAGGCAATTTGGGGAGCGCGGTGGTTTACTCAGGCCGACGAGTTCATCGCGTTATCGAAGCCACCAGAGGTGAGTTAGGGTTCAGTAAGTCTGGGATTGATCTTGATACGGTGTGATGTTTTTATTGTGGTTTTGATTAGGGATCACTGTGGCCCGTCCCAGTTGAGATTGGGGGTTCCGACCCCTTGGAACAGATCTAGGTTCATAGAGGGATTGCGGGGAAGAAGAACACTAGCCTGTTCCATTCTGATCAGATGTGATCAGTGCCTACTGGAGGTAAAGATCTGAATTCCTGATGGGTTTGTACCTATGTGGATGATACAACTGCGATTGAAGTGTGATTCATGTTTCAGTTAACAAATGGTATGCGTAGGATTTGATCAGTGAGTTTCCTGTGAGCAGCTGGTGAGGTTGGGTTTCAGCCAATCTGTTACGCGCCACCTCACTGGGCGAGTAAGGGCTTCTGCCGTGGTGTGTGGATTGGCTCAGGTAAGAATTGGACTAAGTTCTGGCCTTAATCCTATTTTGAATTGGAAGCTAGTTGTAGTCTACTTGTGCTAGGTGTTGAATAAGTTTGAATCTGTAAATACCATAGCTGTTTGGTTGTAGCTATTTAGTTTAATTGGAACATTAGGTCAATGGCTGCATGGATACAAGAATTTTGGGTTTGGAGCTCAATTCCTCTAGCTGTGTTGATCTTAGTAAAGGTTGGATAGTAGGATCAGATTAATTTGCTTTGTTTAGGCTAATTAGATGATAGCCATAATGAAGAATTAATCCATTGAATCCATCTCGGTCTGCAAACCTTGATTTGGGTTAGTTTAGGATTGAACCTAACTTTGATAAGGTTGAATTAGAAATAAACCTAATGATAATTACGATGAGTAATTAGAAGTCTTTTTATTTAACTAGACGTGAGTAAATGAAAAGGGACAGATTAGGTTAACCCTAAAACGGATTAGGGATTAATTAGCTAGTTGTTATTTGTGTAATAGCTAATTAATTACATCCTTGATACAGGAGCTTGATCTGATTAATTGCTACTTATTTCGACGGGTGGTTCTGTCTCGTTGATACGGACTTCACCTATTTGGAGGCGGGTACCTTTTGACTTATCTATCTTGATATTGTCATTTTGTTATGCATAGAATGTTATAAATAGCAGTAAGATTTTACGCTATCCCTGGTTATTATGTCTGATCTGGATATTGTTGTTTATCCCTGTTTATTATGCCAGTTCTGGATACTTGTTGTTTATCCCTGAGTTATCATGTTGTTGGTTCCCTTCGGTCTCAGGTATTGTCATACCTGTATGTATGTTTAGATATCGGGATCTACCTCTTCCACTTGACCTTGAGAGATCTGTAGTTTCAGGCCAGTATACCTTGTAGGTTACCTGTATTTCCTGTTGTAGGATTTCAGACTGAGACCTAGTATACTGAGGACTTGGGAGGGGGGTATGTGTATCTATCATACACCATCCTTGCACTGTTGCATGCCGGCGATCAGCGACTCCCTTGTGGTTGAGCCTAATCGTCTTCCGGTACATGACTTGCACACACGGCTACTCATGGGTTAGTGGATACCGTAGATGTGTGCATTTGCCCTGTATTGCTCCGTTCACTGTTTGGAGGGTGAGCGTGGGCGTGGTAGCAGCCAGGGATCCCTTCTCGTACTGAGCCACGAGGAGATGAGAGCGGAGCTCCCCCATTGCTTGGGGTAGGTAGCAGCCAGGGATCCCTTCTCGTACTAAGCCACGAGGAGATGAGAGCGGAGCTCCCCCATTGCTTGGGGTAGAGGGGTGGTCCCTCGCCAGCATCCTGTCCACTCGGTCACTCAGGAGCAGTGATGGCAGGGTGTACAGTTGTCAGAGCCCTACCCGTTCAGACGTCCCTATGACAGGTGTACGATGATTCTGTCTGGTGTCAGGGGTGACCATGTCATTGCACCATGTGCATATTTTGCATCGTGCATTGTTTGCTGCACTTATTTGCTGCACTTGTTTGACATCGCATATACTGGAGACTTGTTATCTGTGTTTATATGCCTATTGGTTTTCCTTTGGTATTTCTTACCCTCTTTCCAGGTTAGATGAATTCAGGTATGTATCTACCTCAGTATGTTCAGTACTAGTCTTTCCCTACTATTGATATGAGTCTGTATTAGCTAAACTCTTAGTGTTGGTATAACCTTCTATGCATATCTGTTGGGTATTCACTGAGCTATGGACTCACCCCGTTGCCATATATGTTTATTTCAGGTTGATGTCTGCGAGGAGATCCCGAGCCGCCAGTCCCTAGCTCCAGAGGAGCTCTTTTTGGTTTTTCGTTGTTTTGTTATGGACCCTGTAGTATTCCTATGCTTCCGTTGTGATGTTTTTACCATGTATGCACGTTTTATTGGATGGTATTGTACTTTTGAGTCCTATGTTGGACTTCGTTCGATTTTGGTTTTGATCCTGCCCCCTGGCAGCTCAGGTGAGTTCGGATTTGGTTTTTCGATAGTTATAATCATATAACTGTTGTTTATGCATATATCTGAGGCCTGAGGCCCTTTAAACTGCGTGGTTGTGTTATATTATCTGTGTGTATGTGTAAATTATCCGTCGGACAGGGGAGGTGTTGTCCGATTTTCTATTGGCACAGCGGCTCCTGGGTCTCGGGGCGTGACAATTTATTTTGCTCAATTGGTACCAGGATTCAGGAACTATTGTACTTGTCCTGGAGGTCAAGGGTTCGAATCCTGGGGAAGGCAAAAATCCACTGCCAGGGGTGGGAAGACCGTAGGGTCGCCAGCCTAGAGGGTTGCCTGCGGGGACCATAGAGGCGGGGCCGCTACAGCGTCCCTTGCGCTCCTTTCGCTTTCGCTCAGCGAGGGCAAGGATCGAAGCCGCGAAGGCGTGAAGGCCAGCGCCTCTAGGCTTCGTCTCCAGCGGCTCCAGCACCTCTAGGCTTCGTCTCCAGCGGCTCCAGCGCCTCCAGCCTTCGTCTCCAGCGCCTCCAGGCTCGCGGCACAAGAAGAAACCTCGCTCCAGCCTCCGCCTCCAGGCTTCGTCTCCAGCGCCTCCAGCCTTCGTCTCCAGCGCCTCCAGCCTCGCGGCGCAAGAAGAAACCTCGCTCCAGCCTCCGCCTCCAGGCTCCAGCCTCCACCTCCAGCCTTGGCCTCTAGCCTCCAGCCTCCAACCTCCAGCCTCCAGCCTTCACCTCGCGGTGCAAAAAGAAACCTCGCTCCAGCCTCCACCTCCAGCCTTCGCCTCCAGGCTCCAGCCTTGGCCTCCAACTTTCGCCTCCAGGCTCCAGCCTTGGCCTTCAGATTTCGCCTCCAGGCTCGAGCCTTAGCTTCCAGCCTCCAGCCTTCACCTCCATAAAAGATAGGCTAAGGTTTTTATTTGAAAAGGGAAAGCTAGGATAGCTATGCATTTTGAACTTGATTATGCATTTTGTCTGTTTCTAAAATTTTTCACATGTTGGATAGCTATGTCTGAATATATTGGATGTGTTTAATCAATAATGAGCCTGATTAGGTAGATTTAATCATTTTGGAGTAGATATAATAGTTTTTTTTCCCATCCCTATATCTAGGCACCAACCTACTGTGAGAATTCAGATTATGATATGATCATGGGCAGTGGCGTAGCTAGGAATTTAAATTAGAAGGGGCGATTTTCAAAAAATTTTAAACATTAGTATAGATTAATTTATATCATAAAAACTAAAATTTTGGATGCAAGTATTAAAAAAATTTAAATTCAAAAATATAATCTTTCTTTCATTCACATATATTCAAACTCATTCGATTCAATATCAAAAATACTAAAGAAGAAAAGAAGTGATAGCGGAGGGAGACATATCCTATTTGAAATAGATTCATCTCTTATTTTATTAAAATATTTCAAGATTACTATTTCATCTAATTTATCATTAGTATAATATTTTAGATATATAATTATTTAATTTAATGACTATCTTTTTTTTAACCATTCAAAAATAAATAACAAATAAAAGTAAAAGTAAACAAATAACATACTTGACTAGCAAATAAAAACATGAAGATATGAAAAATTAATACTATATATTTTTCTAACACTTGAATCTGTAATCAGAAAAAATGAAATAAGAAAATTTTACCTCAATCAAAAAATATTCGTTGTGGCCAATGGAGTATCGGTAAAGCGACGACAACAATGCTAGCCATAAACAATGACGCCCTTGACAACAATATCATGCGGCGACATCGATATGGGTAGTGGTAGCAGCGACATATAGTAGATGATTTTGAGAATAAAATTAGGATTAGAAAAAAAATTAAGAAGGGAATTAAAGGAGAAAGAAAAATACATAGGAAAAATAAAATAAGAAATAAAAAAATTAAAACATGGAGAGAGATGGGAAAAACGAGTTACATCGACAGAGGGGAAAAGAAAAAATATAGAAAAAAATAGTTTTTTCATTGGACATTTTAACAAAAACACACGTTTTAAATTATATGATTAAATCTTTCTTTATTATTTTTTAAATTATATGATTAAATCTTTCTTTATTATTTTTCTAATGTGTTTTTTCCTTAGAGCTCAGGGGGTGCGATCGCACCCCCAAAGCTTCATGTAGCTACGCCATTGATCATGGGGATATGGTCTCAAAATGACCTTTCTTGTAGAAACAAACAAGGGATCATAGGCATTAGTGATGGAAATCTTAAACTTGAGTAATTACACGGGGTTTAGATATGTAACAACTCTACCCTTCAGGTATGCATTATAAGAAGGTAAGTTGAGATCAATTTTAGACAAAAAAAAACCCATTAAATTGGACCTTCAAGCAAGCTACTCTGCAGATTTTCATTTTCTTTATTTCGTATATATCCTCAAGAAGAGCCTATCACCATAGTTACAAAATTAGTGTTCAGTTCTATTTTTTTCTAAACATAAATCATGATGGTTGGTTATTGTTTATTAAGTAATCTAAATGATGTTGCTTAAGGAAATTAGTATGTTTAGAGTGGACAACTACTATATTTAAGGTGAGATAAAGAAAAAGAATAATCTCCATTGATGCTTACCATGTGGCTCTAAACTCAATAAATAAGACAAAAGGTACCTTCGTGCTGCTCATGTTAATCTAAAAGATAAGATGATAATGTTTTTGCAATGTTTGGTTATTATATGTTTGATATAAAAAAATTGTAGGACAAAGGATAAAATATTCATGGCAACAGCTCTTCATCAACAACTTATTTCGGTATTCGAAGACGCATGAATGATGAACAAGGTGAAATCCCCCATATATTATGTTATTGTGGACTGAGAGCTGCTCTTTGGACATCATGGAAGGAAACTAATCCAAGAAGACGATTTTTTTCATGTCCAAATTTTAGAGTGAGTTTTCTTTATTTATAAAATTGTTTCGAAATAAATTGTATTCATATTTTTTTTAATTATTGGTTTTTTATTAATAATATTCGATATTCAGGAAAAGGGATGTGACTTCTTCTTATGGCATGACTCAGAATTTTCAGAGAGAACTAAGACAATTATTAATGATCTGAAGAGGAAAAATAAGAAATTACAGATGGAGATTAGTGAATTGAAGAAATCTAATAGTTACGAGAGTGCAGGTGTTTGCGATGATCTCTTAGAGGATGTGAACAACTCTGTTACTCTGAAGTTTAGTGATGAAATTTGTTCACTATATAGGAAGTTTAAACTTGCTATCACTGTAATTATACTTACTTGGATTGTGATGATTTTGATGTGGTTAATGTAAGCAACTAACTATGGAAGAACTTTGTAACTTTTTAATATATCTTATGAGTGGTTGATGGTTATGAGTGGTTGATGGAAGAACTTTGTAACTATTATGAGCTAACTTCTTTCTAAATTTAGTTGGCTCTATTTTTGTTGCCTTAGATGGTTGTGGAGTGACTTTTATTGGATAATGTTTGAATAATAATGTATTTTTTTCTCCTGCATCAGTGGTGCTGATCATATATTGTTTTGTTTCTCTCTGATTTGTTAGTGCTCTCACTGGATATTATTGATGTTATTTTGTTTGCTAAAAATACAGAACAATTGTTTTGTTTGCTCTCATTGCATCAGTGGTACTGATGATATATTGTTTTGTTTCCCTCGTTGTTATTTTGTTCCCTCAATGCGTATTCTAGATATATTTAGCATTACGTAGTGTCAGATTCATCCCATGCTATGTCAGTCAGTATTCAGACATCTGAATCATATGATGTTACAAACCACATCAGCATTTTCAACCATTTCAGAAGGTAACAGCTCATTGAAAAGTCTTTTGACCCTCGTATTAAAGCATCTGCTCTTAGTTCCTTCTTTTAGGTTAGTTGTAGACTTCTGGAAGTTCGCAACTTTATAATCCAGGTTACATTTACCAACTTCTGTGTTGAGAGAACTGGGATACATTCTGCTATTAGACAATTCATCAACAATAATTCCTGCAAAGTCTCTATGTCCATCTACAGTGTCATCTCCCATTTCACAATTTTTGGAATAGAGAGATCTTGATACATCCCCAGACATCCTAGAAGCAAAGCATTGAGCTGCAGCAAGACCGGATGATCGCACTGCTGCCACACGAACCGCAGCAAAGCTCCTCCTTGCATGTCCTTAAAAGATGAAGATATAGCATTAACTAAATTCAAAAAGAAAGGATAAAAGTTTCAAAAATCCTCTACATCAAGATGGTATTAAATTAAGAAGTCCTATTATAATAAGAAATATGAATATGCATAATTAACAATAATTCCTCGCATGTTCAGAGTTAAAATAAATAGTCAACGTATAGTTTTCTAACTCTCTTGGTCATTAAAAGATGGGGTATGTCAGTTAAAACAAATGAAAAGTTTATTTTAACATGAAACTTAGGGGATATATTTATCATAGGTTATTCGCATTAAACATTGTGAACAGGTTGGTCAATATTTCTTAGTTACTAGAGCAATTGGAGCTTAGACAAATAAATATTAAATTTCAAGATAACCACTGACGCAGCACAGACGAACAAAGATATGAACCTTTCCTGAGATGTAAACTGTCCAAAATACAGCAACCGCAACACACTCAGTTAAACGGAACAACAATGCAGTTATCTAAAGTAGAAAGAAGTTAGCTTATTGCTCACTTTTCCAGTTATCTAAAGCTAACAACAAACAACCTAGAAACTTCAATTAAACGGAGATTCAGTAGAAAACACATGCTTCAGAAGATGCTTCAAGAATTGAGGAACAATTCAGAAACTTGCATTCACCATGTTTTCAACTTGCTGAACAAAAGAACAACTTGCAGCCAAATTAGAAACTTGCAGCAAAATCATCAAGTAACATTACGTTAAAATACATGCAATGTTTTTAACTTGCTTTCACCAAAATTTCAACTTGCTTTCACCAAACGACAGCCACATGTTTTCAACTTGTTTTTAGCTAACAATCTAACAGTAACATTATGTTAAAATACAAGGGAAACATCAGCCAAACTTCAGAAATGGCAGCCAAAACAGCTTCAGAAACGGCAGCCAAACTTCTGAGCCAACTTTGTTTTCAGTGGTTCTGGAACTTATCTTGCGCCGACGCCAGCGTGGGTTTCTGCCAACTTCAGAAATGGCAGCCAAACTTCAGAAACGACAGCCAAAACAGATTTTGAGCCAACTAAAATAGCATGTGATTCATGTCACCAAGCTCCTCCTTAATAGCTCCCAAGCATGTGGCACTTCAGAAACAGCAGACAATGAAGTGAAGATCAGACAATGAAGTCACCACTCACCAGCATAATCTGTTGATAACATACTGATAATAATCAACTATAATGGAAAGCCCAACATCAAGGACTTTGGAAGCTCAACAAAAAATCGTTGAACTCCTTGCATAGACCTAAATTCCAATTTAAATATGCACCAATGCACCCACATAAAGAAATATGTTAATACCATCTTTGATTAGTGGAGTATGAATAAGAAAATTGTTGCCTCTTTCACACGAATGGTTTAATGCCACCAACATGAAAAAAAACCAGGAAAGTGTCGAGGGAAAATGCTAAACAGATGTGTCAGAAGGTTGCACAATAAATTGACATAAATCTTCCCTTTCAATTGGCTGAAGTTATAGACTTTTCTTTCTAAGACACAGAGATGATCAGAGGTATGGAAATTATCATCCGTGGAATAGATTACTTTTTCTTGCATAATAAATTGATTACGTTTGTTTGTTCACTTATTTCTTTAATGCCAAACGATAGTGTCATTTATAACAACTTACAATTTAGGCCTACCATAAGAATAAAACTGTAATAAATAACCCACCAATATGTACAAGATGAATAGGTAATGTGATGTAAGTTCCAAAGCAGTCATCATGTTTATCTGATTGATGAATAGAAAGGGATACCTTATGCACAGCAAAAACTGAGAATCTTGTGAATGAAGAACTTTTCTTAATAATTTTCTCTCGGGAGAGAGATCCTTATGCAGCTGGTGTGCTAACTCTCTGAGCAACACCAGCTGTGCCTTCTCCACAAAAGGCAAGGAAATATATGTAGAAAGGAAAACTAACAACCCCACAACATCTCTTCCAAGCATGTGCCATATCCAGATATCAAAGGGAAAGAAATTTGATAGAAGACAAATACAGGAAGCATTACGAAACTAAATTATCCACACTTACAGGAAATTGACAGAATGTATATATATAGAAGATAAAACACACTTAAAGCTCTTCACCATAACCTTGCAACTTGTTCAACTACAACCTACCAATAAAAAAGAGAAGATTAATAATGATTATGGTCATCCATTATATGAACATAATTGGGGAATATAAAAATTTTATGTGCTAACTTACATTTTGACTGGATTGATCATCGATCATACTTGGGGATTCAAATTTGATAACTCATCAATTGTAGAACCCTATAGATAAATGTGCATATGTTCAATGTTAACAAATAACAATTGTAAAATCATTTAACACTAAAGTAGCAAATGACACCAAATACACAATCAAACCTTTTTCTGAGATTTTGCCTTTGTCTTTTTCATAGTTTGCTCAATTTTAGATTGGTTTCTTTTCGTAGGTGGACGCCCACGAGACCTTACTTTCAGTGGACTGTGAAACTTTTTCCTCTCATTTGTTGATTCCTCATGTATTCTATTGCTGTCTTGATGACCATCCAATGAATCATCAATATTTATATTCATAATTCTTTTTTTCGCTTCTTTCAATATTCCTGTTAAAACAAAGCACTTCTCATCACTTTTTGACCCAAGCTGCCCCACTTCCTGTAACAATGGTTGAAGATTATTATATCTTCGTCGTTCCTCTTCATGATGACAAGAATCATCATAAATATTGGCGATTCCTTGATATCCCCGTTTAATATCTTTGCACCATCGTTCCAAAATATAATTTTCTGGAAGTATAGTGACATTTCTTTTCACTAGAACAGACATCAAATGTCTACATACAATTCCACGAAACTCAAAGAGGACGACACAAACACTTCATCTGAAATTGTAACTCACTATATTGCACCCAAAAGGAAACTTCTTTTGGAGTTGCTCCCTCCATATACAGTTTCTATCACCTCAAAAAAGAGTGTTGACCCTTCTTGCTTCACAAATGAAGTATTACAAAACATCAAACCTCGCATTTCATCTTGAAACAACTTGAATATCTTGTTAGTGTAAACACTTTGAAACTGTTTTTCAATTGGATGATCACTAATGACCGGAATGATAGAATTGAAAGATGCAAAATCAGAATTTTCTTCCTTTTCAATCTTACTTTTTAAAGCATTGTCATATTGTTCAACAAATTGTTTCAAAGTTATTTTTAAATGAACATAATCATCAAAAAATGCATTCATACTCTCACTTCTTTGACTTGTAGACATCCCTGCCCAAAATTTATCTTTTACATACACAGACATCCACTTATGACGAATTTCATATAAAGAATTCAACCAATCATTTTTCTCTAAGTTAAACGCTTCAATAAAGTTTTTCAAAATTCCCATCACATTCGTCAGATGTCAAAGAATTGTAAACAATATTCTTCATGTTTCTCTTTATCAGCTTATAGTTGGCATGACTACTAAACTTGGTAGAAAGTTTTTTCATAATATGCCAAAGACATAAATGATGATGAGAGTCCAAAAATACCTCAAGAATTGCAATTTCCATGGCTTTACATTGATCCGTAATAATAGCTCGTGGAGCTCGTCCTCTCATGCATGTCAACCATGATTTAAATAACCAAATAAAAGTTTCAGAATCTTGTTTGGATATCAAACCACAACCAAGTAATATGGATTCACCATGGCGATTTACTCCAACAAACGGAGCAAATGACATATCATAACTATTGGTAAGATATGTAGTATCAAATGTAACAACATCAGAAAAAGAATCACATGCAGCCCTACATCTGACATCAGCCCAAAATATATTTCTTATGTGAGAATCCTCATCTACATAAATCACATAAAAGAAATTTGAATTTCTACTTTGCATACGACAAAAGTAATTATTCAAAGCTTCTGCATCACCATTCTCGAGCCTTAATCTCCATGCTTCGACCACATAATTTCTACACTTTCTTTCATCAAATGATAAATTTTCATAGCCACCAGCTTCAACAACAAAAGATTGAAAACTCTTACTCAAGGTTATTCCCGCTTGATCATTCAACTCTAATTGTCTCTTAGTTTGAGAATCTAACACTTTATTACATCTAAAATGTCTTGACTTCCTTGGACTTAATGCATGATTGTGATCAAGTTGAATACTAGTGATGACACATACTCCATCATTCAGAATTGTAAGATTGATCCTTGCTTTGCAAGCCGTTTTGGTACAAGGTCTAGGATAAAAGGAATTTTTCACTCTAGGAGCTGATTGACCATTTTTAGAGCATCCAAATGAAAAATACTTCAATTTGCCATCATCTCCTTTTTTGGAACCTAGCTTTGAAATACCAAACCCAAGTCCTTGTGCATATAATTTGTAAAAATCACGAACCTCTTGTTTAGATGAAAATTGCATCCCAACTTGTGGAGTATCAAGTGCATTTGAATTTGACGAATCACCCAACGTTTGCACATCACCCTCATTTAATAGTTCTTGCTCCATAACAAAATTACAACCTAAATTCAAACCAAATAATTATTGGCAAACATCAAGCAAGAAAGAATGTTTTAAGCGAACAATTCAGTAGATAATATATCTAACATTTGATATAACACTTCACTAGATTGGTTCTAGTACCAAAAGCATTCCGGTCAGTATAACACTTGATATAACATTTGCAAAACATTTGCCATATTGATTTCGAACCAATCAATATTTGATACAATTTGCAAAACATTTGCAAAACATTTGTCACTTTAAAAAGCAAGATTGGATCTAGTGGTTTGAAACAATGTTTTGATATAACATTTGATATAACACTTCAGTAGATTGTTTCAGTAGATTGCAAATTGTCACTGAAGTGTTCTTTTTTTTTTTTACTTAACTTCAGATGGTTGGTTTGCAGATCGAATCAATCAGGAGCAATCAAGAAAGGAGAAGATATTGTTTCAAAACATTGCAAGAAACAATTTGCAAATCGAATCAATCAGGAGCAATCAATAAAGGAGAAGATATTGTTTCAAAACATTGCAAGAAACAATTTGCAAATCGAATCAATCAGGAGCAATATATCTTGCAAGAAACAATTTGCAAAACATTGTTTCAAACACTTCAGTGATTGCGATAAGGAATCAGATGACACTTACACTTGATGTCGGATGTAGGAAATCCAACACTAGGAAGCGCACAGGCGGTCGGTGAAGCGCTGGAAACCTCGTGCAGATGTTGACGGCACACAAGAAGTCGGAGAAACCTCGTGTCGAAGCCGACGACACACAAGATCGGCGGCCAAGAAGAAACCTCGCGGCGCAAGAAGAAACCTCGCTGCACAAGAGAAAGCTCGCTGCCCTCGTTGCCCTAAACAGAAACCTCGATTCAGGAAACTTCGCTGCCCTCGCTGAGCGCAAGCGAAAGGAGCGCAAGGGACGCAAGGGGGCGCAAGCGAAAGGAGCGCAAGGGGGCGCAAGCGAAAGGAGCGCAAGGGACGCAGGAAACTGCGCTGCCCTCGCGGAAGGAGATGTGCGATAGAAACTCGCGTGAGCACAAGGGACGCAAGGGGGCGGAAGGAGATCACACCGAGAAGAGGTTGCACAAGAAGATACCTCGCTGCCCTCGCTGTCGAGAAGAGATTGAGACTAGGGTTTTTCTCGCGCCGCCACTTCGCGTGGGTTTTCTTTGTCGGAAAGCCACGAAGTCACTTGCCATGTGCCACGTGGGCTGCTGACTGTTTCGCGGAGGGATTTGCGAAAATTTTTCGCGCTGCAGATTATTTTCCATGCATTTATATGAATCTTTCTCCATATCTATGGGATCAACTTTATCATTTATCGATTTTAGACGGAGAGATAGTTGATCAACCGCGCATATATCTCAATCTGCCATTATATTTATGAGACCGGCTTTATCATCTGTGTATTTATATGAACTTTACTTCGTATTTATGGGATTGATTTCATATTTATGGACCGACTTGCCGATTTTAGTGGGAGTGGCAGGGGTTTTTTTTTTAATTTGTAAAATATGAAGTATAAGGAGCGGGATGAAACCGCCCTCGCGCCAGCAAGCCAACTCGTGCGGCTCTGTGGTCGGGAACAGGCGACAGGTGTATTCTATACGCTACGTGGCATGCGGGAGCAATGCCATCGCGCGGAGTATTAATGGTCGGCGTTCCCGTTCTCGCCCTCGACCGGCGCTTCATTTGCTGCTGCGTAGGAGAGATGAAGTCGAGGAAGCATCTGTCTCCCATTGCGAACGATCTGCTCGATCGATGCGCGGAGTATCTTTCTCTCACTCTTGTTTAGATCTAGTATTATAGTTTTTGGTGGATTTATCTCTTTACGATCACATTGATCTGCATTTTGCTATGTGGTTATTCGGATGAGAAAGGAGTGATTGCTGTTTGTCTGGTGTGGCTTGGACAATGCTTTTAGGGTATCAGCGATGGGTTCTCTGTTGGTTTTGGTAGCAATTAATTGGTTTTAGTAGTGATCTAGAAATGGGGAGAATCTTGTTGGAAGCTTTATTTGTGTGTTTTGAAGCAGTTTAGTAACGTGATGCGTAATTGCATAGATAATGGAGAACGGTGAGTGCATTTTTCTCGGTTGCTCTTTGTGAAATTTAAATTTTTGAGTGAACCTTTGCATTGTGGCTTGATGAGATTGAATTTAACAAAACAGTGTGAGTTGCCAAGTCGGTAAACTAAACTCTATGTTAAGTCTAGGCAAGACTCGAGGAGTGACATCTCTCGTGTTCACATCCCAGAAATCAATTCTTCACCCCATGCTGTAATATGGAATTCAAATACACAAATTGTCAAATATAAATGTAACAATAACTACGAAAGCATGCATTCAAGTTTGTTTCTCCCTTTGAACATTTCCGTACTTATAAAATAAAGAATTGTTCACTTTGGTCTGAAATCTTTCAGGATATTGAAAACTTCAGTTGAGTCCCTTGTGGAAGATTTTAAACGAGGCTTGAAGCCTGCGGTAGATAACTTCTCAAGGAGGTTGGTGGAGGACTGTTGTTCAAAGGCTATAGCAGCTATTTGTCCTGAGATAGGGCAGAGAATTAGTGATGGATCAATTAGCCGACTCACTTATGATATGATGCTGGCATGGGAGAGCCCTAGCTCAACTGATCCAGAACCTTCATTGGTTTGGTCTCATTTCATCTGGCATTCTAATAATTTCAGTCAGATTTTTTTTAAGCTGTAAAAATCAAAATTGTTGCTTTCTATTAAAATATAGGTCCAACTTATTTTATTCCTTCTTCTCGACTTTAGGAGAGCATTGCGAAGGGAAATCAGGACAAACCGTTGCCTTTTGAAGGAGAAGATGGGCAGATGCATGACGATATCCCCTTGTTTTATTCAGACTTCATGCCTCTCCTTGTAAGCAGTCTACTGCTGTTATATTTCTCTTCTATTGAATAGACTGTATGTTTAGTCTGGAATTGCTTGAAAATTTATTTTGTTAAAACAGGTTAATGAAGAGCCAAGTATTGGAGAAGATGCATTTGTGTGGTTTTCTTCCCTAATCCCTCTGGCTGCTGACGTTGTCAATGCACAATTCACTTTTGAAACTCTTACTGCACCTACTGCTAATCGACTTCATTTTCCTGCCTATGATAGATTCCTCAAGGAAATGAACAAGTATGCCATTCATCTTATCTCAACATTTGCTTACTTCTTTGTGAGTAAATACTGAGGAGCAACTTTGATCGAGTCCCTTGAGATTCGTTTCTGTTAAGAGTAGATTCACCTTCTTTGCTGATTTGTATTTCTGGAAAAAGACGGACATGCATAGTGAATTAAACCAGATTTCATTTGAGTTTTCATATGTAAAATCAATCATGTCTTTGATGGCTCTTCATGTTCCTCCTTGTGTTGCTACTCATCTGCTCAGACTTGTTCAGAGATTCGGTGTTAAGCAAGCATCAAAAAGTAATTTCTGTCACTAGCATGTTGATATTCTTTAGATTCCTCAGGAGTTTTGACTCAGAAAATATCAAGAACAATGGCTTGCATCTGATATCTCGTAGTTCATAAACTAAGCTATTCAGTAGCACATGATACTTCTGAGTTGGTGAATAGTCGTATTCTTTTCCTCTCCACATAATTTCAAGCTACTTCCTGTCAAAAGAAACAATAAAATACTATTCTTTTTAAAGCTAGAATGGCTTGCTGATGGGCACGACGACAAGGACTGAAGTTTTGCTCACCAATGCTCTGTATCATGTTTGCTCACATATACCTCCATTGCTTGCATGAACAAACTGATGAGATGTATTAATGATCGGTCAATGTTTACACTTCTTCAATTTTTAGTTCTGTCGAGTACTTGGAGAATCAGGAGACACCAACAGGAGTTGAGTTTTCTGAGAATGAATTCATTCTTCATGTCGAGGGCACTTCATGGACACACAGAGTGGTGAGGCACATTAGAGCAACTAGTTGGCCTGGTAATTTCATATCGGTTCTCATTAATCTTCTGATTTATGGACACTATTTAAAGTGTTATCTCTTAATCTTGATTATATAATATGTCATTTCTATTCATTTGATATTGTGTGCTAGGAAGACTTACCCTTACCAATCACGCTCTCTACTTTGAGTCATCTGGAGTAATGTCATATGAAACTGCTGTAAAAATCGATCTTTCTAGAGCAGATGCTGATCAAGTTAAACCCACCTCAACTGGGCCATGGGGCGTTCCCTTGTTTGACAAAGCAATAGAATACGAGACCTCTGAATTGTAATTCACTTACTAATCTTCATTTTGAGCATCATCAGCTTGAATGTTATGACATATCTCTAGGATAATCGATGTAATCTTCTATAACTTTGCAGATCAGAACCATTGGTGATAGAGTTCCCTGAGATGACTAGTTCCACTAGACGTGACCACTGGCTTACTCTAATAAAAGAAGTCATCTTGTTCCACCGCTTCATATTGAAATTTGATATTCAAAACCCTATCCAGGCATGGGAGATCCATGCTAGAAGTATTTTGGGGGTCTTCAGGCTTCATGCAGCTCGGGAATTACTGAGAATATCATCACCGTTTCCTGCAAACTTTTTGATTTTTTTGCTCTACGAGGAACTACCAAAGGGGGACTATGTTTTGACAGAATTAGCCAATACCATAAAGCAGAAAACTAGCTTAAGCCCATGTAGTGCAACTTCCATATTAAAGGGCTTAAACATCTACCATGTTGATTCCTTTTCCAGGGAAAGAAGTCCTGAAGAAAACACGAACAGTCGAACAGATTCTCTAATGTCTCTTGGGCCAACCATCAATCAAGTAAGGGAGGAAGCGAAGGAGGTTAGCATAGCAAAAGCTACTGTCGAACAGATGAAAGGAGGAGGAATCGCGGATAGTCTTCTTGTTCTAGTTGTAAGATGTCTGAACTCTCATTTACTTAAATTTTTTCTTCCAAATTTGTTTCTTGTAGCCAAACTCATGCATGACTTGCTCCAAATGCTGGTGTTATCTTGAACTGGATTGCTGTTAATGTTTTTTTCCCTGTTCTTTTTTCAGGAGCTTGTGAATTCAGTCAAAAATGTGCTTCCTCGATTACAAGCGGTTCTGAAAAGACCGATGGTCACACTATTCATACAGACCATGATTTTGATTGTAATATATAAGTAAGTTGTACCCTGAAATGATACGTTTGTCACCTTTAGTTATATAACCTTTTATGCTCAAACTATTTAGTACTCGGATCAAAATTTTAAAAATATCACATTATTATTTGGAATCAGCTACATTGAACTTACTTCAAATTACAATCAAAGTGTATATTCCTCCATTGCTATCATGCTAGGGCAATAATCACTTTTTCATTCAACAGGGACATGGTTGGATTTGCAATTGCACTGATTGCACTATTAATAGTGGCAGCGATACTTTGGGCGAAAGTGAATGGAATTGGAGAAAGATGGCGAGAGATGGTTGTGAACACCACCTCTGATCAAACAATGATGGAAAGCATCGTTGCGGCGCAGCAGAGTCTGAATAACTTGCATGAGCTCGTTAAGAAAACTAATATCACGATTTTGAGAATATTCTCGATAATAATCGGAAAGGCTCCAAAGGTACTGTTTCAAAACACCCAATTCCTCCAGGACTTTCTCCCAACGCTTAACAAAGTCATTGTCATATCTGCAGCAAGCGAATGATGTGATGTGGGGGATGATTGCAGTAGCAGTCCTGTTGGTGGTAATCCCGTTCAAATATATTGTTACGGGGCTAACTTTGTTCTTGTTCATAGCTAATTCAAGGATTGCGAAGCACATGTTGAATGAACAGGGAAATCGACGGCTGAAAGAGTGGTGGGAGTCGATCCCTGTCATTTCGATTCGAACAGTGAGCAGTGGTCCTTGATGAAGTGGTGAGACTGATTTGGGAAAAGATGGAACGGTAGTCTGTTTAGGAAACTTAGGACGTTTAAATGGTTAAACTTTTAAATGAAGTTTTTTTTCAATATGCTATATAGATGCCACATAAAAAATATAAAAATTTATTATTCTTTCTACCGTGAAAAAATTTCTTGACAACTTTTTTATTACCCTATATCACAAATCATATACCTTCCTTATATTACAAATATAAATCACAATGTAATATTATTTTATTATGAATTACGAGGTCTATTTTCAAGAAAAAAATAACTACAAATTTTAAATCTTACTACTATAATAGTTCAAGCTTTTTTATTAAATTTTTTTATTTTAAAATCCTCTCACAAATCTTGCATTATGGTCTCTCATCTGCTTTTCTTCTCACAGTTGAATTTTGCTTTATCATGCTTTTCTGTTCCTTCAATTCTAAGTTCTCCGTAGTGATTTTCCCCCTTTGGGGGTGCTCATGGAATCATCTCATACGTGCAAAGTTACAAGTATCCTTGAATTTTTGGTCACCCTTCAAGTAAAACTTATATAAATCATTATGTAACTTGTTGTACCGTGTAGAGTGACCTTTTTTCTCTTTCATAATTTAAAATAGAGCTATGATAGGGAGAGTGAAAATGGGAGAATAAATGATAGAGTGAATGACGTGACATTTTACATGCACACGTCCGATTATTGCTTGGACACCATCGGCGGCCTTCGGCTGTCGTCCCGAATCAAACTATATCCTGGGGGGCACGGTGAACTCATCGGAGATCGCTGCATGTAAAGTGTCACGTCATTCACTCTACCATTTACTCTTCCATTTTCACTCTCTCTATCATTTTTCTTTAAAATATTAGTGTTTAATTCAAATCAAATGATATGCTGTAATCATCCTTGTACCCAACAAGCTCAAATCCATCCGATAACGTTTTCGTGATTTACCTCCTCTGTGTTAGTCCTGTGACGGATTGGCGAGGCCACTAAAGGCGAGCGAATCGCCTTAATGCCACCTCAAATCCACCCGATAATGTCCTCACAAGATGAATTGATGGTTAGTGTGTGAGTGTTACCATCTTAAGGTCTGGGGGTTAAAAATTAACCAAACCAATGTATCCGCCCTCTCCATGCGTTAGCCATAGTATCCAGGTTAGTAGTCTTGTGATTTATCTCCTTTGTGTTGACTCTGAAACAGATTAGAGGGGGCGCTGGGGGCGAGCGAATCACCTTAATGCCATCTCAAATCCATCCAATAACGTCCTCATGAGATGGATTGATGGTTAGTGGGTGGATATTGTCATCTTGAGTTCTGGAGGTTAAAATCTGACAAAACCAATATGCCCTCTCTCCCCATACATTAGCTATAGTATCCGGGCTAGTAGTCTTATGATTTATCTCCTCTATGTTAGTTTTCACGGATTGACGGAGGTGCTGAAGAAATTGCTTTATTTGCCATCTCAAATCCACTCGATAACTCCGGGTGCTCTTATTATTTTGTGGTTGTGGTGGTCCTGTAAAAATATGAAAAAGTTGAGTGGCTAAAATATAAAATTTCCTAAACTTAGTGGCTCTTTTGGGAATAGCCAAACTGGGAGGGGTTAAACGCTAAATGACCATTTAATATTAGTTTCCCTCTTCGCTGTTTTCTCCGCCCGATTCGAGTTCGCCCCTTTCTGCTTCCTCTTTTTCTCCACTTCCTTCTCCGTTCACCATCCCCACGAGCCCACGTCGGCGTCTCCGGCCGGTCGACGAGTCTTCACTAGTCTGTGTCGAGCTCCTTCCCGGGAAGCAGATCGCAAGTCCAGAGCACGATTCGTCATTTTCTCCGTCTTCCTCTCGAGCGGGCGACCATCTTGCCACCGCCGGAGTCACGAGAAGGTGAGACGTGTGCTCTTAAGGTTGCTTCCGGTTTCTGAGTCCCACTCCTGATCCTTCTGGTAGATTGCGATTGGATTAGGTTCTGAGGTTGTATCTTGTTGATCTAGGTTTCTTGGCTGACCTTGATTTGGATCGGGTGTTGGGGATTGTTGCTTTGTTGCGGTGATCGCTGGTGTGGAGCAGCAGTTTGGTGGTCGCTGAGCAGGAAACAGGTGAGAACAATCCTCTTTGGTGTTCATGATAACCTCCTGTTCAGATCTTGTATAGGTTAAATCTTGATGAATCTGTGGATTGTGGGTTATTCTCTTCGATCTCTCTAATCGTGGGATGGACTTGATCTTTGGATATGTTCTTGAATTAACCCTGATATGTTGATGGCTTTCGTATAGTTTTGGTTGTTCTGTTTTTGATCAGTCTTGCTTTTGATTGGCACTGATCCGTTCTGGTTCTTGATCAAATTGTGTCCATAAGCCTAGAATTGATTTCCATTTGGGGTTGTTTACCCTTGACAACATCTAAGTTTAGGGTTTGTCCCATGGAGTTTGGTTTTTCTTCTTCCTGTTTTGCCGTGAGCAGCTTTTGGAAATGGGTTTTGTGGTTTGAGGTTCTGCCGTTGACCATAGGAGCAGAAAATGTGGTAGACGGGTGTTGTGTTTGAATGTTTTCTTGTGGCTATTCTACTGCCTTGAGGATGTTTTTTAGTTCATGTTGCCGAGAGGAATGGAGCTATGATGCTATTAGCTGGATTAGGGTGGAGTTGAATCTTTGATTAGGTATTGGTCACTAACTTTGGGCCAATATTATAGTGATTATAAAAATTAGGATTAATTTTGAATTAATTTTGATAGTTTATTAGTTAAGTATCGTAGGCGATGTTGGCTAATAATTGTGATGCTACTATGCAGGTCATTGACTTAGTTTACTCGTCGCGGATATTCTTTTGGATGGAGGGTTCTCGTCGCACGAACTTCTTCATATCGAGACGGGTACTTTTGACTATATCTTTATTAGATATAATCATCACTTATGCATAGTTAGATATAGATAATAGTAGGGATACCCGTTAGTTTTGTTTCTGTACTATTTCTTTCGGTAGTTGATATCTGTTTAGGTTTACTGTTCTTTATAACTGCATGGATTAGATTTACGTACTATTTACCTTATACCTTGCGTTAGGGTTTAGGCTATGGTGCATATCGATTATCTGGACTACTGCATATCATGTAGATGACAGTAGGGTTAGATAGTGGGTGATGCATGGGATAGTGACATGCATCATCATTGCATGTAGCATAGGTGGGCGACTTTTGACTCCCTGGAGGTTGAGATAGGTTGTCGGACTTGCTACTGGTGTAGGGGTATATGTAGGTGACCTTTAACTCCCTGGAGGTTGAGATGGGTTGTCAGACTTGCGACATGCCCTGTCGTGTAGTCCCAGTTCCACTTTTCGTTAGTGGATTATAGGTGAGGGCGCTGCGACAGGTTCCCTATTCTGTATGGAGATAGTTAGGGATGTGAGAGCGTTACTTTTTCCTAGGGCGAAGTACGTTCCGGTCCAAGACCTTGTTCATTCGGTTTCGCGTGATGCGTGACAGTGACCGTCTGAGTGGAGGGAGGACCCGGTCAGAGCCGTACCCACTCGGTTTCGCATAGATGCGATGGTGGCCGATTGGCGTCAGGGGTGACCCATGTTGCATCATGAGCATGCTATGCATATCTGCATTTGGTTGTGTTTGCTGCATTTGGTTGCTGCATTTGGTTGACGTGCATACTATTGGGTTTGGATCGGCACAAGTATGTACTTCCTTTCAGTGGTTCAGTTCTGCATTTTCTTCTATTACATCTTTCCTCAGTTTGTGCTAGATGGTAACTTACTGCTAGTATAACTTCCTATGCATATTGGTTTGTATTCGCTGAGTTCTTTGGACTCACCCCATTAGTCTTGTTTTTCCCCTTTCAGGATGATCAACTGGTGTGCTCGGCAGCCTGTCTCAGTTCGCGTATTTCGAGACGATTTCGTGGTTGTTCTTGTATTTTGATGGTGGTACATGTTGGTATCCTTTTTTCGTTCATTCTATCTTTTCCTTTCCGCTACTGTAGTTGTGTTTTGTTGTGTCATTTTGCACGGCGGTATAGTTGTACTTTTGTGTGCCATGGAGGTCTTGGTTTCATTTTGTTTTGTCGTAAGTTGTACCGATACGCAGCTTTTGTCGTCGTCTTCGTTTTCTTTTCATTAGCTTGTTCCAGTCCTATCGGCTGCGGTACAGGCGGGCTGAGAGAGTCGTAGAGGTTAGATTTTTCGGATTGTCCGCCAGATCGAGGGAGTAACAGTCCGGTTAATATCGGACGGGCAAATTCTCGGTGCGGGACAGGTCCAGTTGGACCTCATCGGGTACGATTATGAATATGAAGGACAAGGATCCAAAGTAGTGATCATGTATATTTATTGCAAATGAAGGAAGAAGATTCAAGATCGGACTTCAATTGCTGGTAAAATGGTAATTTCTCACGATTTCTTGATCCTCTTTACTGCTTTACTTCCCTTTTTGCATGCTCAATCAATCACTGCAAGTCTGCACTAAGGAAATTTAGAGCTTCGACTTACCAATGTGCTCATTGATTGAAGTGAAACTGCAGTTATGACCCTGAGTTGGATGAATGTTTAGGGGTCGAGTTTGTGGTTTTACAGTTTTCACCTCTTCGTTGATTTCACTCGTGGATGGAAGGTGACAAGGTGTGAAATTTTTCCTTTTTTTAATGATTGTAATGTATTGGTGGCTGGCCATAAACTGTGATCACTTGTTCCATGTATGCTGCAGATGTCTTATGCAAATAGTGCTTCGTGTGCTACGTATACAAAATCCTACCTGTTACGGTCACATATAACCTTTGTTAAATACGTGATAAAACAATATTTGTTGAAGAAGCTTCTTGTCGAGTTGTTGTCATCATAGTTATTTATTGTTAAGCAGTGTTAATTGAGGCTTGGTAGACTTATATAATAAATAAAAGCAATTCTAACCTTTTTCTTCATGGCGATTGTATATTATTAACCTGACTGACTCATGTTTGCATGTAACATGTAGAAGAAAATATCAGACAACTAGTGGATTATACTTCTGAACATTTTGATTTCCTTTTCTTCTATGCATATTTGCTAATCAGAAACGATTGGAAAGGAACCATTTCAGATTCAATGTACGTAATTGATATCATTAAACCTTGATGTTTAAATTACTGTCATTTGACTCTATAAGTATACGAGAAGCAGCCAATTGCAATCTAAATTTTTGTCTTAGCTTCTCGGGAAACTTGACTCGTCGGAGGATTGCCACAATCACCGATCGGACCAGTGCCTAATATACAATATCCTAGATCACATTGCAAGATTACATTCCGAACACTCCAGATGGCGAGGGAGACGGTGATGTTTTAAGTACCATCAAATAGATATTGGATTGGACCCCAATGTTTTCGACGCTATATCCTCACTGGAAGTTATTGCCTAGTCATACTTGAAGGTTATTTTCCTCTAGCTACAAATCTCTTTATCCGTGCTACTTACTATTCAAGAGCTACTGGACTTAACAAACTCAATAATTATGGACAAAGCGGGATAACTTAAGAATCATATATATATATTTTTTAAGCTCATTTATTTTTTATTTTTCATATATCGATCATCATGGAATAAATTTGAATAAATACGTCAAAGTTTGCTAGAGTTTTAGAATTGCCACAATACCTTTAGGGTGCGTTTGATTGAGTGTGTTCCTTGATAACCTTGGGCATGTGATTACTAGGTAATCATATAACCAAGATTATGAGGAATAAAATATAATATAATGTTGTTTGATTCAATTTTAGTAATGAGACAAAAATTTGTTTGGTTGAAGATTTTAATATATAACTTAATATAATAATTACTGTATTATCCTGATTCAATCTTTATTATTATTTACAACTAAATGATATTTTATTTTATGATTAAATTTTGACATGTTGACTATTAAATTTATATTGATTATGCAATGTATAATAATTTTACTTTGTGATTTCTCATCTTCAAACTTCCTCAACTAGCAACTCTATACAAGTCAAAACTTCTTTCTTTGGTAGCAAACAAACTTGATCAGAATCATTTATTCTATCTACTTTAACCATTTCTATTAATCAAGTCCTTCAAATTTCTATTAATATGATATTTTTCAAGCACAATAATACATCTAAAGTTTAGAAATTCCCAGACAAAGACCTACACATTTAAAGAAAAATTTTACTCTAAGATAAATACAAAAATTAATAGAAAAAAATAATTCAAAAAGACATTCATCCAATAAGGCCAATCCAAGCTCAATCTAAAATGACATTCATCCAAATAAGTTTTGTTCAAAATGAAATCACGACTATCCAAAAGTATATCAAAATATAAATACCAACAACCTAATTCAAATAACTAATTCATTTGGGATGGATCTTAGAGAGTTGCTTCATCACATAATTTCTCATAAATATCTTTGGCAATGCGAAAAAGTTATCAACTTTGTGTTTATCCTTGAGAATATACTCCACAACATCATAATTTCTTGCTTAGAGAATTCAAAAAGTTCTATTAACTTTTTGTATATCTTTATTTTTTTTATCACTATTCTCTGTTTGTTTCTTGAAGTAGGTGGAAATCTCCTCATCAGCCTTAGTAACAGAAATAATATATTTTTGAATCTCTCCCTCCAAGTCACCTAGAACATCATTAGACTTGTCTTTTTTCTTCTGGTTGACTTCTTGTTTGTTGGACAAACTAATGAACTTGGAGTCTCAGATTTATTTATTGCTTGGTTGTCGTCATCAGATTCATCATTGTGACCTTCAGCATATTCATCTTTTTCAAGCTCAAACATGTCAACCTCTTCATCACACAAATCTATCTCTTCTACTGCATCAGCTATGGTTTCTGCATTAGCTCCTGTGACCCGATCTTTCCCCCACACAAACATCAAGTCATCAAGGTGGGGAATTCTTTGTTCCTTAAACCAATAGTAGTTTGATGACTCTAAATTAAAATATATCATTAGTAAAAAAAACTCAACATAATTATTGTAACCAAGAACAAAATTATGAGACTAAACAATATGACTATTCATGCGTTCCAATATGACTATTTAATATAATGCCAATTTATTTAAGAACAAGTAATTCTGAGCCATAACCATGATAACTTGTTGAAAGCTTCAAGGTTAGGTGAACAAACTATCAATTTCACTAGAAATCGTATAACGATCACCAGTAGATAACAATCAAAATACTAAGTTGATTCAATATTCTATTTCTTAAAAAAGAAAGTTTGTGGACATGTTATTCTAGTTTTCCTAAAAATGAAAGTTTGCGCATAGGAAAGTTTAAGCATAGGAATGTTTGCAACAAGGAAATTCTTTATGTTGTGAACGTCAAGATGCTAATGTGAGGATGTGAGGGTAGTTTCAGAATTTGACTAGTAATGCTTGGTGAAATGATGTTACCATCACCATTCATAGTGAGAGGTGAACACTTTTTTTTGCACAATTTATAGGAGTGCATGAAGCCATACAACCTAATATAGCATCTGGGACCGATGTAGGTATTCACAAATAGGACCTGAAGCAAAACAAGCAGCAACATCTACCAGATAAAAGAGATGTAATGTGCAAGGTCATATGAAGAACAATGACACAAACACAATAACGTAGCTGAATCCAAACAGTTGACATGGTTGGTTCTTCTGGTAAGAAGCTATATTGGAGTCTAATAACAAAGACCAATACTCAAATGTAATAAGCCCATTGATACAGTAGCAAACTCTGACTAACCATTTGTTAACTCCTCTATTTTAGGATTCTAGGACAAGCTAAATTATATACATAAGAACTTGTGTTGTCACACTCCAAGGGCCGCTTGTCCGGTAAAAATTAGACATCACCTCTCCTAGCGGACAATATGAATCCTCCATACAAAGCTTACACGGCTATCTCATCATCCTCAGCCAACACGGCTGAAAATTAACGCATAATAAGCAATAAAATAAACTCAGACATGAAAGACGCATATTGGTATGACTAACAATAATAAATACTCCAAAAGCCGCTCTGGGGTACACAAATAGTACAAAACACGAATCCATATATATAGAAATGGAAAAGAATGTAAATAAAACATCCCTAAATGCCAATACCAAAATGAAGTCAATCCGACGGGAAGTGGGACGGGCGGCAGGGTTCCCTCTTGGCGACTCCAAATGTATTGACCTGGAAACAGAAAATATAATAATCGGGGGTGAGTCTAGGGGGGACTCCATGAGTATATAATCAGATAGATATGCACGACTATAAAAAGGTTATACAATAGCAGAACGAAAGAAAATAGATACAGTTCAAAGGAAAATCATGATACATGATCGGTACACTACATGCAAATATACATATCCATGTCAACCTCACCTGCTGGGTATGTAGGTCATAAATCCCCGAAGCTAAATAGTCACCAGACCATAGCTAATAAAATACCTTCTGTATATGCATGTCATCCAAATGCAACAATTATAACTCATATAAATGCAACAAACACAAGAAAATGCAAAATGCAATAAATGCATATGATGCAATGACATGTGTCACCCCTGACGCTAGTCAAACCGCCATCACATCACATCTGTATGGCCGAGTGGGTAGGGTTGTGACAACTGTACACACTCCAACGAATACTACTAATATATGTGGTTGAGTGGATAGGATGCTGGGGAGCTAACTACTCCTAAGACCCCGAGGAAAAGGGGGAGCCACCAACAGCTTTGGTATCTCTCGAAAACAATGGTGAGGGTGTCAACTGCTTGCTTACGACTCCAACATCCACTATCTATGAGTGGTCGAGTGTGGCATAATATGACAACTGCTCGCACTTTAGCAACAAATGACTGACGACGACTTAACCATATAGAAGCCGATACTCATCAGTATACAACTATGTAGATATGATGTATGATACTAAATGCACAGTCAACTAAATAACCATGATGTAATGATACAATCAATAAATACCAAAATTACCAAACATGCAACTAAACTACTAGGTAGGGTATCTTTAATGCCAACCAACCCTAGTCGTGTTTAATGATAATTTCTAAGTATTCGCGTACAAGTAGTACTTTACAGAATAGACAATTAACGGTGAGAATGTATGGAAAATAAATTCGAGTATGTCAAAGGGTCAAGCAATAAGTACCAAGCAAGATAATCAAAGGCAGATAAAAGTACATCCTACTACTATCTATAAACGAATCTATGCATAGAAATCTGAAATATCTATAGAGATAAGTCAGAAGGTACCCGCATTAATTGTAGATGTCCGTATCAGAAGAGAACCCCGTTAAAATATCCGCAACGAATAAGTGTCCTGTATCAAAGGACATAGTGTTTAGCTAGAATAAATAAGATGTTTAGCTAAATGAACTATCTTAATTAATTAGTAATAATCCTAAATATTGTAGTTATTTAATTAGCCCAAGTTAATCGACTATGGACCAACTATTCTTATTGATAGAGTTTAGGTTTACTTTTAGTTTGGGCTACTCCTAAATCCAAAATCCAACCCAGCTCACTCACACAAGATGTTTATCTCTCAGCACAAACTAAACATCCCAAATTAACCCAACTAGTGTTTAGTCTCCATTAGGTCCAACCCTATTAGATCTGATTTCCAAAACAGAAACCACTTCCCCCATACACCTCCCAGCAAAAATCCCTACATATCCAATTCTAAGCTAACACTGCCAATCCACAACACTAACAGCAGCCACGTGATACAGATTTGCTATAAACACCGTTGGTTTGGCACAAGAAAAAAAAAAAATTATCCACCACAACACCAATTCCCTACAAGAATATTTCCTGTACTAGAATTCAACCCAATACCCTACTCGTTCATTTTGATCTCAGCCGATCCAACGACGGTTCATCAAAGAAGAAAATAATGAGTAGATCAAATCTTACCAATTGGCCCACACGTTAGCCCTCTTCTTCTCCGGCGTCCACGCACAATCGGTAGAAGGAATCGGTACCGCTGTGTGCATTGTGTGTCGAGGAAAAAGGGCACAACTTCGATCGATTTGACGACGAGCAACAATAGCAAACTTCTCGGGCAGAGGGGAAAAGGCTGATGGTGTCAGTTGCTCGCAAGATCTGATAGAAAACTTCGTCCAACCTCCGGCAATCTGGGAAGAGGAAGAGGACGGTGGTGCCTAAGGTACAACCGCGGCAGCGGTGGATTGGAGAGATCAGCGTCGGTTCTCTCAACAGCGTTGATCAAGCCTCACACACTGGGAAGGAGTCATCTCTTGCTCGTCCTTGTGGGCGACGCGAGAGAAAGAGGGGCGGCGTAGATCAAGAAGAGGAAGGCGTCGGCTATGGCGTCGGGCTTTTGCGAAGAGAAGGAAATGGAGTCGGCGCGGAGGGGTTAGGTTTATTTTGCAACTTAGCCTCTAATTTCAGCTTATCCAACTCAAGCCCTTATCTTAAGGCTTTATGCGTTTCAACCCTTGAAATTAGCTTATAACTGCATGAAATTTTCATAGGAAAAACACCCAACTTGCCAACAAGAACTAATCCCACTTGATATCCTGAATAAACCAGTATAACAGAATGATATATCGTACATTCATACTGTGTCGGATACTCGTCACCAAGTCTGAGTAGCATTGTGTCGTACTCCAAAATAAATACTTATGTCAGAACTACCAGATGGAAAATCAACTTGAATCCAAATCATTTTTCACTTTGCAAATGATATTTCCAAAATTCAAAATTAGTCATAAGGTAAGCAAGCCGCCAAAAAGACTCTTGGCTATTCCAGTAACCATATATCGAGAATTTGGTACACCTGGTTTAAGCATAGGAAAGTTTGCACATGGAAAGTTTGCGATGTATTAAATACAAAAATAGAAAGTTATCTTAACTCAATCATCAAAGACATTCTTTGTTGCAATGATACGCTTCTCAACATCGTTCTACCCAAATCCACTACTATGATTCAAAATTTCATTAATAGTATGGAACTGCCGCTTCAATAGCTTGTACCTTGACTCAAAATGGGAGGTAGCATTCAGATTGCTGGATGACAATTTAGCAGTCATGACTTTCTCCAAATGCAGCAAGTACCCAGTTTGAAAACCATTTTCGCTCTTTCAAGCTGAATTTTTGTTCAACTCAACAAGGCAGTTAACTAATGCAACATCCTCTTGTTTTGTCTACAAGTGTTTAGCGCTCGGAGTTTTTCTTTTGAACTTCATTGGTATCGAACTTTTTACTTGTTCAGATGGTGCATCCTAGATCGTTGTTATTACTTTTATCCTCTTCTGGCTATTTCTTTCCATTGAAAACTGAAATTAAACCATCCAAATAACACATTATTTTTGCATAAAACAGAGTTTGTCTAAAGTTTGTCCAAATAACACATTATTTTTGCAAAGAACAAAATTTGTCTAAAGACCTTCTATCCATCCTACAGTTATCAACACATTGTCGACCACTATGAAAAACTATCTCATTTAAGTTTATAGACCCAATATTGTATCTAGACAATGCCTGATAAACATATGATATGCTTCTCCTAAACCTAGCACTCCTTTTGATAGCTAAGATAACTGTCAACAATAAAAACATAAATAGCTTCCTTTCTATTCTCTTCTTGTGTATAAGTACAGAAATTATCTTCATCTCCTGCCTTACTGCTAATCGATCCATATCAGCCTATCATGAAAATAGGGCAACGAAAAGTAAATAGAAAGAAACATATCAAGGTAGCTATCACAAAGAAAAGAATTGGGAGAATCTAAGAAACTATTGATACTAAAAAATATAAAGGATAAAAGAAATATCAGAAATTACAGAAATATCAAAAACTACAGAAACTGAATCAAGCATGAAAAATCAAAAAAAAAATGAAATTATAAAAACCAAATCAAGCATGAAAAATCAAAATAAATAGAGGAGTCTATATCATGCTAGTTTCAAGGAATCAACATGGGAACAAAATCAAAATAAACTAAAGAGTCTATATCATTTAACAGAGGAGTCTGGATCAAAATAAATAGAGGAGTACATATCATTTAACAGAGGTGTCCATATCATTTCAAGCCTCTACGCAAACTCCATACCATCTAACGGAGTCCATATCCAAAAATCACAAAATCAATAGAGGAACAAAATAAATGATAAAGACCAACAGGGCATCAAAGGAAATGATAAAAACCAAATTGAGCATGAAAAAATTTTCTCGAGATGGAAAGGACACGAAAATAAATACCTGTGAAGAATGCTAGGGTTCTTCATATGCTACTACGATTGCGATCGGAAAACCAAGAGGTGGGTTGCGATCGTGCGCTGCTAGGGTCTCTTCGCTAGGTGGGAAGAAGACGTTGAATCGCAAGGTGGGAAGTGTTGGGACCTTTACGTTTAACTAGAGGGGGGGGGGTGAATAACAACTTTTCGATTTTCTTCCTACACATGTTAGCAAGCACAAGCGGAAACTTAACAAAAACAAACTAAAACAATGCTAACACCAAACCTTTACGTGGTTCGGAGATGATACTCCTACTCCACGGCTGTCCGTAAGGTGGACGTTCCCGATCCGTTGGTGGATGACTCACCAGAAGACCTCCGGCTAGCTCTGTCGCTCCTTGTGGGTGGAGAAACCTCGCCACAATCCCTTGACAACTTCTGAGCACTTGTAGGCTACTAACTGGCTTTACCCAAGCTTGTTTCGCCAAAGAAACTTAGCCAAAAACGAGCCCTCTTAAATAGTGCTCGATACTGTTCTGACCGTTACCAGTCGACTGGTGCTATCACTAGTCGACTAGTCCTCGTGAATTCGAATATCACAGCCTGACGCTTCGAATTCTAGTCAGCACCAGTCGACTGATCTTTCTGTGCTCTACATCAGTCGACTGATCTAAGCATCAGTCGACTGCCACCTTTGCAAACCCAAGGTTTCCCTTCCCGAGTACAATGCTCTCAGCACTCGAACCCTAGGATTTCCCTTCCCGAGTACAATTCTCTCAATACTCGAACCCTCATGACTAGCTGACTCTTCATCCAGCAGCCTCGACCTGTTGCCTTTAAGCCGTCTTTGACTTTGGCTCTCGTCCCTCGGATGCATGCAAGCTCACGCCTTGTCTCCCCATACCATCCTTCGCGTATGCCTCGAAGTTCGCTTCCCTTGGCTCATCGTCCCTGCTTTGTCCACGGTCCCTCGGATGCATGCAAGCCCACGGCTCATCTCCCCATGCCATCCTTTACCGGACCAGAAGACGTCCAACTAAGTCTATGTGTATCCTGCAAACCTACACACTCCGATACACATATTAGATCAATATGAAATCCTAACTTAATCATATTGACACACACATCAAAATCCATGATCTTCCCGATCAAATTTGGGTCAATTGCACCAACAATCTCCCCCTTTTTGATGTGTGACAATATGTTTAAGTTAGGTACAACAATAATAATTGAAAATTAAAGACATAGTAAATTAAACATCATAAGCATGCATCCTCCCCCTTAACCTATGCCTTTACACATAATTTTTAATTTTGCATAACCACAAGTTAAGTTAAAACCTAACTCCATAAGTTAAGTTAAAAACTAACTTAAAACCACAAGTTCTCCCCCTTTGACACCATCAAAATGATTGCCCCAAGCAATATTAACCATTGGTATCAATGAAGGATACCTTCTTTTTCTTAAAAAAAAAACCCCTGAAATCAGAAACCATACGCACCATTCAACTGCTTCAGTTACCGGTCGACTGGTGCCTTCGAACCACAAACCCACAGAGAGTTCAGTTGACTGCCCCCAAAGGGTAGTCGACTGATACATATCAGTCTGAACATTTCAGCTTCTGAGCTGAAATTCAGAAATACCTCACAAATTCCACAAAATTCGAAAAATTCTAAAATTTTGCAAACACATTTCTTATGATGTATTCTAACCTAGAAAAATACATTTTCATGAAAATACCAAATATGCTTGACTTTTTGATCAAAATTTAAATTCTTTGAAAACACTCTATTTTGTATCAACCTTCCATCCTATGTTTGAAACCATGTGTTTTCCAAGTCTATCCCATACTTCTTAAAACACAAAAATGTTTTCAATCCTCCCCCTTAAAGGAATCTTCCCCTAATATCTTGATAGAAGGTAAATTAGGATTCATCATATAACCATAAGATTGCATAAAGCACAACTAAAGTAATAACAAACCATATAAACAATACTCGAAAAGTAAAAAGGTTCATCCAAAACTATATCAAACAAAAATTCTACAAGGACCATAATCCCGAAATCCTCAAATATTACAATATCAAATATGGTGTTTGAGAGATAATAGAAAACATGCTCAATCTAAATCCACTCTCAACACCATCACATCCAAATCATGCTGAAGCTATACATCATCGCCGGGGGGAGGAGGAGGAGGGGCCTGATACATCAGGTCCCAGCGCTGCATCATCTCATACATATCAGTATGTCGCCGTTGAAAAATTTGGAAGTCGCCCCTGAGACCATGAACCTCCCCTTCAATAGCAACCTGTCGCTGCTGAAAACTCTGAAAATCCTCCCTGAGTCCATGAACCTCTGCCTCTAGTCGGGAGAACCGCTCCTCTGTAATCCCATCAGGAGCAGCAGCAGGCACAACAGCAGGAGTATCCTCCTCATCCTCATCATCATCAGAACTAGAGGATGCATGACAATGTCACCAGACCATCACTCCCTGCTTTCTCTCAATCCTAGCCAAGGAGAGATGTCGAGAACCTATCTGGTCGTAGTCCTTAGACAGATGATGCAACTGACCTTTAGCGATACTAATACCTCTAGATGCAAAGAATTCGGTCAAAATATGATCAACTGGCATGTAGATCTTCCTATTGATGTCATGTGAAAAATGCACAATAGATGCGAATACATGACGGGCGATATCAATGTCTAGTCTCCTCTTTAAAGCATACATCATCACTAGGTGAGGTAGCCGAATCTTGGACCTCCCCTTGGTGACAATGGTCAAGATGCAGTCTAGGATAATTTTATAAAGAATGTTGCTAACTGCACTCATGCGCATAGCTATAAAAATACGTTGCAGAGGAGGTCGAGGATTATCGAAATAATGGTGGTGAATTTGGTCAATGGTCACGTTAGGCAATGTTAAAGGCACAATGACATTAGGGAAGCATGTAAATGGGTTTTCTGAAACCCGACACCCTAAGAAGGACCCTAATAATGCAAATGAAAAAGGAATGGTGACTCCCCCTATATGGACTCATACGTCCCGCCATCGGGACTACTACATGTGAGATTTGCATAAAACTCCTTGCAGAGGTCAAAGTTTACATAATGCTGACAGTACACTAACTTTTCTAATCCAAAATGAGTGATAATCTCAATTATGTGAGGAGTAATCTCCTGAAAATATGATTGATTGAGATATCGACAATTCATTAAAATAAAGTCAGCATTTTCAAATCTCTGCTGGCAGACCTTGGAACGGAACCGAGGTGCCACAGGATCTATGGGAGGCTGTCAGGACGGTCCCTCACCAACCCTTCGCTTTTGCCTAGCCCTAAATGCAAACACCATATACATATACCAAAAATAACCCAATCAAGAAGAAAAATAAGGTAAACATGTAAAAAATGAAGAGTTAGTTATGAATGACGGACCAAATGGAAAAATAAAGTAAACACTTCGTTACCGTCTCTCCATTCGTTGCATGATGAATAATGAGCAAGGTTGACTCAAAGAAGGTGTTTTTCTTGCCCTAGATTCAGATCTGTGGTGGAGGAAGGCTAGAGGCACGATTTCACGGTCGTAGGAAGCCTTAGAGGAGCTGGGGAGATCCAAGGAGGAAGATGGCGACAAGGGGCGGCGTTGAAACCCTAGGTTCGGCCGCCCCCGTGCGGGGTATTCTTTTAAAGATTCGTGGCATTAGTCGACTGATGGGGGATCACTCAACTGATGGAATAAACAAAAAGATGGGTCGACTGATGGGAGATCGGTTGACTGATGGGAGATCGGTCGACTGATGCATAGAATATCATACTTCCTTGATTGAACTGTACCAGTTGACTGCCTTCTGCAGCAGTCGACTGGTATCCTATATTTTTAGCATTTCTGACCCAACTTCAGAAATGCACAAAAAATTTCATAAATCTCCAAAAATTCCAAATCTTATGGAGAGATTTGTGGTACCTGTGTCTACTTGGGAAAAATACATTCATACATGTATCTATTACCAATCCCAAGATTGATACAAAACTCAAAACTATCTAAATGGTTCAATTGGACTTTGATCTAAAGTCCTAGTTTTGATCTCTTCTTGATGTATCTTCTCATACCCAACCACAATGCATCCCTAGCATTGATTTATATGACATCTATACATTGAGAACCAATTTTCATGCAATATGATTCCGTTGTCATATTTTCATGCATGAACCTTACTTTTGATGTGCCAAATTCCTAGGATTAAGACTCAAATTTGTTTCCAAATCCTTTGGCACACTCCACAATCCATCTAGTCTTCCTGGAGAAATCCTCCTGAGATCCATTGACCATGGATCCCATCTTGACTTCTAGAGCTCCCCTTGGGCTCTTAGCCTTAGTCACCTTCCTAGGTGACTCATCTATAATGGCAAGACCGCACCGGTGTACCTCCGGTACTTCTTGACCTACAACCCTAACCTTCTTAACTTTGTACACCTTGTCCTTGGTTAAGTTCTTCTTCTCTCCTTTGAATGACTTTCTCTTGCCATTCTTGACCTTTCCCTTGTTATAGTCATATGACACCCTTGCATATGACTTCTCCATAGCATTGAAGAACTTAGATCTGTATCCTAGACCCGATCTATCATTGTTGGGTTTTTGACTTCCCAACTCTATACCTACACCCTTAGATCTAACAGTGAATCTATCTAGGGTTTTCTCTAATTTATCAAGCTTTTTCCTTAAAGCTTGATTTTCCTTCTCTAGGTTCTTAACGTTAACATCAACATGTCCACCTTGAACATTTCTGAATCTAGCCATTTGTCTATGCATGTGTCTCCCTTTCTTTAGATTAATGTCTTGGTCCTTAGGTCTAAAAATTCTAGGTTTATCATGATACATACATTCCTTAGGATTTTGATATGCAACATTAACCCTATTTTTATAATAGTACCTAAAACCAAAATTATGCATAGGTAAATAATTTTTATTATTTCTAACATGCATAGAGGAATTTGAAAAATGCTTAAAGTTAGGGATTACCTCCTTTACCCTTGTAGCTCCCCTTTGATATGAGTTTTTCTTCTTCTCTTTCTTCTCCCACTTCCTCAAATGCTTCGATTTCTTGAATTCTTCTTTCCTTGAGCATTTGGTGTGATAGTGTCCTAGCTCACCACACGTAAAACACCTAATGTGCTTCTTCTCCATCTTTTCCCTACATCCCATGTTAGATTTTAAATAAATTGACTTGGGTTTACCTAATGGACACTTGTCCTTATAGTCTCCCTTATTGTTGCATCCAAAGCAAATAATGTAATCTTTTGACTTTGCTTTGGTGGAGGTGGATGCTTCTTCTTGCTCCGGTATCGAGGATGGTCTCTCCTCCCCCTCAATCCTTGAAGTGGAGACCTCTTCTTCTTCCTTTGATGAAGTGGATGATTTTTCACTTTCTTGTGTTACTTCACTTGAGGAGATGGATGAACCTTTTTTCTCCTTCCCCTCCTCTTCGAATGTTGAGCTTCTTTCTTCATCCAATTAATCCTTCTCCTCTTCTTGGACCATTGAGCTCATTTCCTTGGGCTCTTCCACTACTTGAGATTGTGTAAGGCTTTCATGAAACGCTACCATCTTGCTCCATAATTCGTGTGCATTCTTATATTCACCTACACCACTAATTATATCATTAGGCAAAATATTAAGTAATATTGAAATTACCTTTTCGTTTGCCTTTGATTAGGTTTGTTACTCCTTGGTCCAATATCTTGGTCGGAGCTTGTTCCCGTGTTTATCTTTTGAAACTTCAAATGACTCTTCTAGCGCGATCATGAAATTCCAATCCATGCCGAACCATGTCTTTGTCCGCATCCTCCAATACTCGAAACTCCCGCGGTCGTAGAAAGGTGGAACATTGATATCTTCCCCTAATCTTTCTTCAATCGCCATTTCCTCTAGCTTTTTGCTCTCTCGGCGGTTAGTCCGTAGACGAGCGAACCTCGCTCTGATACCACTTGTTGGGACCTTTACGTTTAGCTAGAGGGGGGGGGGGGAGGGGTGAATAGCAACTTTTCAATTTTCTTGCTACACGTGTTAGCAAGCATAAGCGGAAACTTAACAAAAACAAACTAAAACAATGCTAACACCAAACCTTTATGTGGTTCAGAGATGATACTCCTACTCCACGGCTGTCCGTAAGGTGGACGATCCCGATCCGTTGGTGAATGACTCCCCGGAAGGCCTCCGGCTAGCTCTTGTCGCTCCTTGTGGGTGGAGAAACCTCACCACAATCTCTTGACAACTTCTGAGCACTTGTAGGCTACTAACTGGCTTTATCCAAGCTTGTTTCGCCAAGGAAACTCAGTCAAAAATGAGCCCTCTTAAATAGTGCTTGATACTGTTCTGACCGTTACTAGTCGACTGGTGCTATCACCAGTCGACTGGTCCTCGTGAATTCGAATGTCACAGCCTGACGCTTCGAATTCTAGTCAGCACCAGTCGACTGATCATAGGATCAGTCGACTGATCTTTCTGTGCTCTACATCAGTCGACTGATCCAAGCATCAGTCGACTGCCACCTTTGCAAACCCAAGGTTTCCCTTCCTGAGTACAATTCTCTCAGTACTCGAACCCTAGAATTTTCCTTCCCGAGTACAATTCTCTCAACACTCGAACCCTCACGACTTAGCTGACTCTTCATCCAACAGCCTCGACCTGTTGCTTTCAAGCCTTCTTCGACTTTGGCTCTCGTCCCTCGAATGTATGCAAGCCCACGGCTCGTCTCCCCATGCCATCCTTCACCGGACCCGAAGACGTCCAACTAAGTCTATGTGTATCCTGCAAACCTGCACACTCCAATACACATATTAGATTAATATAAAACCCTAACTTAATCATATTGACACACACATCAAAACCCATGATCTTCCCGATCAAACTTGGGTCGATTGCACCAACAGGAAGAAGACTTTGAATCGCTGCAAGGTAGGAAGAAGACTTCGAATCGCTGCGAGGTGGGACGATGACTTTGCATCGCCTCTAGGGTTTCGCCGTGGGTTGCATTCGCGTGAGTCGGGGCGTTAGTCGACAATGAAAAGGTTTAATAATGGTGAAATGTAATTTAATTAATTGTTAAGGGTATTTTTGTCATAAATTGTAAATATTGAAGGTTAATTTTGGAAGGAAAATTGTGTTAATCCCGTAATAAAAAAACCTGACTTTTCTTTGGTTTTTCAATTCCGGGTCAACTACCCCCTTTTGCTGATGTGTTAGATATTAAATATTACTTGGAAATCACCTAACCAAATAGAGTTGTAGTTGATAATTTTGGATGGATAACTAAGACTATCCAAAAAAACCCTCAATGTTTATTATCTTCATTGTTTTTATTGTGTTGCCTAGCTATAGTGACATAAGAAAGTCAAAGCCATCAATTTGTCGGTTGACCAACTCGATTTGCATTTGGTTGGTGTGTTATTTTTTATATATACTTTTATTGTCCTTTTATTAAAAAAAAGTCGTGTTATTATTTCAAAAATAATATATGAAATATAAAATTCAACGTGAATGATATGATATTCTAATTATAATGATTTTTGACATATTTACAATTATAATGATTTTTGACAGATTTAGCATATCGATCCCTTGAATATAATTTAGTTCGGATGGTGGCCAGAGGCCGTCAACAATATCCAAATGATAATTAGACATGTATAAAAAGAATGCTATGCCATTTACGTCGAAACGTTGTAAATTCACGTCATGTATTATTGCTCTTATTATTTTTATTAAAAAATCACTCTTCAACATACATATATTATTGCATCAGTAATTCTATGTAATAAATCAATATTGTCATGCTTATGGAACACTTTTTTTTTGGGTGTAAATTTCTATCTTACTTTACCCTCGATTTTATATTAAGAAACCTTAATCAAAGTTTACTTTTTTAAATTCGAAATTCTTATAGTTTTACCTCTACCCTGAAACTATTTAAAAATTGCAAAGATTATCCTCAAGTACATAGCTGAACTTTAGAGAGAGAATCAAGAAGTTAGACTCATTCATCTAAATTGCTTACAATATAATTCACAAAGATTTATATTACTGATTCGAAGATAAAGGAGTGTTTGGAAATTTTAAAGATATTTAAAATGATTTTAAGATTTTGAAAGCATGTAATTGAAAGTGAATAAGTTATAAAAAATGAGATGATTTCTTTTGTTATATTTGTTGGGTGTTTTTATGTGTGTTTTAATTTTTTTTCATAAAATATATAGTGGAAACATAATAATTTTTTAAATTATTATAACATACACATCACACACATATAAAATATACACATGCGCAACTATAATCATAGATGATGGGGTTAAGCACCCCGGGGCTGACATGTGGAGTGAAGAAGCTATGTGATAAGATGTATCGATTCTGAACGACTCTCTTTTCGGAACTCTCAAGACCCTCTCGGGAAGGGGATTCCCCGAGATCCCCCTCGGGTAGACACACCCCGGAGATCCAATTGGAAGACGCACTCCCGAGATTACCCCGGGAAGTCAGGGCCCCGATACCACCTCGGGAGGGCAAAATGCCTGGGACCCCCGGGCCAGAAGACCCTGGGATCACCTCGGGGAACCGGAGGTCAAGAAACATTCGGCCTCAAGTAACGACCCCCCTTTCTTCGGATCTGCAAATAATCATCACAAATTATTGCGGGATAATCATGACCCATAATTATTGCAATGGTCCGAACTTAAGGACTGCGTGGACCGTTGCAAAGGTGATCCCGTAACCAACAATTAAGGGGGACGTGGCGAAGATCATGGAGACTCGTGGGACGACCACCTCAGGTATAAAAGGTACTCCAACTCCTCCGGTAAGGGGGTTACACACTCTCTACTTCATGCATACTTTCTTGGCTTCCTTTCATCTCCTAGATCGAAGCACTGACTTGAGCGTCGGAGTGAGCTCCGACGGGCAACCTTCTGCGGGTTCCCCTAACTCTCGTGTTAATCTCATAGGGTGGAAGTTCTTCCTCTAGCGTTAGCGTCCGCGTGGGCTGAACTCTGGTGACTGGCCATCGACGACGATTTCTTTCGGAACAAGTTTGGTGTCGTCTGTGGGAAACCAGTAAAGCACCAGAAGGAGCACCGATGACAGAGCTGGCGGGACAATCCATCGTCCTGACAAAAGAGGAACTAGATCGCTTGGTGGCCAACGCCATGAAAGAGGCACTCGAACAACACCAAATCGAGCAGGCCACCTCACAGCGAGGTGCTTCTGTGCGGGAGGAGATCCCCAGAATCTCCATCTCATACTCCCAACCGTGAAGATCCGTCACACCACCTGGGCAACGCGCCGGAGCAACCCCGTATCACCGGCGGGACTCTCCTGGAGATATTGAAAAGGCCAACTCAGTAGCCTCTAGCGCGCTGAGACACGAAGACAGACAGGGGAAGAGAGAGGAACCTAAGGCCTCCCCAAAGGCTCCCTCTACTCCTTTCTCGTCGGGGATTGTAAAAGACCCCAGGCCGAAGCAGTTCCGCGGGCCTGGGATTGCTGATTATGACAGGAAGACAGATTCGGAGGATCATGTCTGTAAGTTTGAAAATGTGGCACTCCTGCACCAGTATACACATGGAGGAAGTGCAATTCACACGTCGTAAGGAACCAGTCGGAGTCCCCCCTTAAGTCGTTACCTGGTCCGAGAGGAGGGAACCCCCAGCTCCAGCTCGGGGAAAACACCTTCACCTGGGGAAGGACTAGTGGGCTGGTAGGCGGAAGCTGGTTGAGACAGTGGACACTGAGCATCCAGAGCCACTGATGAAGTACTACGACTTCCATAGTAGTACGACCCACTCCACCGAGGAGTGTCATGCCTTGAAGAAATGATTAAGTGAGGAAGCAGACACCAAACCTCGGAGGAAGTGGAAAAAGTTGGGGTATTGCCGAAGGTCTCCTCGGCGAAGCCTTTCTCCCAGACAGAGACAGTCGGGAGAGAACGAGACCAGACAGCGGTCTGTTCACGTTCGAGAGGGAGGAGCCGGGGGCTGCACCCCGCAGGTCTCCCTCCTTGGAAAGAGACCCCAGAAAGGGCAAGGCCCCTGCACGCGGCCCGCCCTCTGGACATGTGGGAGTAATCTTCGGAGGACCCACCGGAGGAGACTCCCATCGGGCAAGGAAGTCTCATACCCGACGCCTGGAGAACTACGCAATTGGGATGAGCCAGAGCCAGGATTACGACCCTAAGATTTCTTTCGGGCCTGAAGACTTGGAAGAGGTAGAAGCTCCCCACGAAAACGCCCTGATAATCTTTGCCCGCATCGCCAACTATGAGGTCAAGCACATCTTCGTGGATACTGGAAGTTTCGTGAACATCCTGTACAAGGCTGCTTTGGATCAGATGCAGATCGACGAAGAGGAACTACTTCCGGTCTTGACCCCATTGTTTGGCTTCACCGAGTATCAAGTACAGCCGATAGGGCAAATCACCTTATCACTATCGTTGGGTAACGACGTGCTCGAGAGGACCAGGAGGACACCCTTCGTAATCGTGGATGCTCCCTCATCCTGCAACGCCATCTTGGGGCGACCGCCGCTCATTGTCTTCCAGGCGGTGGTCTCTGTCTACCACCAGAAGATAAAATTCCTGGTAGGCGACCGAGTGGCTGAAGTCAAAGGGGACCAATTGGTGTCTCAACAATGCTACAGTGGGGAAGTCAGATAGGAGTCCCGAAAAAATCCGAGGGCACAAGAAGGCTAACCGAAAGAAGCGACCGTTCACAGGGGGACAGAGACAAAGAGCTCAAGAGGCCAGGCAGGCCAACTGTCTCCAACCCTTTCACCCAAGGTAAGATTTGTGTGACACACTATGTACTTGCCTATGTATTCTTGCTGCCTTGCAGTGAATTCATGAAATAAAAGAACGTGTCATCACAAAAGTGCCAGTACATCTGACAAAAACTCTAATACCTCGCGGTGCTGCGGATGTCCAGGGTACTTAGACTTAGTTTGGGTGCTATGGACACCCGACCAAGAAACAAAACCCTAATACCTCGCTGTGTTGCGGATGTCCAAGGTACTTAGGCTTGGTCTGGGTGCTGCGGATGCCCGACGAAGAAATAAAACCCTAATATCTCGTGGTGCTATGGATGCCCGGGGTACTTAGGCTTGGTCTGGGTGCTACGGATGCCCGACCAAGAAATAAAACCCTAATACCTCGCGGTGCTGCGGATGCCCGGGGTACTCAGGCTTGGTGTAGGTGCTACGGACGCCTGACCAAGAAACAAAACCCTAATACCTCACGGTGTTGCGGATGCCCGGGGTACTTAGGCTTGGTCTGGGTGCTACGGACGCCCGACCAAGAAACGAAAAGCTAATACCTCGCGGTGTTGCGGATGCCCGGGGTACTTAGGCTTGGTCTGGGTGCTACGGGCGCCCGACCAAGAAACGAAAAGCTAATACCTCGCGGTGCTGCAGATGCCCGGAATACTTAGGCTTGGTCTGGGTGCTACGGACGCCCGACCAAGAAACGAAACCCGAATACTTCGCGGTGCTGCAGATGCCCAGGGTACTTAGGCTTGGTCTAGGTGCTGCGGATGCCCGACGAAAAAATAAAACCCTAATACCTCGCAGTGTTATGGATGCCCGGGGTACTTAGGCTTGGTCTGGGTGCTACGGACGCCCGACCAAGAAACAAAACCCTAATACCTCGCGGTGCTACGGATGCTCGGGTACTTAGGCTTGGTCTGAGTGCTACGGATGCCCGACTAAGATAGAAAACCCTAATACCTCGGGTGTTGCAGATGCCCGGGGTACTTAGGCTTGGTCTAGGTGCTGCGAATGCCCGACCATGAAATAAAACCCTAATACCTTGCGGTGCTGCGGATGCCCGGGGTACTTAGGCTTGGTCTGGGTGCTACGGACGGTTGACCAATAAATAAAATCCTAATACCTCGCGGTGTTGCGGATGCCCGGGGTACTTAGGCTTGGTCTCGGTGCTACGGGCGCCCGACCAAGAAACAAAACCCTAATACCTCGTGGAGCTGCAGATGCTCGGGGTACTTAGGCTTGGTCTGGGTGCTACGGACGCTCGACCAAGAAACGAAACCCTAATACCTCACGGTGCTGCGGATGCCCGGGGTACTTAGGCTTGGTCTGGGTGCTACGGACGCCCGACCAAGAAATTAAATCGTAATACCTCACGGTGCTGCGGATGCCCGGGGTATTTAGGCTTGTTCTAGGTGCTACGGACGCCCGACCAAGAAACAAAACCCTAATAACTCGCGATGCTGCGGATAATCGGGATACTTAGGCTTGGTCTGGGTGCTTCGGATGCCCGACCAAGAAACGAAACCGTAATACCTCGCGGTGCTATGGATGCCCGGGGTACTTAGGCTTGGTCTGGGTGCTGCGGATGCCCGACCAAGAAATAAAACCCTAATACCTCGCAGTGCTGCGGATGCCCAAGGTACTTAGGTTTGGTCTGGGTGCCGTGGATGCCCGACCAAGAAATAATACCCTAATACCTCACGGTGTTGCGGATGCCCGGGGTACTTAGGCTTGGTCTGGGTGCTACGGACGCCCGACCAAGAAATTAAATCGTAATACCTCACGGTGCTGCGGATGCCCGGGGTATTTAGGCTTGTTCTAGGCGCTACGGACGCTCGACCAAGAAACAAAACCCTAATAACTCGCGATGCTGAGGATGATCGGGATACTTAGGCTTGGTCTGGGTGCTACGGACGCCTGACCAAGAAACCAAACCCTAATACCTCACGGTGCTGCAGATGCCCGGGGTACTTAGGCTTGGTCTGGGTGCTATGGACGCCCGACTAAGAAATAAAACCCTTATACCTTGCGGTGCTGCGGATGCCTGGGGTACTTAGGATTGGTCTGGGTGCTACGGACGCCCGACTAAGAAACAAAACCGTATACCTCGCGGTGCTGCGGATGCCCGGGGTATTTAGGATTGGTCTGGCTGTTACGGACACCCGACTAAGAAATCAAACGCTAATACCTCGCGGTGCTGCGGATACCCGGGGTACTTAGGCTTGGTCTGGGTGTTGCGGATGCCCGACCAAGAAATAAAACCCTAATATCTCACGGTGCTGCGGATGCTCGGGGTACTTAAGCTTGGTCTGGGTGTTACGGACGCCCGACTAAGAAACAAAACCCTAATATCTCGTGGAGCTGCGGATGCCCGAGTACTTAGGCTTGGTCTGGGTGCTATGGACGCCCGACAAAGAAACAAAACCCTAATAGCTCGCGGTGCTGCGGATGCCTGGGGTACTTAGGCTTGGTCTAGGTGTTACAGACGCCCGACCAAGAAACAAAACCCTAATACCTCGCGGTGTTGCGGATGCCCGGGGTACTTAGGCTTGGTCTAGGTGCTATATATGCCCGACCATGACATAAAACCCTAGTGCCTCACGGTGCTGCTGATGCCCGAGGTACTTAGGCTTGGTTTTGGCGTTGCCGCTGCCTAACAAGGATTCACGCAGCCCCTACAACCTCTAACCAGGAATTGGAGGAAGCTTGGAAAAGAAAAGGTTAACACGCATCCTACCAGATATGAAGCGGCGTCCTCAGACAAAGGGAAACAAGCAAGATATCTAGTTATTGCTCGAAGCATTTACATGTCAAAGGCAACAAGTGTCTCCCTTCATTTCTGCGAGGAATACATTGACAATGACATCTCAAAGAAAGATAAAAAATAGGGGATACAATCAGTGGACCCCGCATAGGAGACCACTCCTTTGCCCGGGCTCTCCTTTATCGCCTCATCATCTCCGCCTGGTCGCTTAGCTCGGGGTCGTATGCCGATGGCGGGTGAGTTGAGAGCCATCTTCTTATGGTCTTGACTCCTGAGTCTTCGACCGTGACTGGGACTTCTTGGGCCTCCCTTCTTGTATCCACTCACAGGAAACATGAATGACTTGGGGTACACAGGGTAATGGGACAAAACAGTTTCAATCAAAGACCCTGATGACTTTATACATTCAACTCCTCCTCGGGACCCTGATGACTTGGGGTGTTCTCTGTATATGGTTTTCTGTTATCAGCTGGTATGCTTTGAGGATTTTAATATGGGGTGAGTAAAGTTTGTATCAAGAGAATGTATGTTTCTGTAAATCAGGCAGTTGGTCAGAGTGCCAAATGTATAAATCAGAGCTGATCTAAATGTGTTCTGGAATTTTAAGATAATTTTTGAAGAATAATATTTTATGGATCCTTATGAAATTCTGACGTGGATGCTTAGTATGGATGTTTTTGTTCTATGAAATTTTCTGAATTGAACATTTTAAGAAATTCAGTGCTATGAGTTTTTCTGGTTTGTGGGGATTTCTGAAAGGTTGTATTTGATTTTTTGGGTTTTCTGTTGATGATGAATAATGTAAGGCGGAAGTAATGGGGGTTTACAGTCTGGACTTCTGAACAGGAAAGCGTGTCACAAGGAAAGATTAGATTCAAGATATTGTAATATTGTGTTGCTGGGGTTGGTCCTTTAAGATCAGATTGTTTAAGACTATCAGACATTTACTTCCAACGGGAAGTTTTGGTTTCTTCATATCTGAACAAATCTTCATTTTGGTTTAGCCAAGACTGCTGGTGATAATCCTGAAAGAATTCAGTGGAGGCTGGGGAAAATATCTGATGGAGAATTTTGATGATTTAAATTCAAATATTGAATGAATTCAGAGAAGTGGAGGTCAATGATTCATGCTGAGGAAAATCAATTTATAAACAGAAGAGGTTGGTACTGGTTATCAGCAGGTTGAAGTTGAGTGTAAAGTATTAGTGGCTCTGGTAGGACAATACGTGGAAAGCAGGGGCTGTTGGGTATTCTGTTGTTAGTTCATAATTCTGATACTTGGTTTGAAATATGATATGGCTTGGTGCTTGAATGGAGAAGGTAATAGGGAGGGATGGTGAGTAGATCCATCACATGAGATCTACCTAGTCCGTAGCAAACGGCTACGGTAAAGACACACAAAATCCGTTTATGGCTGAGGCTTTGCCAAAAAGCTTGTAAGGGTGAATAGATCCACCATAGGTCTATCTAGCCCGTAGTAACGGCTACGGTAAAGGCATTACAATTCTGTTTTATGGTTGGTCGCTTACCAAAAACGAACTTCGGGTTCCTGATTATTTTTGGTTTTCTAGATATAAGTTTCATGATATGTTTTGGTGGAATTCTTTGTTTGGAGGTTTTCGTTGGTCTGCTACGTGCTTTTGAATGTATTATTGCAGTGTGGATTTGGTGGGCTGAGGAGGTGCGGTAGGCTCTGAACTGTTTGCAGTTTTGATGTTTCATCTGCTGTGCGTGCCAAGGGACTGTAAGTGATGGGTTTCATCAGAAATTGATTTCTGAACAGGGGCTTAGTGGATTAGTGAATTTGGCACGAATGGAAAATAAAAATAATGGTTTCTGGTACTAGATTGGAAGGAAATGTTAAAGTCTGAAAATATTCCATTATATGTCTTTGTGGAATGCTCGTTATGGAAGTTTATTTGGTTTAATATGTGGTGTTGACGATAAGTGTAGCGTTTTGCAGTGGCTGCAGGGGGATTCGATGAAATTATGGGTTGTGTCGTTTATTGCAGCGTGTGCTAAGTGATTCCTGAACAGGGATGCTGTCTGAAGTGAATATGGCACGTTTTGTAAATATGAATCAGGGTTTTCTATAGAAGCTGTGAAGAAGCCGAGTGAAGATGGCGTGCCAAAGTCGTCTCAAACTGCTTATCTGATTTTGTTTAGCAAATCAAAATAATTTTGTTTTCTGGATTTCGGTACAAGTGGTAAAAGAGGAGATGGTATTAGAGATTGGAGATGCTAAATACTGAAACTAAAGGAGTTGCGGGCAGTGGTGAATGTTGGCTTGCTCTGGAGGAAATGCTTAGAAGATTGAAGATCAGTGGGTGTATAGCGATCATATAACAAAACTTTCATGATAATAAACTGGCTTGTTTGTATAGGGTTTAATATGGTCAGATTATATTGATATATGATTCTTGTAATACAGTTGGAGTCTTTGTACTTATATATTAGAAGGTTAGGTTTGATACCCCTTCTAATATGGATTTTTCTTTCTCAAAAATAAGATTTTATTTCTGTTAAAAAAAAACTCTTCCTCGGATGGTATCCTACTCCATGTCATCCAACTCACACTTAGAAACAAAGATGAATTGCAAAATACAAAGAGAGGAAAAGAAAATCAGCGGCTACAACTTCTCCTCGAATGGCAATCTACTCCATGTCTGATTGACACCTGGGTGGATGGTCGTTCGATGCCCAAAACTCGGGGAAGGGAGCAATCAGGAGGTGGAGAGCATTTGAGATGGGCAGGAGATGAACCACCAAGAAACACTTTCTGATATAAAGTCAGGGAGAGTTTGCTATGCTCACGGGGGAAATAAATGATATCATCTCTGCTATGCTCCCTGGCGGAGTATGTTATGTCTCTTCTGGACTCTCCGGTGAAACCTGTGGTTCCATCTCGGCCGGGCCCTCCAGTGAAAAATACTACGTCATCTCTGCTATGCTCTCCGGTGATGTGAACAACCCTTGCCACAAGGGAGAACGGGGGAGAATGTACCGGCGCGCTGTAATCTTCACAGGTAGTTCTGAGAGCACCTGGCTTTGCTTGTGCTGAAGTGGCTTCGCACCACTCTAGCCAGTGAACCTCACCCCCCTTAGACCTCACCTCCAGCCTGTGACCTCTTTCTCCTTCCTTGCTCATGGGTTCTAACAAGAGAAAGAAGGAACAATGGAGGAGGAAGAACGGTTCAACCTTCCACCTTTATAGTGACAACCACCCTTTCTTGCATTTAATGAAGGCGTGATGCGGGGGCAATAATGGACGCCAATCCTGAAGCGTCGCCTCCTTTATGTTACCATCAGTGGATATGCCTATGCAGAACCTCAGAATTCGTGAACCTTTACGATCAATTCAAGGGATCGCTTGGGGCCTGGAGACGATGGTTCGGATTCCGCAAACACTCAATAGGGAAAGGAGCCAATGTGGGTCCCATAGATGAATAGTTTTGGGTCTGGCAGTTGAACTCTCGGCGCTACCGTGGGAGAGACTCACACTCAAGGTCAAACCCAGAACTCCTAAAGTTACCTCAGCCCAGGCGACACCTAGCGTCATGAGTGGCTCGAGGTTCCTAAGACCAACCTCAGAGGTTGGTGGGGATGAGCATTGGCTCCCTGACTCCCTTACCCCACGGGTCAGGGAAGAACCTTCATCTTTCAAGAGCGTCAGTACACCATCTGGCTCCTTAAGTCGAGCCAAGGCACCGACTCTTCAACTTCCTTGGTCCTCGCAACCATGACAGGTAATACAAGGAGCCCAATGATGAACCCAAATACTAGGTGATAGGTTGTCACGGAATGTGGGTTCATCAGAATTTAGAATATGTATAAATGCTGGAAACCCTTTTTGCAATCAATATAAAAGCGTAGTAAAGGGGCCACAGGTCGTATTTTTCCTAGGGATTAGTTGAGAGTTTGTTTGATTCGAGCTCGTGTTTATGTGTCGTTTGTGAATTTTGGGTTTCAAATAAAGTTTGGGTTTGGTTTACAATTCAGAGATGAAATCACAATGAAACATAAAGGAAACCAAACTAATGAACAAAACTTAAGCTAGATAAATGCAATGGAAGACTCAACCAATTATAACTCAATCAAACCAAAGTAGATTTCAGATTTGGAAAATCAAACATAATAACAAGTTCTAAATCAATTGCATTCCAAATACTAAGTAATTGAACCCAAACAGTGCATCCATTACGATTGAAACTGATGCAGAATTATAACCTTAATTTCGGGCATGAAGACTTGATATCGAGTGAGAAAGTGAAGCAACTTGATACCAAGAATAAAATCTGATGTGCCAAGAGCTTATATTAAATGCAGAGAATTGCTTTCGGATTAACCACTCATGACTAACCAAATGCAAAGAAATCTATAGCCAAAACTGATACAAATTCAGTGCCATAACCTCACTTGATACAAAGTAATAGCTATTGAACAACTTGAGACAAAAAATAAAGAAGCCAATGTGCCAAGAATTGAAACTGTTTGCAGAATTATATAGCTTGCTAATTCAGCTTGAAAAGGGCTAGGATATCAATGAAATTATCTGCTCAATTGAATAAAGAAGTGTGAAAACCGAAATTGGTTAAGGCAGAAAAGAAAAACTGCATTCAGAAATGGAATGCATGAGGCAAACCTCTACGCAGAAATTAGATGCAGCAGAAATTTGGATGCAAAAATCATACAAGTAAACTGATTTCAAATGCAATCAAGTTCCAATGCTAATCTTCCCTGATACCATTTCAGAAATGATACTTGGGACTTGCAGAAATAGAGTTTGCTAGCAGAAATAGACAGCTACTTGCAGAAACGTAAATCTGAGTTGCAACAAAACTGATACACAGAAATTGAGTTCCCTTGCTATGCGAATGAGACAAGCTGCAATGGATAAATGCAGAAGAAAAACTAATTCATGCTTGAAACAGAATTCAGAAACTGACAGAGAGCATTGATACGCAACAGGCTGCTAAAAGTTCAGAAATAGAACTGAATGGAAAACAAATGCAGATTTAATGCATTAATGCACTACACGTTATCTTCAATTGCAGGAATTAAACTAAACACAAACTGGATTCAAAAGAAACTGCAAGAATCAAAAATAAACTGGCACGCAGAAGTAAACTGGCACGCAACAGATTAAAGAAATTGCAGAAATTAAACTATGCGAAGCAAACTAAAATTGATTCAATTGCTCACTAACAAACTACCTATCTAATACTTGCAAACTTCAGAACTGAAACCTAATTACAGCTGAAACGATTCAGAAAAGTAAGCTAGAGTAGTTGATATGAAAACAGAACAGAAATGATAGAAATCGAAATTACAGCAACTTAACAGAAATTAACTAAAGAATCTATCATCAACCCTTTCTCTTAGCTCAAGAACTCCTTGTTCGTCACGCAAGGGAGAGCCTCGAACCCCTAAGCTCAGCAAACCGATGGAAAAACTGAATCTGCGAGTCAAACCAACCCAGCTCTGCTCAAATCTGAAAACCCCTTCGATCTCCCCAATCTAACTTTGTCCAATTGTTCTGATGGCTTGGGAATGATCCGAGCTTACCCGAGAACCCCTCCAGATAGCTCAGATTGATTAAGGATGGAACAAAACCAGATTCAAGGCAATCAATGGCAAAGTTGATGAGACCTCAATCAGCTCTGTTCTTGGGCAATTTAGGGCTGAAACTTCACGGCATCAGCTTCCCACAGATTTGGAACTTGCTCTAAGATCGGAATTGATGGGTCGCGCCAATAGATTGAAGAAAAACTGAAGAACAATTGAAGAACAAACGAAGAAACGAAAGCTTGCGGCGAAGACGCGACGAGCTGAACTGAGGGGAATTTTTGATTATATACTTAAGCATGAACGGCCCAGATTGATCGGAGGAAATCCAACGGCTAATCTTGTTCTGATTTAATCCAAACTTTAATGATGTTGATCAGGGGTCAGGATCTGCCTCTTGGTAGCTCGGATCCTCCAGATGTGCAACGGACGGTCCAGATCAACCTAATCTTTGAATGGACGATCTAGAGCCCTCTGAGCTTGATCCAACGGTTGAATGAGCTCTGATTGGGATGAAACTTTCAGATCTTGATCAGAGTGCTTGATCAACCCTAACCCTAGCTCGGATTGCTTCAGATGGTCCCGGATGGCTCAGATCTAGCCGCTTTTGAATCGGACGACCCAGATAAATCCGAAACTTGATAACTCGATCCGGGTCCACTTCTGATTCAAGTTTGACCCAGTATGCCCTAGGTCCATGATCTTTTCAAGCCTGCAAAAATAGATCAAAAATTTAGTGGCCAAATAATCCAAATATGTACAGATTTGTAATTAAGTCCAAAATAAAAGCAAGTTCTAAAACCTAGGGTAATTTCACAATTAAGCAAGAAAAACATGGGTCAAACATGGATTTTGGCATCTAAAATAATCAATAAAATGGTACTTATCAACTCCCCCACACTTAAGCTTGAGCGTCTCGCGAAACCACTAAGTATGTATCCCCTAGATTTTCTTAAGCATAATTAGAAGCAAATGAAAAGAAATTACCTAAGGTTGTCAATTCTCAAAAATCTAAGCTCTATGGATTAGTATCTTGTCCTTAAATCAACAACTTAGCCTTTTCATCCTTCATGAGTCATTGAGATGAATTTAACTCACTAGCCTTTCAAGGAAAATTTTGATGGCTCTCTCCTTAAGTTCTAAGTAGATGATGAAAGTGGAGCTCACTCAAACACACATGCTTCTTGCACTACTATAGGCTTGCTTGTTATCTAATCTCCACCATTATTCATGATTAGGATCAACATCTATAAAAACAAGTGAAAACATGAAAAATGGTAAGAAATGGAGTAAAAACCAAGAAAATGAAAAAATTGATAAAGTGGAAGACTTGAGTGCTCAAGGATGTTTCCAATGAACTCTGCCCTCTTGACAGTCCTCTAGTGAATTCAAAAGTGTGATGGAGTAAACTTTTGCCTTGCCCTTCAAAAATTCAATGAAAAGACCTCATTAGTTCCTTTGTGCCAATTTTCTTTTGCGTGCCAACTTTGCTTGCTTCTCTTTTCTCATTCTTCTTTTTCTTCTTTCTTTCTTTCTTGTAAAGTCAGAAATGAAATGAAATAAAGCTTGGACTCAGATGAGAAAAATTGCAATGCCAAAACTCCAATTGTGCCATTTTGCTTCTTCCTTTTCTTTTCTCTCTTTTTTTTTTCAAACTGTTTTTCTTTCTTTTTTTTTCCTGCTCTTAATCTTCTATTGGAGCACTGCAGATCAGATTTAAATCAGAAAACTTGAGAAATCAAGTAACAATTAGGGAATTAGATGCTCCACTTTTAACCCTTACTAAACAATTCTTACAACTCCTTTGTGATACATCCCCTTCTTTAGTTGGCACACTCATTCACTTTCCTTTTTCTATTTCAAGTTTAGTTCCACGCAAGTACCTCAGTCTTGCAATTCTCTGAGTTCTCAAAGTAAATACATCATATAGTGGTGGAGAATTTAAATTGTTCCTCTCGAAAATTCTGATCAGCATATTGAATTTCAGTTACTTCTTTCACTGCATTTCGAAAATGTCTTCACTGCATTTTAATCACTGCTTTCACTGCATTTTGATCAGCACATTTCTTTCATTTCCTTTCCTTTCCTTTCACTACATTCATGTGCTTCATTCCTTGATTCACAGCCTTGAAAAATCAAATTCAGCTTCATCTTGATACTAACTCTGTGCAGAAACTGCTTGTAGGGAACATACCTTCTGATTTTTTTTTCCTGCTGCATTTTCCATTGTTTCTGCTGCAAATTCAAATTATTTCTGCTGCAATTCCATTCCATTCCAGATCAGTAAATTGGATTCCAGCCTCAGCAATGCACAGATTTTCAGAAATCTGCTCCCCAAGAGTTTAATCCAATTAAAAGCCATTCTGCAAGTTTAGCTTCCCACTGATTTTTCTCTTCTTCAGCTCGATTGCAGAGATTCTACACTGATTTCCAGCATTCAATTCAGACTAAGCAAAGTGGCCGGAACATGCTCCAAAAATTTTTTTTCTTTCCTTTTTGGCGCAGAATTTTTCTTTGTAATGGCAAAGAATTTTTTTTTCTTTGTTGGTGTGCCATTTTTTTTCAGATTTTTCCATTGCTTGCCACTTAAATCTTCAAAATATGATAACGAAGCTAGATCTCCAATTGCTTCCATCTTTCTTGCTCATTCTTGGAATTCAAATTCACTCACTTGGCACCTTTTGGCTTTAATTTCACCAAAAAAAAATTTTCTCTTTGAAATGAAATGCATCCTTGCTCCAAAATAATTCCAAACTCTAGTCACTCCCCCACACTTAAATCTTTGTCCGTCTCGGGCAAAGTAGCATTAAGAAACATTTCAAACAAACAAGTCCAAAGAAAAGTGTGGTTAAGAGTAGAAAATATGGAAAGGAAAATAGAGTAATCATGCTTATTTCCAAAAATTGATATGGAATGGGAAACAAATTGTCTAGCCTCTATAGATGTGATCCAATCATTGAAATATGACTTAAAAAGAACCTAAGCAAGTTCTAGAGCACAATAACATATGTGTGTCACAAATATAAGGCTAATTCTCACTAGGTGCAAATAATTCATCTCAAGTTATCAATTAAGAATTTGAAACCAAGTAGTACTCAAGCATTCAAGAATTCATCCATGAGCTCAAACCCTAAATTTTGATAACCAGATTTAATTTATTTTCAAGAGATTCTAAAATGACATGAAGATAACCTAGAGGGATACATTTATTCCTAATCATGCAAGAAACAAATTTCCAAGAAAACTAAAATGGTATCTACAATGACTCCTAGTCATTCTACTCTACTCATGCATTTATTAGCAAGGACTCAATTTAAAAGAAAATTCTAGAAGTCATAAAAATGAAAAAGGCAATGAAAGAAAATGCAAGAAAGAACAAACTCCCCTTTATTTCTGGTGGACAAAGTCTATCAAGAAGTAACCTCCATCGTGGTAGTGGAGGCGTCTGGGTGGCTGAGAGAATTAGAACTCCCTCACACTTGAACTTTACAAAAATTTGCTCCGGTGGCCGAAGGCGATTTAGGTTCAAGATCCATTGAAGGAACAGAGTGCTATGAATTAAAGTAAAATCATCTCCTCCTTTTTGATGCCTTTTGAAAGATTTTCCAGGAGGCTGGAGTCTGTTCAGATGGAGCACCCACTCCGGAAGTCTTCTGGACCCTGCAAAACAATGTAATACCTCTCTCAAGCGTGCAGGGTAAGATAGGAATGAAATAATATCAGTCTCTGCAAGAAATGTATCCAAAACTGCATCACATCCAATTAAATCAATTCTTGGTGCCTCAATAAATATTTCACAATTATTTCCTACAAAATTTACATCCAGAAACTCATCACAAATAATGAAATCAATTTTTGGCACTTCAATAGAAATTTCACAATTATTTTCTACCAAGGATGTATCAATCAATGTATTACAATCAATGAAATCGACTTTAGGTGCCTCAATGAATTTTTCACAATTATTTTCAGCATAAGATATATCAAAAGACTCATCACAATAATTAACATCAATTCTAGGCACTTCTAAAAATTTTTCACACTCAGCATTTACATCTGATGTATCACAACATGTTTCATATTCAACAAATTCAGCACTAGGTACCTCTATCAATTTTTCACAATCAAATTCTACAAAAGATGTATCAATAAGTGTATCACCACCAATGAAATCAGTTTGAGGTACCTCTATGCAATTTTCAAAAAAAATAGGAGGAATACTTACCTGATCATGCTGAAAAATACCTGGAGGTTCTACAAGAGTGGATGTAATTATTGGCTCCTCCTGGTAATGTGCAATCTCCTCTTCAGGTTCAGGTTCTGGTGGACACTCAACTAAAACAGGTGATCCTTGGGTTCTTGCTTCCACCATGCAAGTCCCTACACTTTTTGGTTCATCCTCTGAATTTTGTGGTGGTCCCTGGGGCTTAGTGCAATCCCCTACACCTGTAAAATCATCTCCTATGCATGCTCCTTCTGTAATATCTGCAACAACAATATCAGAAAAATTAGGACCATCAATAATACTATCATCACAAAATAAAAAATGAGGAGGGTCCTGTAGTGCTTCAAAATCTTCTTCTTGAGCTGAAAGATTTGGACATGAATTTTGAACAAGAATCTCCGGAGGGATGCACTAGGGTCACCTTGAACTGATATAAAATCAACTCCGGGGCTGTTTTGAATGGGAAAATGGGATGCTGGAAATTTTTCAGGAAATGCGGCATTTGGAGAGTTTAAACTTGACACAACCTCTTCATTCCCCAAAGTTAGATCACCATCATACCCCTCAGAATTAAAAGCATCTTGAGAAGATAATTGTTCTGATCTTTGGACTTTTATCTGATTGAATTGATCAACCAATTTTGCAAGGCGTCCTCCGATGTCGTAAAGCTTTTGTTGTTCTTGAAAATTTTGCTGTTGTTGTAGGACTTGTTGAAACATCTCCTCCAGCTTTTGTTGTTGAGCCTCACTCTCATTAGGATTCTCAAAGCCTCCTTGATTGGTGTGGAACTCCTGTTGGCCTTGAAATGTAGCATAAGGCTGCTCAAAACTGTAAGTAGGTTGTGAAGTCTGAAATTGAGACTGTGGGGGTTGATAAAACGGTTGAATAGGCTGATTAAATTGTTGAAAAGTTGGTTCACAACTTGGTGGAGATGGCTGAAAATTATGATTATGGAAACTCTGATCATAGGGCTGAAATTGTTGGTTGGAAGATTGGATTGGTTGCTGAAAATTCTGATTATGGAATTGAAAACTCTGAATTGATGGCTGAAAATTCTGATTGTTTGGTCGAAAATTTTGCTGTGAAGGTTGAAATCCACTCTGATTTTGATTCTGGAAAGTCTGAAATGGTTGGAACCCTTGCTGAAAATTTTGACTTGATTGAAAATCTTGCTGAATTTGTTGAAATGGAGGCTGAAAATTCTGGTTACATGGCTGAAATTGCTGTGGAAATTGATATGGTTGCTGGAAATTCAAATTATCTTGGTACCCTTGTTGAATTCCTTGAAAAGATGACTGATCTTGTTGATAAGGTTGTTGAAATTGGGGCTGGAATTGCTGAAATGGTTGCTCAAAACTCTGGAATTGCGGTTGAAATTGCTGTGGTGGCTGCTGGAATTGTTGTGGTTGCTGAAATTGTTGACATTGTGGCTGAAAAAACTAATTTGTTTGTTGAAAATTCGAATAGGGCTGCCCTTGCTGAAACTGAAAGTTTGGTTGCTGAAAAGTAGTTGAGTGCCTATTGGATATTTGTTGATTCACATTATTCACCCAAAACTTTAACTCTGACAGTGCACTTGTGATCTCTTTACAGTCCTCTGGTGAAAACATTTTGATCTTGCAACCCTGTCACAAAACAAACAAGAAAAATGGCAGCAACCGTATACAAAAGATAAAGCACAAGAAAATAGAATCAAATGATATGCCCATAAGCACACAAGCAAAAATCAAACAAATCAACTAGTTGCTTCCTCGGCAACGGCGCCAAAAATTTGATGAACCCAAATACTAGGTGTTAGGTTGTCACGGAATGTGGGTTCATCAGAATTTAGAATATGTATAAATGCTGGAAACCCTTTTTGCAATCAAAATAAAAGCGTAGTAAAGGGGCCATAGGTCGTATTTTTCCTAGGGACTAGTTGAGAGTTTGTTTGATTCGAGCTCGTGTTTATGTGTCGTTTGTGAATTTTGGGTTTCAAATAAAGTTTGGGTTTGGTTTACAATTCAGAGATGAAATCACAATGAAACATAAAGGAAACCAAACTAATGAACAAAACTTAAGCTAGATAAATGCAATGGAAGACTCAACCAATTATAACTCAATCAAACCAAAGTAGATTTCAGATTTGGAAAATCAAACATAATAACAAGTTCTAAATCAATTGCATTCCAAATACTAAGTAATTGAACCCAAACAGTGCAACCATTACGATTGAAACTGATGCAGAATTATAACCTTAATTTCGGGCATGAAGACTTGATACCGAGTGAGAAAGTGAAGCAACTTGATACCAAGAATAAAATCTGATGTGCCAAGAGCTTATATTAAATGCAGAGAATTGCTTTCGGATTAACCACTCATGACTAACCAAATGCAAAGAAATCTATAGCCAAAACTGATACAAATTCAGTGCCATAACCTCACTTGATACAAAGTAATAGCTATTGAACAACTTGAGACAAAAAATAAAGAAGCCAATGTGCCAAGAATTGAAACTGTTTGCAGAATTATATAGCTTGCTAATTCAGCTTGAAAAGGGCTAGGATATCAATGAAATTATCTGCTCAATTGAATAAAGAAGTGTGAAAACCGAAACTGGTTAAGGCAGAAAAGAAAAACTGCATTCAGAAATGGAATGCATGAGGCAAACCTCTACGCAGAAATTAGATGCAACAGAAATTTGGATGCAAAAATCATACAAGTAAACTGATTTCAAATGCAATCAAGTTCCAATACTAATCTTCCCTGATACCATTTCAGAAATGATACTTGGGACTTGCAGAAATAGAGTTTGCTAGAAGAAATAGACAGCTACTTGCAGAAACGTAAATCTGAGTTGCAACAAAACTGATACACAGAAATTGAGTTCCCTTGCTATGCGAATGAGACAAGCTGCAATGGATAAATGCAGAAGAAAAACTAAGTCATGCTTGAAACAGAATTCAGAAACTGACAGAGAGCATTGATACGCAACAGGTTGCTAAAAGTTCAGAAATAGAACTGAATGGAAAACAAACGCAGATTTAATTCATTAATGCACTACACGTTATCTTCAATTGCAGGAATTAAACTAAACACAAACTGGATTCAAAAGAAACTGCAAGAATAAAAAATAAACTGGCACGCAGAATAAACTGGCACGCAACAGATTAAAGAAATTGCAGAAATTAAACTATGCGAAGCAAACTAAAATTGATTCAATTGCTCACTAACAAACTACCTATCTGTAGGATCGATGCACGTGAGAGGGGGGGGGGGTGAATCACGTGACTTTTTTTTTAAAAAAATTAGTGCGCTTTAAAAAGCGTGCACAGCGGAAAAAATAAAACCCGAACGAAAAACCAATACAAACGACACAGGTAGTTTTACTTCGTTCGGAGCCTTCGGCGACTCCTACTCGAAGGCCCAGGTCCCTCGGACCTTTCCGTTGGGCAATCCACTAAAACTCTCTACCGGTAAACCCCGATAGAGTAGGCGAGTACAAAAGAATTGAAAGTGTGACAACCCCACACTTTCAAGTAATTAAATTCAAGAAATAAAAATTGCGTTACCCAACAACTTAGAAGATCTCCTAGATGGGCTCAGATGTTGGGGTTGAAGTTCCGGCAGCGATCAAACGTGAACACGTCGTAGCTTGGACCGCAGCAGGAGAGTTTGGAAGAGAGAGCACTTGAAAAGCCTTTTTTTCAGAAAAATATTTCGATATCCCTTCAAGCTCTACAGCCAGGCTTTTTATAGAGGGGCTCTCGAGCTTTTTGGTTCTTATCCAGATCCTATTCACGTGTGCTCCTTATCCAATATTTAGCAATTAAAAATTAATTCAAAGGAGACTTTGTTTCTATCCTCATGCTTCACCGAAAAATATGAATTAATAAACAATTAAATAAGATGTAACAAAATGGATAGGAATTAATTTAACAAGAAGTGAACAAGTTTTAGCAAATTAAAAATTAATTCAAAGGAGATTTGTTTCTATCCTCATGCTTCACCGAACAAAGCATGAATTAATAAACAATTAAATAAGATGTAACTAAGTAATTAAACAAAATGGATAGGACTTAATTTACACAAGAAGTGTTTTGTAGCTTAGTCCATATATCAAACAAACCCTGTAAGATAATGTTATCAAATATATTGGAGTAAAATATATTCATAGTTAATTAGACCCTGTCTCCTAGACCAGGATCTAACCAGGCCTCAACTTAGATCACCCAAATGGGTCTAAATTGGACCGCGCCTAAAGTCCCATAAATGGACTCGTCCTCACTGGTTCGCTCCTCCAGTGACTTACCTCACTTACCCTTTGTGCAGCTTTACTTGACTTCTTGACCCACCAGGACTTCCTGCCAAGGCTCAACCACCCTGGTCTTCCTGCCAAGTCTCAACCAACTTGGTCTTCAGCCAGTTGTCAGGTCCCGCGGACCCAACTGGACTTCCCGCCAGGACTCAACCATCCTGGACTTCAGCCTGGTGTCTGGTCCTAAGTCTTTCAACCCTGCACACTTAGTAAAGAGGTTAAAAACCAACAACCCTAACTTTAACCACTTTGTCATACATCAAAACCCGAGTTTGACCGTTAGTGCAAACCACCAACAATCTCCCCCTTTTTGATGTATTGACAACTCAGGTTAAAGTTAGAAAAAAACAGCAGATATGAACTTGCATAAACATGCAAACAATATAACACAAGCATAGGTATGAAAGTTGCAGCACACAAGAAAGCAGAGGTAAATAAATGTGAAATAAGCATGCTGTTTGCAATTTTCTAACCCTTTTACCCTACTCTCCCCCTTTGTCATTCATCAAAAAAGATATAAGCATAACAAGTTTAAGGGAGTAGAAATATAGGCTAAGTGTTAGAAAAAAAACTAGTCTTAAATCTATTAACTTAGCTTTCAAAAAAAATTTCTTTCAAAAAAGATTTTTTTTTCAGAAAATATAATATCAATCTTAATAAAAAAAATATTTTTAGGGATTAGCTGGAACTCCCTCTCAATCTTTATCAACTTTTATCAAAATTTTCAAATGTGTTTTGTCAAAAATGACATTTTGAAAAAGTATTTTGACCTCTGCTCCCCCTGGACCAAGTAATGATTGTGGTCCCTTTTCATGTGTCTAACCCTAGTTACTGACTAACTATCTAGATGATAGTAGTGTTCACTGGGTTAGTCAAGTCAAGTAATAATGTCTAGCTCAGATTTTAGTGCAAGACTACTTGACTTGATCACTGTAATGTTGGTATTTTACGCCCAGACTTACTGTGATGCACTGACTTAAGCATTCGGAAGTCCAGGCAGTATCCTATGCATCTCACAACCGTTCTATGTTTTTGCAAACACAAACAAGTTAATCTTAATGTGTTTTGTGAGATGCGGCTACCTAAATCTATAGGTTCATGCAATTCTTGGGGTCAAGCTTAGGCTAAGTCTGCCAGTTTTGAAAATCAAATTTTGAAAGACAATAAAGTTCTTGAAAAACAAGTTTGAAAAGTCCGTGTTTAAGTTAAATTTTGAAAGACAATAAACTTTTGAAAAACAAGTTTGAAAAATCCATGTTTTTAAACTCACAAGCTTAATTAGTTAAACCAAAAGTCAACTTAAGCTTATCAGGTCAGTCCTAGTCTATAACACACATTCCTATTAACCTTCTTAAGTTGCTAAATTCAGATTCAGGAAGTGGTTTGGTAAATATATCAGCTAGGTTAGACTTAGATTCAACATGGTTAAGTTCAATTTCTCCTTTATTTACATGATCTCTGACAAAATGGTGTTTGATTTCTATATGTTTGGTCCTAGAGTGGTGGATTGGGTTTTTGGTTAAATTGATTGAACTTAGGTTATCTATAAAAATTTTGACTTGTTTAAAATCTAAGTGAAGGTCCTTTAGGGTATGCATCATCCAGAGTAGTTGGGCTACACACTCACCCATAGCTATGTACTCAGCTTCAGTGGTGGATAGGGCAACACAGTGTTGTTTTCTACTAAACCAACTAACTAGTGAGGGTCCTAGAAGTTGGCATCCACCACTGGTACTTTTTCTGTCTAATTTACAGCCAGCATAGTCTGAGTCAGAATATCCAATAAGCTCAAACTGGGATGTTCTAGGGTACCAAATTCCTAATCTTTCTGTTCCTTTAAGGTACCTAAATATTCTTTTAACTAGGGTTAGATGTGACTCTTTAGCACATGTTTGATACCTAGCACACATACTAACTGCAAAAAGAATATCAGGTCGACTTGCAGTTAAGTAAAGTAGGCTTCCTATAGCACTTCTATAGTACTTAAGGTCAACATGTTTGCCTTTTGGGCCACTATCTATAGTTTGATTGGTAGCCATTGGTGTCTTAATCTCTTTTGTATTATCCATTCCAAATTTTCTAAGTAGTTCTTTTGTGTATTTTTGTTGATAGACAAAGGTACCCTCACTGGTCTGTTTTATTTGTAGCCCTAAAAAGAAAGTTAATTGACCTACTAAACTCATTTCAAATTCAGTTTCCATTATCGTTGTGAAATCTTGTAAAAAGTCTGAGTTAGTTGAGCCAAATACTATATCATCTACATATACTTGGGCTACAAAAATATCATTTTTTAGGGTTTTAACAAATAGTGTTGGGTCAATTTTGCCTTGGTTAAAACCTTTTGAAACTAAGTAGTTAGACAGTCTTTCATACCAGGCCCTAGGTGCTTGCTTAAGTCCATATAGGGCTTTCTTAAGTCTAAAGACATAGTCAGGGTGTTCTAAGCTTTCAAAACCAGGGGGTTGACCTACATAAACCTCTTCTTTAATTAGGCCATTTAGGAAGGCTGACTTAACATCCATTTGATAAAGCTTAAATCCCTTATGGGCTGCATAACTTAAGAGCATTCTAATGGATTCAAGTCTAGCTACAGGGGCATAGGTTTCATCATAATCAAGACCTTCTACTTGGCTAAACCCCTTAGCTACTAGCCTAGCCTTATTTCTTACTGTTTCACCTTGTTCATTAAGTTTATTTCGAAAAACCCATTTGGTTTCAATAAACTTTTTGTTTTTAGGTAAGGGTACTAAATCCCAGACTTGACTACGTTCAAATTGAGCTAACTCCTCTTGCATGACAATGATCCAATCAGGGTCAAGTAAGGATTCTTCTATAGACTTAGGTTCAATTTTGGAAATCAGAGCTATCTGACTAAGATTTCTAAAGGCTGATCTAGTCTGAACCCTTAGTTCTGGATCACCTATGATTTGATCAGTTGGGTGGGCTGAGCTAACTCGAACAGTTCTGGGTTGGTTAGGTTCAGTTTCAGGTGTGGGTTCAGTTAGATCATCGTTTTGGTCCTCAATTGGCCTTTCATCAGGGTTAGTACTGGATCTAACAAAGTCAATTGGTTGGTAGGTGGTTTGATCAGAGTTATTTGGGTCAGATTTTTCATCAAATTTTACATTTGTAGTTTCTTCAATTTTTAGGGTAATTTTGTTATAAACTCTATAGGCTCTACTGGTAAGGGAATAACCTACAAAGATACCTTCCTCAACCTTAGAAGTAAATTTTCCTAAGTGTTCTCTAGTATTTAAGATATAGACTTTACATCCAAATACTTTAAGGTATTTAATGTTAGGTTGTTTGTTATAATAGATTTCAAAGGAGGTCTTTCCTAGGTTTTTAATTATAGTTATTCTATTTTGTACATAACAAGCTGTACTAACAGCCTCAGCCCAAAGGTATTTAGGTGAGTTGTATTCATTTAGCATTGTTCTAGCTGCTTCTTGTAGTGTTCTATTTTTTCTTTCTACAACTCCATTTTGTTGAGGTGTTTTAGGGCAAGAGAATTCGTGATGGTAGCCATTTTCTAGACAAAATTGATTAAATTTGTGATTTTTGAATTCTCCGCCATTATCGCTCCTAAGTCTTTTGATTTTAATCCCTTTTTCATTTTCTGTTAATTTACAAAATTGAGTGAGTGTATCAAAAGTTTCATCTTTATTTTTTAAGAATTTTACCCAGGTAAATCTTGAATAGTCATCTATAATTACTAGGCAGTATAGGTTCCCATTAATTGATTTAACCCCATGTGAGTCAAATAGGTCTAGGTGAATTAATTCCAGAATTGACTTGGTTTGAGTTTGATTAGTTGGTTTGTGGGTTGACCTAGTTTGTTTTCCTTGTTGACAAGCATTACATAAGGTTGACTCAAGGTTAGATAACTTTGGTAGGCCTCTAACTAAACCATTTAGTTTAGGTAGTTTTCTGAAGTGAGTGTGTGAAAGTCTCCTATGCCAGAGCCAAGTCTCATCCTTATGGGTTAAGAGGCAGTTTTCTAAGGGACAGGTTAACTTAATTTCATAAATGTTATTGTGCCTAAGTCCTCTAAGTGTGATGTTTGGGTTGTCATTGTGTTTGATCAGACATTCATTGGATAGGAACCTAACCTTATAACCAGTGTCACACAATTGGCTAATGCTTAGTAAATTGAAGTTGAAATTTTCAACAAGTAATACATTTGTTATTATGAAATCAGACTCAAGTTCAATATTGCCTAGGCCAATTACCTTAAGTTTACCGTTGTTTCCAAAAGCAACGGTCCCTAGTCTTTTGTACTTGAGTTCTGTAAATTTGGTGGGATCCCCAGTCATGTGTCTGGAGCATCCACTGTAAATGATCCATTTGTTTTCCTACAGTTAAGTAAAAGGTTTAGACCTTAGGTTAAGTTTTTGAATTTTAAAAAAATTTAAGAAGATTTAAAAACTTTAGTTTGAATTTTAAATTTGAGTTATGTTAATTTTGATTTTGAATTTGATTTTTATTTTTGAATTTGAATTTTATTTGAATTTGAATTTTATTTTTTGAATTTGAATTTGAATTTTAATTTTTGAATTTGAATTTTAATTTTAATTTTTGAATTTGAATTTTTGAATTTGAATATTATTTTTTTTGAATTTGAATTTGACTTTTAATTTTTGAATTTGAATTTTATTTTTTGAATTTGAATTTGAATTTTAATTTTTGAATTTTAATTTTAATTTTAATTTTTTGAATTTGAATTTGAATTTAAGATTGAAAGTTGAGTTATCAATCAATAATTTGAATTTGGTTATCCTTATTCATCTCACTCGGTCTAAGTCATCAATCAAGGGAGTCCTATGATTTTGTGAGATGATTTTGAGTTTGATTAGAAAAGTTAACTTGACCTTGTGTTAGATCCAAGTTTAACAAGTAGTAATTTAAAAGTACACTTCAATAATTGGCTTCCAGGCCATGGCGAGACACAGTGACCTTCTTTGGCCGAAGCCTTATTGGAGCAACAACCATTTTCTAGGCAAAGCCGCTTAAAGAAGTTGGACTTTTAACTTACTCATTGAAAACCCTGGTACTAAATAGTACAAGAGTCAAATTAACTTTGAAGCTAGTCCTAAGTGCCCACCTGGGCAAAGGCTGATTTTGAGGTGCCAACTAGTTTGGAGCCTCCCCCTAAATTGTAGACTGGGTGTCTAGGGTCAATGTAATGGATGTCCCTTTTTGGGACATAAAATTGATTCTGACCTACTTGCTTTGTTAGATAAGCTTTCGGAACCCACGCTTTTCGTTGATTTTTGCGGGGGTGGATAAAGGAGATAAAGGATCTTTGGGTCGATCTTGATTTATATCCTATCCCAGATTTGTTGTACATGCCCTTTTGTGATCCAAGAATAAGGTCAAGGTTCTTGGATCGGGTTGTGAAAGTTGCTAGTAGATCCTTAAGTTTTAGGACTTCGCCCTTTAGGGTTGAGTTTTCAGTTTCAAGCTCAATTAATTTTTGATTTTGAGTTTGTTCAGTTAATGTTCTGGTATTAATTAATTGCTCCTTAAGGTCTTGATTTTCCTTAAGGAGCTGGTCATTTCTAGATTCAGATGCAAGCAATTTTTTATTTAAAGCAGAGATAATCTTAAAAAATTTTTGATTAACTGAATCTAAATATACCTTAGTTGAGTCGTCCGAAAAGAGTCCGATCTCTTGACTTGACTCGTATTTGGAATCTTCGTCGTGCTCTGAGTCTGACCTGGGTCCGGTTGCCATTAGTGCGAGATAGTTTGAGTTCCTTGGTGGTTCATCGTCGGAGTCGTCTGTGCTGTCGTCCCAAGTGGCTTGAAGAGCCTTCTTCTTCTTATTCTTCTTGGGTTGATTCTCCTTTTTGTAGGGGCATTCGTGTTTGAAGTGTCCTTTTCTGTTGCAGCCGAAGCAGGTTATTTTACTTTTGTCTTCACTGCTGGTGGGCTTCATTATCCTCTGGAGGTCCTTTCTTGAGAACTGACTTTTCTTTTTGGCGAAGACCTTTCTTACTAGGTTGACCATTTGTTCCTCATCATCTGAGTCTGAGTCTGACTCTTTTTCTGATTCTTGAATTTTCTTCTTTGACTTGCCTTCTTTTGAGGAACCTGCAAATAAGGCAAACCCTTTCTCGGCCTTGGCGTTAGTCTGTTCGTGCAGTTCTAATTCACAAAACAATTCATCTAAATTGATTTTAGAAAGGTTCCTAGAAATTTTATAAGCATCTATAATAGATGCCCATAGTGAATTTCTAGGGAACGCATTTAAAGCATACCTTATGATGTCTCTGTTTTCTTGTTTGTGCCCGATTAGGTGGAGTCCATTTAGTATGTCCTTGATCCGGGCGTGAAGTTGGCTTGCAGATTCTCCTTCCTGCATTTTTATGTTAAATAACTTATTTAAAAGTAAATCCCTTTTTGTTACCTTTGCATCAGAGGTGCCTTCATGTAGTTCAATCAGTTTGTCCCAGAGCTCTTTGGCAGATTCAGTTGGGCCGATACGGTTCAATTCCTCTTTTGTTAGTCCGCACTGGAGGGTGTTCTGCGCCTTGTACTCAGTCTGGGCCTTTCTCTTCATATCAAGGTTCCATCTGTCAGGCTTCAGTGGTGCATTGTTTCCCTCGTCCATTGGTGGTTCGTAGCCAGATTGCACCGCGAACCATTGATCCATGTCTGTCTTTAGGTACACCTCCATTCTTCGTTTCCAGTAAGGGAAGTCTTCCCCATTGAAGAGTGGAGGACGGGCAGTGCTAAACCCTTCACCTTGAGCCATCTGAAATAGACCACACAAAAACTTGTCCCAAGACTAGGTCTTGGATTAGTAGTGTGGTAGGAAAAGGAGAAGAAAGAGAAAGAGCGACTCGAAATGGTGTTGCACCAAATTCGAGTAAAATCAAACGAACGAAAAAAATAATCCAAATCTAGGCAACAATACCTAATTTAGATCATGTGTAGCGAAAAACCAAAAATCGAAAAAAAAAGAACTGGATTTCCCCCGGCTCTTATGGTGGTTGCACCGATACAGAGCGAACCTCGCTCTGATACCACTTGTAGGATCGATGCACGTGAGAGGGGGGGGTGAATCACGTGACTTTTTTAAAAAATTAGAGCGCTTTAAAAAGCGTGCACAGCGGAAAAAATAAAACCCGAACGAAAAACCAATACAAACGACACAGGTAGTTTTACTTCGTTCGGAGCCTTCGGCGACTCCTACTCGAAGGCCCAGGTCCCTCGGACCTTTCCGTTGGGCAATCCACTAAAACTCTCTACCGGTAAACCCCGATAGAGTAGGCGAGTACAAAAGAATTGAAAGTGTGACAACCCCACACTTTCAAGTAATTAAATGCAAGAAATAAAAATTGCGTTACCCAACAACTTAGAAGATCTCCTAGATGGGCTCAGATGTTGGGGTTGAAGTTCCGGCAGCGATCAAACGTGAACACGTCGTAGCTTGGACTGCAGCAGGAGAGTTTGGAAGAGAGAGCACTTGAAAAGCCTTTTTTTCAGAAAAATATTTCGATATCCCTTCAAGCTCTACAGCCAGGCTTTTTATAGAGGGGCTCTCGAGCTTTTTGGTTCTTATCCAGATCCTATTCACGTGTGCTCCTTATCCAATATTTAGCAATTAAAAATTAATTCAAAGGAGACTTTGTTTCTATCCTCATGCTTCACCGAAAAATATGAATTAATAAACAATTAAATAAGATGTAACAAAATGGATAGGAATTAATTTAACAAGAAGTGAACAAGTTTTAGCAAATTAAAAATTAATTCAAAGGAGATTTGTTTCTATCCTCATGCTTCACCGAACAAAGCATGAATTAATAAACAATTAAATAAGATGTAACTAAGTAATTAAACAAAATGGATAGGACTTAATTTACACAAGAAGTGTTTTGTAGCTTAGTCCATATATCAAACAAACCCTGTAAGATAATGTTATCAAATATATTGGAGTAAAATATATTCATAGTTAATTAGACCATGTCTCCTAGACCAGGATCTAACCAGGCCTCAACTTAGATCACCCAAATGGGTCTAAATTAGACCGCGCCTAAAGTCCCATAAATGAACTCGTCCTCACTGGTTCGCTCCTCCAGTGACTTACCTTACTTACCCTTTGTGCAGCTTTACTTGACTTCTTGACCCACCAGGACTTCCTGCCAAGGCTCAACCACCCTGGTCTTCCTGCCAAGTCTCAACCAACTTGGTCATCAGCCAGTTGTCAGGTCCCGCGGACCCAACTGGACTTCCCGCCAGGACTCAACCATCCTGGACTTCAGCCTGGTGTCTGGTCCTAAGTCTTTCAACCCTGCACACTTAGTAAAGAGGTTAAAAACCAACAACCCTAACTTTAACCACTTTGTCATACATCAAAACCCGAGTTTGACCGTTAGTGCAAACCACCAACACTATCTAATACTTGCAAACTTCAGAACTGAAACCTAATTACAGCTGAAACGATTCAGAAAAGTAAGCTAGAGCAGTTGATATGAAAACAGAACAGAAATGATAGAAATCGAAATTACAGCAACTTAACAGAAATTAACTAAAGAATCTATCATCAACCCCTTCTCTTAGCTCAAGAACTCTTTGTTCGTCACGCAAGGGAGAGCCTCGAACCCCTAAGCTCAGCAAACCGATGGAAAAACTGAATCTGCGAGTCAAACCAACCCAGCTCTGCTCAAATCTGAAAACCCCTTCGATCTCCCCAATCTAGCTTTGTCCAATTGTTCTGATGGCTTGGGAATGATCCGAGCTTACCCGAGAACCCCTCCAGATAGCTCAGATTGATTAAGGATGGAACAAAACCAGATTCAAGGCAATCAATAGTAGAGTTGATGAGACCTCAATCAGCTCTGTTCTTGGGCAATTTAGGGCTGGAAACTTCACGGCATCAGCTTCCCACATATCTGGAACTTGCTCTAAGATCGGAATTGATGGGTCGCGCCAACGGATTGAAGAAAAACTGAAGAACAATTGAAGAACAAACGAAGAAACGAAAGCTTGCGGCGAAGACGCGACAAGCTGAACTGAGGGGAATTTTTGATTATATACTTAAGCATGAACGACCCAGATTGATCGGAGGAAATCCAACGGCTAATCTTGCTCTGATTTAATCCAAACTTTGATGATGTTGATCAGGGGTCAGGATCTGCCTCGTGGTAGCTCGGATCCTCCAGATGTGCAACGGACGGTCCAGATCAACCTAATCTTTGAATGGACGATCTAGAGCCCTCCGAGCTTGATCCAATGCTTGAATGAGCTCTGATTGGGATGAAACTTTCAGATCTTGATTAGAGTGTTTGATCAACCCTAACCCTAGCTCGGATTGCTTCAGATGGTCCCGGATGGCTCAGATCTAGCCGCTTTTGAATCGGACGACCCAGATAAATCTGAAGCTTGATAACTCGATCCGGGTCCACTTCCGACTCAAGTTTGACCCACTATGCCCTAGGTCCATGATCCTTTCAAGCCTGCAAAAATAGATCAAAAATTTAGTGGCCAAATAATCCAAATATGTACAGATTTGTAATTAAGTCTAAAATAAAAGCAAGTTCTAAAATCTAGGGTAATTTCACAATTAAGCAAGAAAAATATGGGTCAAACATGGATTTTGGCATCTAAAATAATCAATAAAATGGTACTTATCACCCAACAAAAGAGATGCTCAGTACAGTAAGTCGAAAAATTGCCTTCATTACGATCAGAATGAGTACATTAGAAGAAGATAGTAAGCCTGGACAAAAAGGCAAGACTCAGAGTGGGAAATGGTTCTATATTTTCTACAACTCTTTATCCTCTGGCGGGATCTCCTCCCAAACTCGGTCGATGCTCATGAAACTTAGGTGAGCATCTAGAGGCAAAAGTTAGGCCTACCTCAGCTGGTCAATGGCCCCCGTGGAAGCCTTGCTTCAAACGCTTCATTACCTGGCCGACAAGGATATCACCGAACTCATCTGACTCCAGGAACTTGTCCTTGAAGTCTGCCTCAGCTTCTTTAGTACGGGAAGCCTTAGCAGCCTGAAAATTACACAGTTCGGCCTCGGCTGCCTCCTTGGCACGCTTTAGCTGCTCTATCTCAACAAACATTTTATCTTGATCGGCCAGAGCCTCCTTGAGCCTGTTCGAGGTGGCCCATGCTTCTGACCGTGCCTGGGCTAGGTCTTCCTCGAAGTCAGACAAGCGATCGGCCGCCATCATGAGGTCGGACTCCTTCTGGTCGAGCTGATGCGCTTGGTCTTTGACACGTTCATTTAATCCCTCGGTCGAGGCCTCCAGAAGTCAGATATCCCCTGATAACTTCTTCTCTTTTGTCCGAAGTTGATCCCGCTCTTGAGTCACCCGGAGCAGGTCATTGATGATGGCCACAACCCTCTCGGACGCCAAACACTCCCGGCGCCGGGAACTCTATAGGGAGGACTCCCTAGCCATTAGGGCATCCAGCTGATGCTCCACCTTCGCACGGAGAGCTCTGCTGACTCCCGCTTGCATGAGTCCCATGTTGGACCTTAGATGGCTAGAGAGGGGGGGGGGTGTGAATAGCCAGCCACAAAAACTGGCTTCTTTTTCTTTCTGCACTTAGGGTTAGCAGCGGAAGCAAAAACACAGAACAGAAAGAAACAGACAGAGAACAAACCAGCACTAACTCAGAAGGTTTAGAGGGTTCGGGGATAACTTGCCCCTACTCTTTGGTGTGCCCGTGAGGTGGGCGATCCCTTGATCGTCGGCAGATTAAGCCTCGAAAATTCGGATAATCAAAACTCCTTCTCGGTGGAGTAACCTCTCCACAGATCTCAGAAATGTATAAGTTGAGTACAGGAGACCACGAGAAGGAAATTACAGATGGAACCTTAAGTACAGGCACAGAAAGCGCGAAGGAAAAACTTCACCGAGCACAACACACAACACAGCACAACACTAACGCAAGAACCTTCACTCAGCTCTTTGTTCTCGTTGTCTGCTTGGTTTCTGATCGACTCGCAAAGTTTTTCAAAAGTGCCTTGTCTTTGCTTCGCCAACCTTCCCTTAAGCTTCCCTTCTGCTCGTCGCCAGGCGCCTCTGCGCCCACTGAACCACAGCTCTGTCACCACCGACTCATTGACCTCCACAGAGCGCTCGGTCCACTGAAGACCTCTCCAGCTGAGCCTCAGGTCAGTCGTCAGCCCGCCAGAAGCCGTTGAATCCTGAAAATAGAAAACGAACAAACCTGCCACAGTGAAAGTCGCCATTGACCCTCTTCCTTGGTTTGTGTCATCTCTGTATGACCTGCACACTCATCAGATGGATTAGCACAACAAATCAAAACGTATTAGCAGGTATCAGAAGGAAATCAGAGTGAAATTAGAAGTGATCACGAAGTCTGACAACGATTCAAATTAAAGCTGCTGACGCGCTGATCGGTCACCCTGACCGATCAGCCACCCTCCTGACCGATGAAACTCCATTCTGATCGATCAGTGAATTTCTGATCGGTCTCACTGACCGATCAGAGACAGTGAATCGGTCACCAGACCGATCCTAAGCCTTCATATTATTTCCATATATTATTTCCAGTCAGGCACTGATCGGTCAAAGTGACCAATCAGTGAAAGGCCTGATCGATCAGGCTCCTGCCTGATCGATCCCGTGACACTCTAATCGGTCACACTGACCGATCAGATTCAAATTAAAGCTGCTGACGCGCTGATCGGTCACCCTGACCGATCAGCCACCCTCCTGACCGATGAAACTCCATTCTGATCGATCAGTGAATTTCTGATCGTCTCACTGACCGATCAGAGACAGTGAATCGGTCACCAGACCGATCCTAAGCCTTCATATTATTTCCATATATTATTTCCAGTCAGGCACTGATCGGTCAAAGTGACCAATCAGTGAAAGGCCTGATCGATCAGGCTCCTGCCTGATCGATCCCGTGACACTCTAATTGGTCACACTGACCGATCAGAGACCAGGGATTGATCAGCAGATCGATCCCTCCTAGCCTACTGGGATTCCAGGCCAAAATGCCCTGATCGGTCACCAGACCAATCAGGGCGCTGCTGATCGGTCCAGCTGACCGATCAGCATGTGGCTGGATCGATCAGGACCCATCCTGATCGGTCCAGACCTGACTGATCGGTCCAGCTGACTGATCAGGGTCTTTCTGATCAGCTTCTGTTCGCATTCTAATCGATCACCAGACCGTTTAGACACCTCACAAAAGGTTTCTGATATGTTTTTGATCGTTCACCAGACCGATCATATGCCATGGATCGGTCACCAGACCGATATATTATCAAGGGAGTTCGTGCCAACTCCCTGATCGGACTCCAGACCGCTCCACAACCGTAGGAGTTAGTGCCAACTCACTGATCGGACCACAGACCGATCCAGCTCCGACCATTTTGACCCTGAGTTCAGAGAACAGGCTCCCTAGCCTTCTCTGACCCAGTCTGGTCCCGGAGAATGAGCTCCCGAGCCCTCTCCAACCAGTACACTCATTGCTCAGTCCCCTGGACCAAGACTTTGTTGATACAGTCTGACCCTGATTGTTGTTTTGGTGTTGACACCGATTTTAGTTTAGGTGTATGATTATGATTATGGAAAGTCCTGATCGGGGATCAGACATGTTATGGAAAATCCTAGCTTGGAGGGCTAGGTGTTGAAAAATCCTAACCTGGAGGGTTAGGTGTGGAAAATCCTAGCTTGGAGGGCTAGGTGTTGAAAAGTCCTAATTCGGAAGAGGTGGGTGAAAAGTCCTAGCTTGGAGGGCTAGGTGAAAAGTCCTAACTTGGAGGGTTAGGTGAAAATTCCCATCTTGGAGGGTTAGGTGAAAAAGTCCTGGCTTGGAAGGTCAGGTCCTAGCTTGGAGGGCTAGGTCTGGAAAAGTCCTAATTCGGAAGGGTTGGGTGAAAAGTCCTAGCTTGGAGGGCTAGGTGAAAAGTCATAACTTGGAGGGTTAGGTGAAAATTCCCAACTTGGAGGGTTAGGTGAAAAATCCTTAGCTTGGAGGGCTAAGGTGGAAGAAATCCTAGCTTGGAGGGCTAGGTTTGAGTCCCTGGATCGGTCTGGTGATCGATCAGGGAGATTGACATGCTGCACCCTCGTGGATCAGTCTGGTGACCGATCCATCGATGATTGATCGGTCTGGTGACCGATCAGGGAGCACACAATGAGGTTGGGAACCTACTATGTGGCTCCTGATCGGTCTGGTGACCGATCAGGGAGCAGGTCGTTGCTCCACTGCTTGGCTCCTGATCGGTCCGGTGACCGATCAGGGAGCAGGAAGTTCACTCACTGCCTTACTCCTGATCGGTCTGGTGACCGATCAGGGAGCAAACAGTGAGTTGAGTTCCCCCACTGATCAGCTCCTGAACGGTCTGGTGACCGATCCACGACTTAGGATTTGATTTCCGCAGTTACTGTTCACTCAGACGTGGACCGATCAGGCTCTAGCCTGATCGGACAGGGAGCTACCTGATCGGTCTGGTGACCGATCAGGCTTGTGTCACCGCGAAAGTTGGGAGTCCCAGCAAAGCGGTGGATCGGTCTGGTAACCGACCCACAAGCCCTAGATCGGTTCGGTGACCGATCACTTTAATTCAAATTGCACTGTCAAACGCTCTGATCACGTCTGAGCGTATCCGATTCTCTGCGCTTAACATCTGATACATGATTTGCTGCTTGATATGCTGTCCTAACACTCTGATTAAGCTGCAGAAGACAGGGAAGGATTCAAACACTCAAGGAGAGTCAATGGAGGTCTTTCCTTGGAGCAGGTTTGTCCGTTTTCCATCTCAGGTTGCAACGGCTAGAGCTGCAGACTGGAGCTGCTGACTGGAGCTTGGCTGAGGGAAGCTCAGGGAGTCCAGGGAGAGCTCAGTGGTAGCTGGCCTTGGCAGGTAAGCAGCTGGAGGCTGAAGGAGATGGTGTCACCTGGTGTTGAGTGGAGAAACAAAAGGGCGCAAGAAAGCTTCGTTGAAGCAGAGTTCGCGGATACAGTTTCTGGCTTGAGTTCTTGCTGCGCCTTTGTGTTCTCCACATCTTGCTTGTGTGTTCTGAAGAGTCATCATCTTGTGCAAGCAACTACAATCTGTGAAGCAACCATTCCTTACTTGAGCGCTTGAAGGAAGGAACAAGAAGCTTCGAGTCCAACAACAAGAAGACACGAGGAGAAGGTTCTTGCGTGAGATCGTCGCTGGTGTAGCTCAGAGGGAGCTTGCTGTGTTCTTGTCTTTGCTAAGTGCTAAGTAAGATCTTTCTTGTGTTTCATTGTGCTTAAAACTATATCCTTGATTGAAACGCTGTGGAGAGGTTACTCCATCAAGAAGGAGGTTGTTTTCTATCCGGTGTTCACCGGGGCTTGATCTGCCGACGATCAAGGGATCGCCCACCTTTAGGGCACGCCAAGGAGTAGGGGCAAGTTATCCCCAAACCTTGTAAACCCTCCTTGTTAGCGATCTTGCTAGTTGTGTTAGTTTGCTTTCGTTTTCTGTTTTTCTGCTTACTCTGTGTTTGCTACTTCCGCTGTGCTACTAACAAATTGAGTGCAGAAATTTGAAAAGCTTAAAGTCCAAGTGTTTGGCTATATTCACCGCCCCTCTCTAGCCATCCGGGTTCCAACAAGTGGTATCAGAGCAAGGGGCTCTATTTTTGCGGATTAACAACGAGAGCTATCATCCATGGCGTTGAGAGAAGGCTTTAGCACCACCCGACCTCCTTTCTTTGATGGCGCTGATTTTCAATATTCGAGATCAAAGATGGAGTATTACTTGAAGATGGACATCAACACTTGGTTCGCGGTGAAGGAGGGCTTCACCCCTCCGAAGGATGATGAAGGCAAGGAACTTGAATCGTGGCGGTGGACTGCCGAACAAACTCGAAAGAGTGAAGCCGACGCGAAGGCGGTTGTCACTCTACAATGCGGCATGAACAAAGACCAACTCATCAAGGTTGGTCCTTTCACAAGTGCAAAGGACTTGTGGAACAAGCTCATCGAACTCCATGAGGGCACCCGAGATTCAAGAATCGCCAAGAGAGACTTGTTCCTCAATCAACTTCAAAATCTCTCCATGAAGGAGAATGAAACGGTAAGTGAGCTCCATAGCCGGTTCAAGGAAGTCCTCAATGGGCTTCATTCGATTGATGAAAAGGTCGAGAATCGCGACCTTGGGAGGTATGTACTAAAAGCATTTCCAAGGAACGCTTTGTGGTCATCCATGGTGGATGCCTACAAAGTCTCCAAGGACTTATCAATTGTTAAGTTAGATGATTTGTTTTGTGAGATGGAATTGCATGAAATGGCTAACAAAGGCCCCAAGGAGAAGGGGATTGCCTTAGTTGCAGGGGATCGATCCAACAAGAAGAAGAAAAAGAAGAAGAAGAAGGAGAAGGAAGTCTCTTCATCTTCATCCTCTTCCGAATCCGAGGAAGATGGTAGCGGCTCTTCATCCTCTGAGATGGCGAATTTTGTACGAAGGATGATGAGAAGGGGTCGACGCTTCAAGAGTAAAGGTAACTCTAGTGAAGTTAAAGTTGATAAGTCTAATGCTTCTTGCTATGAGTGTGGTAGGAAAGGGCATTTCAAGAATGAATGCCCGAAGCTAAAGAAGAAGGAGGAGAAATCCAAAAAGAAAGAAGAAAAATCCAAGAAGAAGAAGAAGGCCTTGAAGGCCACTTGGGATGAATCCTCCTCAAGCTCATCCGATGAAGAAAAGGAGGAGAAGAGCACAAGGCATGTGGCACTCATGGCTCTTAGAGAGGAAAGTAGTGATGAATCATCCAACTCCTCAAACGCGGCTTCATTATCTTCGGATGATGAAGAGGTAACTTCTCCCGAACTTGAGAAGTGTTATAGAGCTATTGCATGTTTAACCAATATGTTAAAGAAGTCAAAAAGTAAGGTTAAAACATTGCAATTGGAAATTGAACAATTGAAAGCATCTAGGGATGATAACGTAGATGACTTGCATGTTGAAATGCTAGAGGATGAAATTAAATCATTGAAACTTGAGGTTGAAAATTTGAAATCCTCTAAGGTTGAGGATGTAGATGATTTGCATGATGATTTGCTAGTAGAAGAAAACAAATCATTGAAGAGTGAAGTTGAGAAACTCAAGAATATTCTTGAGAAGTTCTCAACTAGCTCTAAGACTTTAGACATGTTCTTGAATGCCCAAAGGGCAGTCTACAATAGGGCCGGTATTGGTTACCGACCTAAAGAACCTTCATTTGTGTCCCTTATGTCTAGGACTTATATGAGATAATCTAAGACACCTAGGGTTCAAAAGAAAGTTGTCAAGGCATGGGTGCCTAAGTCTTGCTTAGTTGGTGCTTTAGGTCCCAAGGTTTGGGTACCTAAAACTTCTATTTTTTGAATTGTGTAGGTTATGATTGAGGGGGAGCATCTATCAACTTGGTTCGTTGATAGTGGATGCTCCAAACACATGACCGGGGATAGATCATTGTTTACCACACTTCACAAGAAAAGTAGAGGTAATGTTTCATTTGGTAACAATGGTAGTCTTAAGGTCATAGGAATAAGAGACATTCAAATATCCGAATGTCTTAGAATTTCAAATGTCCTTCTAGTCAAGGGGATGACATTTAATCTCCTAAGTGTCAGTCAATTGTGTGACACAGGTTACACAATTGATTTTCAACCAAGTCAATGTCTAGTTAGACATCATTGATGATTTTACTAGATATACATGGACTTACTTTTTAAAATATAAGGACCAAACCTTAGATGTTTTCATTTCTTTTTGTAGAAGAGTTGAAAATGAAAAATCATCAACCATTAAGACAATTAGAAGTGATCATGGAGGTGAATTTCAAAATCAAAGGTTTTTAGAATTTTGTCAAGATAGAGGTTATAAGCATGAGTTCTCCACTCCTAGAACACCACAACAAAATGGTGTTGTAGAGAGGAAGAACCGTGTCTTACAAGAGGCTGCACGAAGCATGCTTAATGAGTACTCACTACCGAGTTACTTATGGGCTGAAGCTGTAAATACAACTTGCTATGTGCAAAACCGGGTCCTCATCCATAGGTTTTTAGGAAAGACTCCCCATGAGCTTTGGTTTGGGAAACCACCTACGGTTAAACACCTTAGGGTGTTTGGGTGTAAGGTGTTCATCCTAAACACCAAGGATCATCTTGGAAAGTTCACGGCAAAGGCTGATAAAGGGATACTAGTCAGGTATTCCCTCGTTAGTAAAGTCTACCGAGTCTACAACAAGAAGTCTAGACTGGTTGAAGAGTCTTCTGATGTTGTCTTTGAAGAAATTGCAAAAGTCAATGGTCAACCAGAAGATGAAGTCCAATTCGAACTTAGGAGACTAAGTTTGAATGAAAGTCCGAATGTTGTTGATGGTGATGAATCCGATGACGGTGAGCCTAGACAATCCATAGATCAACCGGATCCTGTGGTTGATCTTGTGTCTAGTGAACCCATTCAAGAAGCACCACCAACACCAAGGCAGACTAGATTAGCCTCTAGTCATCCCCAAGACCAAATTGTTGGAGACATCCATCATGGGGTTAGAACTAGATCATTCTTCCGGAATGAGGCTAATGAAGTTGCCCTAATTTCCGAAATTGAACCTAGAAAAATTGATGAAGCATTAAATGATCCCGATTGGATCATTGCAATGCAAGATGAACTAGGTCAATTCGAAAGGAGTCAAGTTTGGGACTTAGTCCCTAGACCTAAGAAGACCACCACTATTGGAACCAAATGGGTCTTCAAAAATAAATTAAACCATAAGGGAGAAATCATTAGAAACAAGGCACGCTTAGTAGCCAAGGGCTATAGTCAAGTTGAAGGCCTTGATTATGATGAGACCTATGCTCCCGTGGCACGATTAGAATCCATTCGATTGATGCTTGCATTTGCAGCACATCGTGGCTTCAAATTATACCAAATGGATGTAAAATCGGCCTTTCTAAATGGTTTGATTAGAGAAGAAGTCTATGTCGAACAACCTCCGGGGTTTGAGAATACCGAATTTCCAAACCACGTGTATAAGCTCAAAAAGGCACTTTATGACCTTAAACAAGCACCCCGGGCTTGGTATGAGCGGTTGTCGACATTCTTAATCGAGAAAGGCTTCGTTAGAGGCCAAATAGACCATACACTATTTCTACGTAGAGATGGTGACAATATTTTTGTAGCCCAAGTATATGTCGATGACATAATTTGTGGCTCAAATAACAAGGGCTATTTAAATAAGTTCATTGGACACATGGAGAGTGAATTTAAAATGAGTCTAGTGGGAGAGTTGACTTTCTTCTTTGGACTTGAAATCAAGCAAACTCGTGATGGAATCCATGTGCACCAATCAAAGTATACACAAGAAATGCTTCGGAAATTCAATATGAATGATTCAAAAGAGGTAACCACTCCCATGACCACAAACACAAGATTAGACAATGATGAGAGTGGTAAACCCGTTGAATTGACCCAATATCGAAGCATGATAGGTAGTTTGCTATACCTCACAACTAGTCGACCGGACATTCTATTCACTGTGGGTATGTGCGCTAGGTATCAAGTTTGTGCCAAGGAATCTCACTTAATCGCTGTTAAGCGAATTTTGAGATATCTCAAAGGCACAATTGGAGTCGGTCTATGGTACCCCCGTACCGAATCATTTGATTTAATTGGCTATACGGATTCCGACTACGCTGGATGTAAGTTAGACCGGAAAAGCACAAGTGGGGGTTGCCAATTCTTAGGTTCGTCCTTAGTGAGTTGGTCAAGTCGGAAGCAACATTGTGTTGCTCTCTCCACGACCGAGGCAGAATATCTTGCTATGGGAGAGAGCGTATCGCAATTGTTGTGGATGATCCATACTTTAGAGGACTATGGATTGAGTTACAATGGTGTGCAAGTGTTGTGTGACAACATTAGCACAATTAATCTAACCAAGAATCCAGTCCATCATTCTAGGACCAAGGATATTGAAGTGCGTCACCACTTCATTAGGGATCATGTGGCTAGGGGAGATATTGTACTCTCACATGTAGAGTCCAAGTCAAACCTAGCTGACATTTTCACTAAACCACTCCCCGAAAATGAATTTAGTTTCCTGAGAAGGGAGTTGGGAATGTGTCGCGCCTCATAAACATCAAAATGCATTCAAAACCCTTCATGATTATTTCGTAATTGTTGGGAAACAATTGGGTAACTTTGGGAACATCTCACACAAACTATAAGGTTTACCAAAACGTTTTTGTTTGCTAGAAATGGGGTGAGATGTTAGGATCAACTCAATTTCTCAAAATGTCAATGCATCCCTTGAGAAATTAAGTTGACGAGATAAAAATCACTTCGGTGACCAAGTGTGGGGAAAACCAATGCATAACATATGTGTATTTGGCTCCATGATCATACTTGGACATTCCAATCAAGGAAACTTGATTGGAAACTTGGATGTGATACAAACTTGGTTGAAATTGATTGGATGATTGTTGATTGAGTTTCACTCCACTTGGGTGGAGCAAAGTGATTGTTGAACCTATAAGGACTTTTGATCCTTGTTCAGGATCAATCTTAGTCAAGGAATCACTTTCAAAATCGATATTCTTCATCAAATCCTGTCAAAAATCACTTGGAAACCTGAAACTGAAAGTTTCAGATCGTATCAGGGAGTATCAGGAACCCTGATCGGTCACTGGACCAATCAGGCGTAGGGCTGATCGGTCTCCGGACCGATCTGGCTCCCTCCTGTTATGATCGGTCCACCAACCGATCTGAGGGGGCAGCAGAGACTTTGCGAAATTTCGGCCAACCATTCTGTGCTTACTTGGATCGGTCCCCGGACCGATCTGGCATCCTGTTGTGATCGGTCCACAGACCGATCAGGGGGCTTCCAGAATTTCGTCCGACCCTACTGTCCGTTTCCTGATCGATCAGCCGATCGATCAGGAGCCTGGCTGATCGATCACCAGACCGATCAGGACCAGGCCAGTCTGATCAGGCCAGAGCCTGATCGGTCTGGACGCTAATCAGATCGAACGGTGATCCGTTCAACTGCATTAAAGTGCGGTTGGTGGACCGATCCACCAACCGTTTTAATCACGATTCTTTTCTACTCCTAAGCCCTAGCCGACCAAAACCCCTCAGTGCCGAAACCCTCTTCCTCCTCACTTGCGCGTGCGATCTCTTCCTTCCTTGCTGTGTGATCTTCTCTGCGAGTGCAGTCATCTCCTTCTGCGCGAGAGCTCTTGTCCTTGCTGTTGGTGGTACTAGCAACTGCTAGCTTGCAATCCTCCCTTGCGCAAGGTTCATAAAGGAGCTTAATCTCAACCTTCAAGAACATCTTCAATGGCACCAAAGTAAGCTTGTTTAGTTAATTTCTTTTCGGATCAGTTCATAGATTATGTATTTGAGCCTAACCATGTTTTGATGTTGTGCCGTGACCTCTTGCTTTGGCCGTGACCCATTGTTGTCATGTCTTATCTTTGTTCAAACGTCTTACCCTATGATTACTCTTCTATGATCAAATCTTGGGTCCTTGATTAAACTATGTTCATGTGATCAACTCAATCTTGCTCAGTTGACTATCCTGTGCCATGATCAAATCTATCTTCATGATTTCTTCAAATCTTTAGAAAATCTTCTAAGGGAAAAGAACCCGCAGAGGGCAGCTCTAAGGGGAAAGACCCTTCATCATCTACACCCCCTTCGAGACCTCCACCACCTCCACATACTAGATTCCAAAACATTCACTATGCTCTAAACTTTCATTGGCACACCTTCAAACTTATGCCATGTCGGTCGGTGGACCAAACCTTTATCTACGAACATTGTCCTACGGTGAGACGAATCATTGAGTACTATGAGCTTCAACCCATCCTTTTCTTAGAGAGGCCAATCAATCTTGATTTGGTCTCTGAATTCTATAATAACATGGTCAGTGGAGAGGGCACGGGGTGGAGGACCCGTGTTGCTGGTGTCGATCTTGATTTTACCCTATCAGCCTTCACTGCATTTCTTGGTTGCCGTCGTTCCGATAACGACTTCTCACTCTACCCCTACCTTCCTGATCCTCTTCCTGTCCCCTTTGTTGGAGTCACTCCTGACTCCATCTATGAGCATTTTCTAGGCCATCCCAGGCCAAGGGGTTCCGGTGCGCACGCCCGTGATTTCCCCACATTTCCTGCTCTCCATCTTTCCCTCATTGATTATGTCTTGTTTAAGATTGTCACAAATTGTCTCCTTCCGACTACTTCAAAGCACCTTGATGCGATTCATCCATTCCACTGCTTGATGCTTTACGGGATGCATCGGCAGTTAGACTTTGATATAGTACCGTCCTTTTATTTCTCCATCATTGTCCATGGTCTGAGGTACGGCCAGACAGTCTATATGTCTTTTGGCCATATCATTACTGCTTGGCTGCAGTCCGTAGGTATCAATGTTTCACAGGGCCGCATTGTGCCCATGGTTCGACAGGATTGCCGCCTGGATCGTCGCATGCTCGCTCAGTCCGGCATTGTTGTCGGATCGCAGGGGCTACGGTGGAAGAATCGCAACCGTGAGGGGGAGTTACCAGGTGCAGCACATGATCAGGAGCCGTCAGCTGATGCTGAAGATTACGATGAGTGGGCTCTTGACTTCCGCTGGCAGGTTGCGGAGCTAGAGCGGATGCTGCAGCACGAGTTACACATTTTCGAGCTCTGGCGACAGGAGGTCCGCTCAGAGTTTCAGTCCTTTGATCGACGCCTAGATGCTCTAGCATCCAACATCTCTGAGGTCAGCTCACTACAGGACACATGATATGAGGAGTGGTATCATCATACATTTCCTGATGGTGCGCCCCCCAATGGCATTTCACCAGGGGATATCATATACATTGATGATTCAGACGATGATCCAGTTGACGATTGACTGCTCTATGCTCATGTTTGATAATTTCTGACTATTTGACGGATGTGTCCGACTTGACTTTTGTCTATTATGGCATGATATTAACTTTATTGAATTGACTTGCATCGAACGATTTGTAAGGATGTTGTCTTGTGTGTGCTTCCATGTTTACTATCTGTTTATAGGCTTCATTCTTTATTGCTATATTCATGCTTATGATGCCATGTTCATATGCTGCATGTGAATGCTATATTTTGATCTATCTTTTCACATGATGTCATATGTTTTCCAAAATCAATTAAATCTTTATTGTGTTGGGATACCCCTAGGGTTGAGGGGGAGTATGGTTAAACTTAACAACCCTTCTAGACCCTTTTCGGTGTTCGACAAAGGGGGAGAGTATGGTTGGTTAAGTTTAGGATGATCATGTTGTAGGGGGAGGATCCTGATTCCCCTATGATTTTGAATTTGAGGAAATTGATTGAGAATCCCTAAACTTAAAATCGGGTTGTCAAACAACAAAAAGGGGGAGATTGTTGATACAGTCTGATCCTGATTGTTGTTTTGGTGTTGACACCGATTTTAGTTTAGGTGGATGATTATGATTATGGAAAGTCCTGATCGGGGATCAGACATGTTATGGAAAATCCTAGCTTGGAGGGCTAGGTGTTGGAAAATCCTAACCTGGAGGGTTAGGTGTGGAAAATCCTAGCTTGGAGGGCTAGGTGTTGAAAAGTTCTAATTCGGAAGAGGTGGGTGAAAAGTCCTAGCTTAGAGGGCTAGGTGAAAAGTCCTAACTTGGAGGGTTAGGTGAAAATTCCCATCTTGGAGGGTTAGGTGAAAAAGTCCTGGCTTGGAGGGTCAGGTCCTAGCTTGGAGGGCTAGGTCTGGAAAAGTCTTAATTCGGAAGGGTTGGGTGAAAAGTCCTAGCTTGGAGGGCTAGGTGAAAAGTCCTAACTTGGAGGGTTAGGTGAAAATTCCCAACTTGGAGGGTTAGGTGAAAAATCCTTAGCTTGGAGGGCTAAGGTGGAAGAAATCCTAGCTTGGAGGGCTAGGTTTGAGTCCCTGGATCGGTCTGGTGATCGATCAGGGAGATTGGCACGCTGCACCCTCGTGGATCGGTCTGGTGACCGATCCAGCGATGACTGATCGGTCTGGTGACCGATCAGGGAGCACACAGTGAGGTTGGGAACCTACTGTGTGGCTCCTGATCCATCTGGTGACCGATCAGGGAGCAGGTCGTTGCTCCACTGCTTGGCTCCTGATCGGTCCGGTGACCGATCAGGGAGCAGGCAGTTCACTCACTGCCTTGCTCCTGATCGTTCTGGTGACCGATCAGGGAGCAAACAGTGAGTTGAGTTCCCCCACTGATCATCTCCTGAACGGTCTGGTGACCGATCCACGACTTAGGATTTGATTTCTGCAGTTACTGTTCACTCAGATGTGGACCGATCAGGCTCTAGCTTGATCGGACAGGGAGCTACCTGATCAGTCTGGTGACCGATCAGGCTTCACTCTGATCAGTCTGGTGACCGATCAGGCTTGTGTCACCGCGAAAGTTGGGAGTCCCAGCAAAGTGGTGGATCGGTCTGGTGACCGACCCACAAGCCCGGGATCGGTCCGGTGACCGATCACTTTAATTCAAATTGCACTGTCAGACGCTCTGATCGCGTCTGACCGTATCCGATTCTCTGCGCTTAACATCTGATACATGATTTGCTGCTTGATATGCTGTCCTAACACTCTGATTAAGCTGCAGGTGATAGGGAAGGATTCAAACACTTAAGGAGAGTCAATGGAGGTCTTTCCTTGGAGCAGGTATGTCCGTTTTCCATCTCAGGTTGCAACGGCTGGAGCTGCAGACTGGAGCTGCTGGTTGGAGGTTGGCTGAGGGAAGCTCAGGGAGTCCAGGGAGAGCTCAGTGGTAGCTGGCGTTGGCAGGTAAGCAGCTGGAGGCTGCAGGAGATGGTGTCACCTGGTGCTGAGTAGAGAAACAAAAGGGCGCAAGAAAGCTTCGTTGAAGCAGAGTTCGCGGATACAGTTTCTGGCTTGAGTTCTTGCTGCGCCTTTGTGTTCTCCACATCTTGCTTGTGTGTTCTGAAGAGTCATCATCTTGTGCAAGCAACTACAATCTGTGAAGCAACCATTCCTTACTTGAGCGCTTGAAGGAAGGAACAAGAAGCTTCGAGTCCAACAACAAGAAGACACGAGGAGAAGGTTCTTGCGTGAGATCGTCGCTGGGTGGAGCTCAGAGGGAGCTTGCTGTGTTCTTGTCTTTGCTAAGTGCTAAGTAAGATCTTTCTTGTGTTTCATTGTGCTTAAAACTATATCCTTGATTGAAACGCTGTGGAGAGGTTACTCCATCGAGAAGGAGGTTGTTTTCTATCCGGTGTTCACCGGGGCTTGATCTGCCGATGATCAAGGGATCACCCACCTTAAGAGCACGCCAAGGAGTAGGGGCAAGTTATCCCCGAACCTTGTAAACCCTCCTTGTTAGCGATCTTGCTAGTTGTGTTAGTTTGCTTTCGTTTTCTGTTTTTCTGCTTACTCTGTGTTTGCTACTTCCGCTATGCTACTAACAAATTGAGTGCAGAAATTTGAAAAGCTTAAAGTCCAAGTGTTTGGCTATATTCACCCCCCCTCTCTAGCCATCCGGGTTCCAACAGACTTCATGCCCAGCTTCACTCACCGGGACTTAGTCTAACCTAGCTTCACTCACTAGGACCTGGCTTCACTCACCTTCCTTCACCTAACTTCACTCACTAGGATTTCCGTCACCTAGCTTCATTCATTAGGACCCGGCTTCACTCACCGGGGTTTCCAACACCTAGCTTCACTCACTAGGACCCGGCTTCACTCACCGGGGTTTCCGTCACCTAGCTTCACTTGCTATGACCCGACTTCACTCACCAGGGTTTCCATCACCTAGCTTCACTTGCTAGGACCCGACTTCACTCACCAAGGTTTCCGTCACCTAGCTTCACTTGCTAGGACCTGGCTTCACTCACCAGTATTCGTGCTCAGTCCTCGACCAAGACATAACCCGAACTCATCTTACTCAACTAAACTTAAATCGGTGTCAACACCAAAACAATAATCAGGTCAGACTGCATCGACATCCCGCCCTATGCTCATGGTCGGTAGTGGCCTCTGCTCTCAGTGCTCAGCGGATATAGGTCTCAATATGCGGCCAGGCATACAAGTGGTGGCCGGTTGTCAGACAGTCTTCAGCTGCCTATCATGATGTAAGGAGTTATAAGGCATAAAAGGAAACGACCTATGTGCCTGGAACACTTACCTTCAAAAGAGACTCACAGAGGGTAGTGAGAGGCCCGACGGAGACCCTCATGGCTTTCCCTCCTGGGACCTCGTGACTTCTCGAGGGGTCAACCCGGTTCACATAAGGTGAGCGGTCTCTATGCGGGGGGAGTGGCTGGATGGGGGGAGCTCCAGGTGGAAATATAGAAGGTTCGTAGTCATCCTCTTCTGAGCTGGTAGTCCCCTCAGAAGAAAGACCTTGGCAGGGACCTCCTTCAACTACACCGGGGGGAAAGATTGCATGTAAGCCTCCAACGCCGCGTCTAGCCTTTTGCGAAGGCGGTCAAGATGCATTCGATGTTGGGTGGGCAATGCTTGCTTGCCCTTCGTGACCTTGGATCGGTCGAAGAAGAGTCGGAGGCCTAACCACTCGCCTCTGGAGTGGCAGTCGACGGGAATGGTGGAGATCGGGGGATGACATCCTCATCATCGGAAGGTGGAACATCCTCCTCAGGAATAGATGGAAGTGTGTTGGGGCCATTGGGGCGCATCCTTTTTCGTCTGGGGCCTAAGCCTTCTGGGAGTCTCCTCTTCTGCCGACTAGAGAATTTGAATGTTGATGGGGCAGCGGAGGGCGACGACTCCTCTGTGGCCTTCTCCGTATGGACAACAGCTAGAGGTGGGGCATCTCCCAAAGGGATGCCCATCTCCGGGTCAGCCGACAGACCTGAGGTCCCTTGGTCGACAAATGGCGGAGGCACAGCAGGAGCCTCTGCCCGCTCGGGCACGACATACTCACCAGATGATTCAGTAGTCCCCTCCGAGGACTCGGCTGAAGCAAAGGGAGAACCAGGAGGAGCTGGGGGGGGGGATCCATAGCCTCCTTGTTGGCTTTGTCCCATTTGATAAGTCGGTGAATCGCCCTCGAAAGCATGATTTCCTCTGCAATAGCCAAGCAACCGAATATCAATCAGAATTAACAGGCATTGATGGAAAATGTGAACTTATTGAGGCTGGGACTAATACAGGTGATTTTAGGGCTAAGACTCGCTCGGTACATGAGCTCCTCACTCTGCACTAGACCTGGGCCGCTGAACTCCATGTCGGAGAGTATGCTCCTGGCGCACCGGAGGCTGGATCCTGTAGAAAATTCCCCAGCATGGGGGAGCAGGTAGATCCTCTGTCTAGCGGAGGGGACTGAAGGGTAGCTCAAGCAGTCGGATGAAGAAGAACTTCTCCTTCCACCCTCTATGAGAAGAAGGGAACCCTCCTAAGAACCTATGGCTAGGACGCGCTGAATAGCTAAAGGCCCCTCGTGAGCCAATCGGAACGAAGAAGGAATGGAAAAGGCGAGAGGTTAGGGGGATATCGAAGAGTTTAAAAATAATGTACTGCCTGCTCATCTGAGCAAAGGCATTGGGAGTCATCTGATGGAGAGGTATATCAAAATAGGAGGCCACATTCATGAAGAAAGGAGGAATGGGGAAGCGGAGCCTTGACTCCACTTGCCCTAGGAAGAAGGTGAAGAAACCTCTGGGAGGTTCTACCGGCGTCTGGTCTACTTTGGGGATCACCACCGCCATATTGGTTGGAATGCCGTAAGTCTCAATGGCAGTCTGTAGAGCCTCCAGCCTCACTCTCAAAGAGGTAGACTCATACCACTCCGCTTGGTAGCCCTCCATGGTTCCTAAGAAAAAAGACAAGAAGGAAGCAGAAGACTTACGCGAAAGGAGCCCTTAGGGAAGAAGACGAAGATGAGGTTCACCAAACAATGGAGCCAGAAGGTGGCCAAACGTTTTTGCCTCCCCTTCTTATAAAAAGGAAGTCGCCCGCCTGTGTGCAATAGGGGCAAGACACGTGGATAGCAGGAAACCACCACATCAAGGTGGTGCCATGGAACAACCGTCTGAAGTGAGTCCGTTACAGCTGTGCATGTCAGCAAGAGATCGTGGGGAGAGCAGTTAAGGCACGCGGCGAAGACACATTCGTGAAGGGGCTTTGCTGCCATTAAAGATCACCATGCGCCTTTATGAATGGTGGACAGGTATCATTACAGTACCTCAAAGACCACAGAAGCCTTTTTGGAAAAACAAAATCAAAAAGGGATTGCCTCGAGCTTCGAGGCAAATGCTACAATTCCTCGGATCCAATATAACTGTCAGGGAAGCAGTAATGGGTGCAGGGACCCACTATGACATAGTTTCTTCATTGCAACACTAGTCTAATCAGTCAACAACACTTCCATCGATCAAACTTGAAGGGAGGGGCTTGTGATAGAGTTGAGCACCCCAGAGCAGACACGTGGAGTGAAAAAGCTATGTGGCAAGATGTATCGAGTCTAAACGACTCTCTTTCCGGAACTCCTGAGACCCTCTCGGGAAGGGGACCCCCGAGATCCCCTTCGGGTAGACACACCCCAGAGATCCAGTCAGAAGACGCACTCCCGATATCACCCTCGTGTTAATCTCGTAGGGTGGAAGTTCTTCCTCTAGCGTCAGCGTCCGCATGAGCTGAACCCTAGTGACTGACCGTCGACGACGATACCTTCCGGAACAATAGAAAAACTTCATTTAGTAATATACCTATTGGATGATGTTAAGCAAGAACAACATCAATTAGCAATCCTGACGAGGATTGCCTCTATTTTTGTTCACGCCGAGATACCTTCAAGACAACTTTGTGAGTAAAGTCGTGTCTCCTCTTTGGTACTAGTCAAATGGTGGAGATGACGCAATCCGAGAGAGGAATCCCGACTCGACTTTGTGCTCGACGTGAGGGCAACCTGGTAGCACAAAGTGAACAGTGGGCAGCAAACTTTTGCTACTGTCCGACACTCTTAGGAGCTGTTGTTTGGAGCACAGATGGCTGTCGGCGAGTAGGGGTGCAAATGAATCGAGCCAGTTGGCGAGCTTTTCGAGCAGCTCGAAAAATATTTGATTCGTATTCGAAATTCTCAAATTTGAGCCAAACTCGAATATGCTTGAATATTTTTTTGGGCTGAATTTGAACATATACTATTTTGTTTGATTTTTCACAAGCCGCTCGCGAGTCGAACTCGAATCAAATTTTAATTATTTTTATATTGTGTTTATTTAAATACATTCAAATTAAGGTTCGAATAATTCTGAATTTGAATTTAAGTCATTTTGAACTATAGTTCGAATATGCTCGAATCAAGGTTCGAATAATTTGAATCGAACTCGAGCTCGAATTTTATTTCAAATTGAACTTGAGCCAAAACTATGTGTATTTTCGAGCTTCGATTCGAGCTTTGAATATCATATATATTTTTCGAATTTGAACTCAAATATCAATATTTTCATATTATTCGGTTCGGTTCGATTTATTTGCACCCCTACTAGCGGCTGGGGAGTCGACGCCAAAATAGGTGGCAATGGGCGTTGGCGTTGAAATCGACGGAAAGGGGCATCAGTGCAGAAATCAGTTAAAAGGTGAATCAATGTTGAAATCGCTGGCAATGGACATTGGCATTGAAATCAGCAGAAAGGGGCATCAGTGTAGAAATTAGTAAAAGGGGTGCCAGTATCGAAATCGGTGACATCGAAATGGGAGAGGAAAAAAACCCTAATCACAATTAAATTGTCCTTAATTAATCTTCTATTGTTCTATGAAAGGGTATTTATAAACCTCTTCATGACTTAGGAGCAAGTCATAACCCAAGCCCAAATTCAAAACCAAGCTCACATCATTTGTGGTGGTTCAATCCATTAGCAATAGGTTTGGTTCAAAGACCAAATCAACTTGGTTTACAATCAAGCTAATTTTGGTTTTTAACTAAACCAAAATCAATCCATCTCACTTATCAGAGGCACAGATCACTATCACTTCTAATCCAAAAAAATCTTCCATATTCGTCCTTGATATGGTCCTACCAAATTCAATCTCTTTCAATTTGAGAATCTTATTCTCAAATTTATTTTACGTGTTTCGGATATACTCGTAGTGTGTGTGACCTAATAGATTCCTGATTATGTTAGTTATTCATAATTAACTATTAATTATGAATTGATCATGATTGATACACCTAGTAATATATCATGATCTTCAATTGTTTGGAAAATCACAGTTGATCCTAAAATAATATTAAACCCTTCAGCAGCTACAGTTATCAATGTGTATATTCCTTTCATTCATCTTATATCCACTTAGTTCTGGATATGGTATATGTGTTCGTCTCCACTAGGCTGACTACGTCACATCTAGCTCAAGTTATAGTTCCTTGTCCTGTGGATTTAATTACTCAAACACGTGTCCAAGAAGACCATTCTCTTGACATGTATTGCTTTAGCTGAAGACTAATGAGTAATAATTTTAACAAAAGACCAATGATATATGTTTTTTATAAAAGGAGTGGTGAATCCTTTGAGTTATTCAAACACCTTCAGACATATTGACTTATACCCAATCATTCCAGACTTACACCTCCTAGGAGATGCTTGTTAAAATATCGAAGTATAAGTTTTCATGACCAAGAGGACTTGAGTACCTCAAGTCTACGGAAACTTGTACTCAAGCTATAATGATATCTTCATTAACATGTATAGAACCACATGAAATCTCATAGTAGATCACATCTAATGAACTAGTTACCCTTAACTAATATCTATATGTTAATTCTCAACATCCTAGTATTTCTAGCTAGTGAGGACCGATTGCTTGGATAAATTAAGGAGCATGATATATGCTAGTCTTACAAAATTGATGATGTCTAATCTCATCAATTTATTAACTAGAGAATATTTCAATACGTACATAATGACACATGGAGAGGTACTCACTAATTGTTATCCAATCACAATTTCTCTATGTACTTCATTAATTACGTTTAAGATATATATATATATATATATATATATATATATATATACTCAAATAAAGAATTTTATTTTTTCAATAAATAATAATAAATAATACAGTATCTAAGGCGATTAGCTTAGAATACTCTCAAATATAACAGTATTCCATTCGAGTATTCCATTCGGTAATAGACTTCTTGAGTAAGTTTCCTCTTAATTAAAAGTTTTGATTCTCATATATATGAATTTGTTAATGGACTCTTATTGGAGTAAAATGTGATAATGCTCATCTCAGACGGTTTAATACCATTGCCCCTATTAGATATAGGTAGGTAAATTACATGGGGCATTTTGAGGATCAGAGACCTAACGATATATTTTGTATTCACTGGGAATTAATCCGAAGACCTATTAGAGTAATCGCCCATATATGTGTCAACTATGTGAATTGTTAATAAGCTCCTACAAACATATAAATAGGTGTTTTAATATATTAACGTAAAAGGTTGTATTATATTAGAGCATCCACGATAAGAGTAAATACTTCTCTTAAATATTTGTGCATGATTCTCATGTCCGTATCATCAATTAAATATTCCACATCTCAAATATCTTAAATTTTATAATTAACTATTACATCAACTAAATATTTATGATGGTTACCCATCAAGCATCTTATTCTTAAATATCTCAAATTTATGATCAAATATCTCACCAACTAAATATTTATCATCCGATTGTTATTTTATTAATTTATACCAAATTTTATATTTAAATAAAATAATTATATATTTCAATTGAATTTAAAAAATAAAAAACAAAAATAAAAAAATAAAATATTAAAGATAAATTGCAGCCGTGCTCATTAATGCTACCGTGGACAGTATAGATTTTTATTTTTATTTAATTTAAAAAAAATAGAAATCAGCCAACAAAATCTTTTGTCTTTTTGTTTTTTAAATATCCCCAATCGCCGCCACGGAAATTTACCATTTGGGAATATTTGAAGAAATATGCTTTCTAAATATTTCATATTGTCCAAAAGGTGGATCCGCCACCTCAGCGGCCCCCGTCAGTCCGTCCCAGGACCAACACGGAGAAAGTAAATCACGATTATGTCTGGTGTGGTGAGGCGCCTGGGATCGAGGGAATTAATACCAGCAGACCAGGGTTTTATCCCCGTGCGCAACTGACGACCCTCGAATCTGTGACCTCGACCAAATCGACCAGGCGCCTTACCATCCGATCCAGCCCGTGGGGGCAAATATTTCATATTGTGGATGCCTTTGAGGATAGTTAATTACATCAACTTTCATTCAATCACTAACTGTAAAAAAAAAAAAAAAAAAAAAAAAAAAGAGAAAAAGACACGAGCGCGGCAACAATGATTAACTATGATGAAATCTCTCTATTTTTACTTTTGCGTAATTGCTCATTTGATCTCTTAGACCGGCATTATTAATTAACTCAACATGTTAAACAATCTATATTTTTAATGAGTTTCTGAACCCCATCGTGAGGCACAATTTTATTCAGCTATATATATGTTGCATTTGTTCTTCTCTTTTCACCAAATTATATTTTTTGATTGCAAACAAGTTTTGAAATAGCTAATCATCAAGCAATGTCTATCTACCATTCCAGCACTATTGTCTGTGCTCCCATGATATCCGTTCTCCCTTGTCGCCCGATGATCGTTGCTGCCGTCGAGCATCGAGGCCTACAGATGTTCCGGCGAACTCTGCAGGTCCGATCATGCAGTGGCGCTAGTCATTTAGCTCCCTTGCGGCGGTCGGCGAATTATCATCCAAACCTATGGACGGACGAGAATGTGCAATCCCTCACGAGCACCTGCACCTCATCGGTATCTGAGTGTGCGTGGTTGTTGAGTTGTTGGTCGTTCGTCGAAATTTTTATGTGTAACATTTGTTTTGTTTTCTGTACGTAGGTGCAACAAGAAGAGAAACGTGAAAGAATAAACGTACTGAAAGAACATACCAGGAATCTGATACACGAGAAGCAGCACGTAGCAGAGCAGCTTCAACTGATCGACCACCTGCAACAGCTCGGCGTGTCGTATCACTTCAAAGACGAGATTGCTGACGTTTTAAGTCATCTTCATGCTTCTTTAGACCATGTGAGCTCGCAGCTGAAGGACGATCTCCATGCCACATCGCTGCTCTTCAGGATCCTCAGAGCAAATGGCTTCTCTGTTTCACAAGGTAATTAATCAATGATCACTAATTAGTCCATCGCTTCACAGTTCTGACTGTTGTTGTCTGCAAAATTACTTAGATTTATTCGAGACATTTAGAGACGAGAAGGGAAACTTCGAAGTTCGCTGTGAGAATCAGATCAGAGGGCTTCTGAGTCTGTACGAAGCTTCCTACCTCGAGAAGGAAGGAGAGACTTTGCTGAAGGAAGCCATGGATTTCGCGACCGAGAAGCTGAAAGGATTCATGGAGGAGGGATCTGTTACTGAGGCTGGCGGTCTCAGAGAACAGGTGGCCCATGCGCTGCATCTTCCACTGAATTGGCAGTTGGAGAGAGTGCAGCACAGGTGGTTCATTGATGCATGCCGTGGCGACGACACCATCAACCCTCTCCTGCTGGAGTTTGCTAAGCTCGACTACAATCTGGTTCAGGACATGTACAAGAGTGAACTCAGAGACATCTCCAGGTAAATTTGCTGCAACTAATCATACTTTTGAAGTTTTTATAATAACAATTTCAAAGCTTAATTACATTAATTTTACATGCAGATGGTGGTCGGGGCTCGGGCTTGTAGAGAAGCTGCCATTTTTCAGAGACAGATTACTTGAAAACTATCTGTGGGGACTTGGTTTCACTTATGAACCAGATAGCTGGAGATGCAGAATCATCCAAACAAAGTCCATCTGCTTGATTACATTAATTGATGATATTTACGATGTCTATGGAACCTTGGATGAACTCCAGCTCTTCACTGATGCCGTCGACAGGTGACAGGCTTTCACAATCATCATCAAGTCATGTTTATCTCTCAACTATCTAAGGTCGAGTGAGTTTTGTTGCAGATGGGACTTAACTGCCATGGACAAGCTTCCAGAATACATGAAATTATGTTTCTTTGCGATCTTCAACCTGGTGCACGAAGAAGGCTATCGGGTGATGAAGGAGAAGGGCTTGGACATTGTGCCTGAGTTAAAGAAAGCAGTAAATTATAAACACTATTTCAATTTTCTTGATTTTTTTCCTTAATTCTGCTTTGTTATTGAATGAGTTGCTGTCGGTATTAAATTTTCAGTGGGGAGATCAGTGCAGATCGTACTTTGAGGAAGCAAAATGGTTCCACCATGGCCAAACCCCCAAGCTCAACGAGTACATGGAGAATGGATTGGTATCAATAGCTGGTCCAATCATTCTGTCTCATGCTTACTGCGTGGCCAAAGACTTAACTGAAGAGGCCTTGAAAATTTTTCCCAGTTACAATGAGATCACACGCTCCTCCAGCATACTTTTTCGTCTTTACGATGATATGGGCACTTCCACGGTAATTATATACACACACACATTATATCTAGTCGAAGTAATTAAATTACTCGTTGGAATCAAACAACATTTACTTACTACAGGATGAGCTAGAAAGAGGCGACGTGCCAAAATATGTTCAATGCTACATGCACGAGAAAAGTGTCTCAGAGGAAGTGGCACGTAGGGAGATAAGAGAATTGATGAGGAAATGTTGGAGAGAATTGAATGCTTCACTTAGTTGGGATTCTCCATTAGAGGAGTACTTCAAGAATATAGAAGTTAACATCCCTCGGACGGCGCAATTCTTTTATCAGGATGGAGATGGATATGGCAAGGCATATGGAGAAACTAAGTCACAGATCAGCTTGCTGTTAATCGAACCTATCCAAATTTAGAATGAATTCATATAAATTGTACCCTCGTAGCTAGAGGGATCTATAAAGTATTATCGAATTAAATAAATGGAAAGTTTTCTATTGTTATATATCAACTTATAACGAATTTGACAAACACTTAAAGCTCCATTCTGGAAACTCCATCGATTAAAAAAAAAAAAAAAGGTGATTCCCTGGTCTCTGCCCCACGATGTTTTCAAAGGGAGGTAAATCATGGATTTACTGAGAGTGGAGAAGGCGTCTGGGGCCCGAGAGAATTTTAAGCCAGCAAACCAGGATTTTAACCCCGTGCGCAACTGACGTCTCTCGACCCCATGACCTCTGTTTCAAGCAGCAGACCCCTTACCCACTCACCCAGCCCGTGGGGGCGGAAACTCCATCGAGAATTGATAGGAGGTAATTAGAGTGTGATACATGGTTAAGGATAAAGGGTGTGCCACATGGTTGAGGAGGTCAGTAATCCTAATGAAGTGAGTCTAAGTCAACATAAGGTCGCTCCCTGACTTAGTGCCATGGTCGACTCTGGGTCGCCCTCTAGCTTAGTACCGTCTCTAGCTTCAAGACAACAGAAGGATGACACCGACTCAAGAGTTTCCTAGACTTCGACTTTGACTTCAGGCCACGCCGACTCCAAGTTTCCCAAATTCTGACTTCAACTTTAGACCGTGCATGTCTACTCCAAGTTTCCCAGATCCAAGTTGGTACGCTTGATTGGTGGCAACCAAGGTGATAAACTATTGCTTGCTGAAGATATGGGCATCGTAGACGTTATTTTTCGAAGAACGTGGGAAGCACAACCATTTAGTTTGGGAGAGGTGGGCAATGTAGCCTTTTATATCAGGAAATGTGGGTAACACAAGTGCGAATCTCGAGACACATAGAGAACGTGAGAGCACAACCGCAACTCCATGAAAAGTAATCCGTTCCTCCGGGTGGAGATACATCACATGCATCCAAACCTCCAGAAACCCTAGTCTTCTTCTTGTTCTTGTTCTTCTTTCTCCCTTGCCAGAGACTAACTTGAGCATTGGAGTGACCGCGTAGGGGAACTCTCAGCCATAATTCTAACCCTCTCCCTCTTGTTTACTCCTCTCTAGTCTTTGACAGATTTCTCTACAAGCCCTTGTTGTTCCTAGGTGATCTACGACAAAGTCAACATCAACGCCCAATCATCGGTGGTTCGTTCATCGACGGTCTCGGGCAGGATCAAATTAAATTAGCACCGTCTGTGGGAAGCCATATCTTGCCTGTTGATTAGAGGACACCTATCATTGCTTTCCTCAAATAGGAACTTAACTCATTGATCCGGAACAAGCCTAACTATTCAAGAGGAGAGCTCCCCGTTTTACTCTAATTGGTGAAATATTATACCGACGAGCCTTCCCACGCCCCCTCCTCAAATGTCTTGGCCATGATGACGTAGATTATGTCATGAGAGAAATCCATGAAATATTTGTTGAAAACATATTAGCGGCAGGACGCTCCCTCGGTTACTGGTTGTATATATTTGGCTAACTTTACAGTCGAACATCGCCCGATTTGTCATTGTCCACATTCATTGCCAAAAGCATCTGAACCTCTCTCACCGCTCGACTGAGTTCTGAAGACCTCCATTGTTTCATCCCCCTTTGATCAATGGGGCATAGATATTATAGGTCCCTTCCGAGTTGGGCCCTAACAGAAGAAATTTCTCCTTATAGTCGTTGATTATTTCACCAAATGGGTGGAGGCTGAAGCCCTGACTCAAATAATGGAAGATACCATCAAGAAAATCCTATGGCAGAATATTGTCTACTAATATTGTTGCGGTTGCAAGATTGTAAACAAAGTTCCACATTGGAAATATATGAGAAAGATCATAAACTTATAAAGCAAAATATCTCCATTAACATGATGCTTTTTGAGTAAGCCTAAAAATAAAACAATGATGACTTAGGCCTAAAGTAGACAATATCATACCATTATGGAGATATCTAAATTTTTTCGATCCTAACAAATTGATATCAGAGTTCAGACTATCAGAAGGTTTAACCACTGATTGTGCACAAGAGATATGATCGAATAGAGTCATGTGTCAGAATATTGACCTCAAACAAAGGAAGTAGGGGCTTCCGTGTCAGGATCAAGAGAACCATACACCATTTAAGGAAGTCCTAGTAGATTGGGTGGACTGAAAGGCAGGAAGACTTGGTGGGTCGAGGATCAAACGTTAAACGGATAAGTTTTCCACTTGAGGGGCCCTGTGGTCCTTCGTTTGGGGGGGGGGGGGGAGGGGATTGCTAGGGTTACCAGGTTTGCCAACAAATCCCACATTGTAAACACATGGGCAAGACGTAGATGTTATAGTCATTCTCTCCTGAAGGATGTGGGTAATATAGTTGCTTAACTGAGAAAATATTGGTAATGTAGTCATTCTCTCAGAGGACATGAGCAATGTAGACGTTTATCTCGGAACACGTGAAGAATGAGAGGACATAACTATAGACGGATCTATGCATGGATTGTACTAGGATATACCCAAATTTTGAATTTGCATCAAGAGATTTTTGGGTTAACCCTATTGGGTTTTAGTGGCAGCGATGACGAATAATGAATCAGCAAGGAACACCCCAAAATAGAAAAAAGTTAGAGATGACACTCTGATTGGTGGAAATCGCAAGTGCATGATTCTATCGTCAAGTAATAAAGATATCGATCCATAGGAACTGTTGATCAAACACTAGCCAAGATTGCAAAGTAAATTATCTAGACGATCGAGGTTATGTGTTGTCATGAGAGCAAGAGAAAGAGAGAGAAAACTAGATCCAGATGACAGTAAGAAGGCAGTAGAAGATTGAGAGAAACAAGGGAAGACAGTAGGAATTAGAAGGGGCCCAATGGAAGACAGAGGAACACAGTAGTGAAATAGCTGAAAGATAGTAGGAGGAAACGATTCTAAGATTTTGATTTCACTTTTATGATAGCAAATACTAGGGTTATGATTGAGTACTGTTCTCAATATTGACTTGTGTAGGTAGGTCACCCTAATGTATCTGATGTGAACTTTTTGAACTACACTGTCGTACCAACCTTAATCAATGTCTATTTTAGAAGATTCACAAATAGGGACCACAACCTAGAGGGAATCCTGTCACGAGGCCCCGCAACCCTTAATCGACCCTCTCCCTACTGTATGACATTGCATTAGGTTTAATCCATTAGACTATGTGATGGCTTAGGGTTCCTTGCGGTTCGTCAGGTTGCACTTTCATATCTGATTTCCCGCATCACAGTTCTCTACGGTTTAGAGGATAGAGTTCTCCTTTGGGTTCATCCCTAAATCTTCATGATATGCGATTCTCGAGCTTTTGGCATTGAGATCTTGTTAACGCAGTAGAACTAGAACATAATTCAACATATCATAGAACAAGTAATCAAAACATGCAATAAATCAAAGAAATAGTGCTTACATATCATAAATGTTACTCTCCAATCCTAGAATATGGAGAATATACTCCATAGAGTAGTAGAAATACAACCAAGAGACAAGTAAGTAGCAATCCACAAGTCAATACTCGAATTGAGAGATAAGAGAATGTTTATCAAGGCGGTCGATGGATTGTTCGGAGATGAAGAAGATGGAGGCTCTAGGATTTTTCCAAGAGGGGAGAACCCTCTCCCAAGGAAGGGGGTGGAGCCCTCTGGTCCAAGATGATCAAAGCAAGGTTTCTTTGACCCTTTTATAACTCTCCCAAACTGCCTAGATTTGTAAATTTGTTAGGCTGCACAAAAATCGAGTTTTCACCTCTTACACTAGGGTTTCTCATGTTGGACCTTGAAGAAAAGTTGTAGAGCTTGAAATTATCTAAATTTTGATAGTTTATTCGACCCACAACTCTAACCAACCCCAAAGTTATGGTCATTTTAGTTTTGGTCCATGGAGCAGTGCGAACTGGACACAGACACGCTTGTCACCACAGGTGCCCATGGCACAATCAGCGTTTTCACATGGCCTAGTTTAGAAGCACGGGTACCCATGGTGGGATTTGTAGGGAACCTTTTTAGTCTCATTTCGCGCTCGATTTCTTCTATAAGAAGCTTAGAACATGTTCCTTTATTAAATCTTCATTTTCATAATCTTTTGAATTCCTTTTTCTTCCCAAATGCTTCCTATGTTGGCTTGATGACGATGAGGCATGGCTAGCCTATGTTGGGCCTTTTTTCTACTATATTCTTCCTTTTTCTTGGCCTTAGGAGCATGCTTGTGTCATGAGACATAGCTAGAGCGTGCTCTTTGCTCTAACTTCACATCCAAGGAGTTTATGCTCCATTTTTTGCTCTGAAAACATATCCTATTAATCAAAACAAGAAAAGGGCAGTTCTCTAAACTAAAAGTAACAAAATTAAACATAAATATATGAAAATATGAAATATATGTATATAAAATGGGACAATATGTATGCCAAATTATGATAAGAACTCTACATGAAATGTGCTCATCAAAATCCCCCAAACTTGAACCTTTGGTTATCCTCAAATAAAAACATGAAATCTAGATTTCCATGTATAATTAGTGCATCATAATCCTTAATGAATCAGCTTAATGCTATCATATAGTTTCATTAATGAGTAAGATAACTAAAATTATTTGAGTGTGGCCTAGTCATAAGCTCTCCATGCCCAATGCGATGAGTGACTTAACTTTTTCTAGTTTCAGCTTCAAATCTTAGTCATGTCATCATCTAATTGTGTTCCTAATGCTTCCGGCGATAGACACTTACCTACCACACACAATGTTTGTCCCCCTCAAAATCTACACAAGGTCTCAAAGGAAGACTTGGTATCAAGAGAAACATAATAGTTATTTCCCTAGTAGCTTAACTCGGTCTCAAAGGGATAATTTGTTAGTTTTCACTCACGACAACTATTTTCTATCCCTTATTCTCTATTATTTAAGTGTTCCAATAATGCAACACTTGAACAAACCTCTTTTCTTATTCATTTTTTTCTAGGATTCTGCTTTTTCCCAATGAGTACCATGATCTGAGTTTATTCCAGTAATTAAAATGTAGTTGAGTGGTCACCTAGGAAACAAGAGTACTAGTTCGGTTTTATGAATCATGACTATTTTCAAAAATAGCTACCATTTAAGTCAAACATAGTGTGAAGAGATCTTAAAACCAGGTCAACACTCAATTTCTTCTAGTAAAAACATACCTCGCTTCATGCTACTACATATAGGAAAAAGTAGATAACTAAGCATACTATCACAACATAAAAAAAAAAATCTAGAATTAGCATGATAATATCTTGCTCTAAGGAACAAACAAGCGATACAGTGCATTTATGGCATGCAAACATTTAATAGCTAAAGCAAACTAACAAATGAAGATCCCCCCAGACTTAAACCCTTCATTGTCTTCAATAATTGCAAAATATATATTGGAGGGAAGTTTAGAGAGGTTACCAAGTGATGCGTGCCAACCATATGAGCCATTCCACTATTGGCCATCGTGATCTTTGAAAAGCCTCTTCAATAGTATTTTTGATTGTAAAACAAGGTCAATACATTCTGAATTTTCTATCATATTGTATATCTTCAAAAGAGCTTTGATTTGAGTAGTTATACGCACCGTACTTCATCCTGGATCAAAAGTTAACGCTGTTTGAAGATTGATGTTTTTCCAAGCACCTGACATGGGTGTGCCAGCGGGCACGGGCACCTGTGTCGGGCTTGGCAACTAGAGCATGCCTGTGCCGCTAGGCACTGGCCACTATGGGGAGATGGCTGAATGTGGTACGACCCGTGCCACTGAGCACGGGCACCCGCGTCAGGTATAGTTTCTTTCACGAATTTTTCCACAGCATCCTTTCATCATGTTTTTTTCTTTCCATGCCTAGGAAATTTCCTGTAGCTAGTTTGTGGATCTCTCTAACCTTCAAACAAAACAAAAGATCAAAGCTACGAAGCTAAAGAAAAACATAAACAAATAGATGATAGAAACTTGGGTTGCCTCCCAAGAAACACTTGTGTATGGTCCTAAGCTCGACCCCTTATTAGGTTTATCTAAATCTCGACCTTGTTAGAGTAAGATACTTCCAGACTTTATTTCCAATAACCTAAGTTGTGGAGAGAGCTATCATCATGAAATTAATATCGTGAAGCATCACTCTCCCCATTTGTCTCTTTGAAAGAACCTCTTGAAGGATCCAATCCTAGGCCCTAGATAAACTTGCACACCCAATAAAAGAGAACACCTCCCACACGCATATAAGATATGAAAGAACTAGAACCATATTAATTTTAAATAAGCATGTATCAAAAAATAAATCACATCCGACAAAATCAATTATAGATACCTCTGTGAATTTTTCTAAAAGATCACCAGAAATACTAACCTTAGATTGCTGAAAGTTACCTGAAAGTTCCAAACAAGTGGATGTGACTTCCTCGCGGTCTTGGTCTTATAGTGACTCTAGCTCTGACTCATGAGGAGGTGCTTCTGAAGGTGATGATTCTTAGTGCTTTGCTTCGACTACACTTTTATCCAGCACATCAACATAAGTGGTGAAGAGTCCACTAACATCAATATCATCAGGGGCTACATCAAGTACATAGGCAAGGGTAGATGTAAAAGAATCAAAGGTTCTATCTATATTTGGTGTACCATCAACTATATAATCATCAGGCAAAGCAGTAGAGGAGTCTTGGAAAGATGCAGAATCAATGGCAGTATCATCATCAATTTGCTGTAATGTCTAGAGAAATAATACCCCACTGCACTAGTAGCTATTTAGAATCTCAATTTGATGAACCATCCAATCTTGATTGTATCGCTGAGATGGGTCGGGGATATATTACTGTGTATTTTCATATTCAACACCCGAATGATCCACCCAATCAAAATCAGATGTATTTGAAAACGTGTTGCACATCACTTGTTGTTGACGAAAATTTTCATTTCCTTTAGATTGTACTTCTATAAAATTTTCCATCATCTTCTCCAAATTAAATTTCTGTGGTGGTTGTGGAGGTGGTGAATATTAGGGTTCAATAGGTGAAATATAAACTTGCTGAAAGATGTGGTGTAAACATAATAGATGCGATGAGCTACCACAAACTCTACAAGCATACTCCACTTGATAAGTACTAGAATCATAGGTTTCATTGAAGCCTCCAAATTGTCAAGAATATGAATCCATGGTTGAAAAGAAATAAATTTCCTGGTCTCACATGAAACAATAACAACAAAATCATAAGACACAGGGGGTGATCATGGTAACAAATGGATATAGAAGAAATAAAACAATCAAGACACCCAATAATGTAAGGAGTGTTACGAAAAGAAGAGCAATGCAAACATTGAAAAAGGAAGAAGTCTAGATTAACTAAATTGCAAGCCACCTAATGTTAATCGAAATAGTCCCCGACAATGGTGTCAAAAACTTGATGGACGAAATTGTTGATGCAGTCTGACCCTGATTATTGTTTTGGTGTTGACACTGATTTTAGTTTAGGTTAATGAGATGATTGGGATTAAGTCCTGCTCTGGGACTAGGCACACCTAGTGGGACTAGGTGGAGTGAAAAAGACCTAGTGGGACTAGGCACACCTAGTGGGACTAGGTGAAGTGGAAAAGATCTAGTGGGACTAGGCACACCTAGTGGGACTAGGTGAAGTGGAAAAGACCTAGTGGGACTAGGCATGCCTAGTGGGATTAGGTGAAAACCCTAGTGAGCGAAGATAGGTCCTAGCTTGGGAAGCTAGGTTGGATGAAACCCTGGCGAGTGAAGCCAGGTCCTAGCTTGGGAAGCTAGGTTGACTGAAACCTTGGTGAGTGAAGCCAGGTCCTAGCTTGGGAAGCTAGGTTGGATGAAATCTTGGTGAGTGAAGCCAGGTCCTAGCTTGGGAAGCTAGGTTGGATGAAGTCCCGGTGAGTGAAACTGGGCATGGAGTCTTGGTCCGGGGGACTGAGCACGAGTCAGAGAAGGCTAGGAGCCCGTTTTCTTGACTTAGGATGGAATTGGCTTTGGCTGGATCGATCTGGTGACCGATCAGGGAAGTTGGCACGAACTTCCTTCGTGGATCAGTCTGGTGACCGATCCAGAGAAGTCTGATCGGTCTGGTGACCGATCAGGGAGCATACAGAGACTTTGGTTTACTTCTGTTCGGCTCCTGATCGATCTGGTGACCGATCAGGGAGAGAATAGGAGCTTTTCTGTTCGGCTCCTGATTGGTCTGGTGACCGATCAGGGAGAGAACAGAAGCTTTTCTGTTCAGCTCCTAATCGGTCTGGTGACCGATCAGGGAGACCTTCAGATCGTTCTGGTGAACGATCAAATGTCGCGAGCTTCTCATTATAATCGATCAGGCTAGAGCCTGATCGGTCGGAGAGTGGCCTGATCGGTCACCAGACCGATCAGGCCACACCCTGATCGGTCCGGTGACCGATCAGTGGGTTTGGGCTGCGAAGCTAGAAAAACCCTCAGCAAAGGGGTGGATCGGTCGGGTGACCGATCCACGACTTGGGATCGATCTGGTGATCAAGCACGAGAAGTCGCGATTACAGATTTCTCACTATGGACCGATCAGGCTGGAGCCTGATCAGTCTGGGCCTATCCTGATCGGTCTGGTGACCGATCAGGGGTCACTCTGATCGGTCCGGTGACCGATCAGTAGCTGACAGCTTTAATTCAAAAACGCTGTCAGAGTTCTGATTGCATTCTGTTTCTCTGCTGATTCGCTATTGATATCTGCTCTGAACTTCTGATAGTTGATTCTCTATTGATTTGCTGTGCTAATCATCTGCTAAGTGTGCAGGTAACTCAGGGCTTACTCAAGGAGAGTCAACTGGAGTATTTTGCTACGACAGTTTGGACGTTTTCTGTTCTCAGGTTACAACGGACGTCTGACGCGGGCTGGCAACGACTGGGAAGCTGATGAGCTGACCTGGGCTTGGCTGAAGGGAGTTCAATGAGTCCAGAGGAGGTCAGGAGTAGCTGAGGCTGTTGCAGACGAGCTGGTGAGCAGCTGGGAGGTGCAGAGGCGTGCCTGTGACCTGGGTTTTGGGCAGAGACTTAAGAGCTTGTGGCGAAGAAGTCTCAGCAAGATTTTTGATCCATCTCTTTTGAGCAATCAACTGTGAATCACTTGAGCGAGAACTTTGATCATACTCTTGAGCAAATACTCTGATACGTGAGCACATGGAAGAAACAAAGAGCTTGGCGAGTTTATCAACAAGTAGACACGAAGAGCTGGGAGTTCTTGCGTGAGGTTTGTGCTGAGTGGAGCTTGGTGTAGAGCTTTTGTGTTCATTCAGTCCTAGTGCTCTATAAGCCTCCTTGTTTCATTGTTCTTAAGTTCATTACTCTGTTGAAACTGCTGTGGAGAGGTTTCTCCATCGAGAAGGAGGTTCCATTTGATATCCGAATTTTTCGGGGCTTGATCTGCCGACGATCAAGGGATCGCCCATCTCACGGGCACGCCAAGGATTAGGGGCAAGTTATCCCCGAACCTTGTAAACGATCCTTGTTAGCATTTTGGTTTGTTTTTTCATTTCTGCATTTATACTTGTATTATCTTCTTTCGCTGCTGCTACCAACCCTAAGTGTAGAATCTCAAAAAGCTCAAAGAAATTTGTGTCTGGCTACATTCACCCCCCCTCTCTAGCCATCCAAGCACCAACAAGTGGTATCTGAGCTTGGGGCTCTGTTCAAGCGGCTTAACATCCGAGAGCTATCAACGATGGCTTTGAGAGAAGGATTTAGCACCACCCGTCCTCCCTTCTTCGACGGATCCGATTTTCAATATTGGAGGTCTCGTATGGAGTACTACCTCAAGACCGATATTGGAATGTGGTTCTCCGTGAAGGAAGGATTCATTCCTCCAAGAGACGCAGAGGGAAAAGAGTTAGAGTCTTCACGTTGATCAGCTAAGCAAACCCGAAAAGGAGAAGCCGATGCGAAGGCGGTGGTTACCTTGCAATGTGGAATGAACAAAGACCAACTAATCAAGGTTGGTCCCTTCACAAGCGCCAAGGATTTTGGGAATAAGCTCATCGAGCTTCATGAGGGTACTCGGGACTCGAGAATAGCCAAGAGGGATTTGTTTCTCAATCAACTACAAAATCTCTCCATGAAGGAGAGTGAAACGGTAAGTGAACTTCATAGTAGATTCAAAGAAGTTCTCAACGGTCTCCACTCCATTGACGAAAAGGTTAAGAACCGCGACCTTGTGAGGTACGTTCTAAAAGCCTTTCCAAGGAATGCCTTGTGGTCATCCATGGTGGATGCCTACAAGGTTTCTAAGGATTTGTCAATTGTAAAATTGGATGATCTATTTTGTGAAATGGAACTACACGAGATGGCTAACAAAGGCCCCAAGGAGAAGGGGATCGCTCTTGTGGCAGGGGACAAGACCAAGAAGAAGAAGGAGAAGAAGAAGGAGGTTTCTTCGTCTTCATCTGAATCCGAGTCCGAGTCTGAGGAGGATGGTAGCGAGTCTTCTTCATCCGAGATGGATAACTTTGTAAGGAGGATGATGTGGAAGAGCCGGCGCTACAAGGGCAAAGGTAATGCTAGTGAAGTTAAAATTGATAAAGCAAATATCACTTGCTTTGAGTGTGGCAAGAAAGGGCACTACAAGAAAGATTGCCCAAAGCTAAAGAAGAAGGAGGAGAAATCAAAGAAGAAGAAGAAGGCATTGAAGGCCACATGGGATGAATCGTCCTCTAGTTCTTCCGAAGAAGAGAAGGAGGAGAAGAGTACACGCCATGTAACACTCATGGCTATTGAAGATCAAGAAAGCAGTGAAGAATCCATGGACTCCTCAAACGCGGCTTCATCATCTTCGGATGATGAAGAGGTAATCTCTCCCGAATTAGACAAATGCTATAGAACCATTGCATGTTTAACCGATTTGTTAAAGAAGTCAAAAGAAAAGGTTAAATCATTGAGAGTAGAAGTTGAACAATTGAAGTCCTCTAGGGATGAGGATATTGATGACTTGCATGTAGAAATGTTAGAAGATGAGAACAAATCTTTGAAGAGTGAGGTTGAGAGACTCAAGAGTGTTCTTGAGAAATTCTCAACTAGCTCCAAGACTTTAGATATGATTTTAAATGCATAAAGGGCGGTTTACAACAAGGCCGGTATAGGTTACCGACCTAAAGAACCATCATTTGTTTCCTTAATGTCTAGGACTCATGTGAGATCACCTAAGACTCCTAGGGTTCAAAAGAAAGTGGTTAAGGTATGGGTGCCTAAGTCATGCATTGTAGATGCTTTAAGTCCTACCTAAATCTTCCATTTTTCGTATTGTGTAGGCTTTGATTGAGGGGGAGCATCTATCAACTTGGTTCATTGATAGTGGGTGCTCCAAACATATGACCGGTGATAGATCTTTATTCACTACCCTTCAAAATAAAAATAGAGGTAATGTTTCTTTTGGTAACAATGGTAGCCTTAAGGTTGTAGGGATAGGAGACATTCAAATATCCGAATGTCTTAGGATTAAGAATGTCCTTCTAGTCAAGGGGATGCCATTTAATCTCCTAAGTGTCAGTCAATTGTGTGATGCGGGTTACACAATTGATTTTCATTCAAGTCAATGTCTAGTTAGACAAAATGACACACTTGACATGGTACTAGTAGGCACAAGGATAGATAACATTTATCAAGTTTTTTTAAAAGTGCTATTAATGCTTTTGTCAAGTGTTTCATGTCAAGAGAAGATGAGTCTACTCTTTGGCACCGGAGATTGGCATATGTGAACATGAAGAACATCCGAAAGTTGGCCAACAAGGGACTAGTTCGTGGCTTACCAAGCATCAAGTATGAAAAGAACAAGCTTTGTGATGCATGTCAAATGGGTAAGTGATGATCCCAAAAGTAGATGTCACGAATGTGGGCCTCAAATTTAGAAATTTATAAAGCTGTAAACCCTTTGGCTAACAAAGATTAAATGTAGTAGAGGGGCCTCAGGTCATGTTTTTCTAAGGACTAGTTCAGGATGTTTGATTCAAGCTCGAATTATGTGTCGTCAAATGTTTTGGTGTTTTCAGATTAATATGGGGGTTTGTTTTGTAATTTAGACGGAAATAGCAGGTATAAATGAACTCAGCTAAACGAATAAGATTCCAAAAACCACACTTAAACTAAGCAACAATTAAACCATGCAACTTGAAGGGATAAAATTGGAATTCAAAGCTAAATTAAATGCAAGAACACTGCAAACTAAGGGAATTTGAGAATTAAAATTAAATTCAATGTAATTTGTGTCTAACGGCAAGATGGAAACATTAAAACAAGCAAAGCTTAAGTAAAACAGAGCACAAACTGAAGCTAGACTGCCTAATCGGTCGGCAGTCCGATCAGAAGCAAGCCTAATCGGTCGACAGACCGATCAGATGATGCTTGGGTCGGTCGACAGACCGATCAACGTTTGAAAATCTACTGAAACAAAACTGAACTGCGAAGATAGAATTTCGAAACGAAAACAAAACTTAAAACTAAACAACAGAGTCAATTCTCGAGCTCAAGATCTATCTTCCTATCACTAAAGATTCAACTAGAAACCCTCTAGCTCACAGATTGTCTGAAGCCGACTTCTCACGGACGAATTGCGCAGGTTCACTAGCGAAGCTGAAACTCAATCCGAACTCCTCTCGATGGATGACTTTGGTTGCGGTTGTGGTCCAGAACCCCTCGAAGGCCTTCAGAAGACCCTTCTGAATGCTTCGATAGCTCCGCGTGATGAAGATGGTCAGATGGAGTCGATCGGATGAATGTGTGACTTGGAGACACCCTCTCCGTAGCTGCTTGCAGCGACGAGAAACAACACAATCTGCTCGGAAATCTGATTTCAGCTCTCTAAGACCTTGAATCAAGGCTTCCTCTGCTGTTGGCCGCGCGATCGGATGAAGAAACGAGAAGAAAATGCGAAGAACACGAAGAACACGAAGAACACGAAGACACTGGCTACGATCCGTGCCGACGCCAATTCCTGAGGGAGTTTTGATTAAGTATTAAGCAATGGACGGCTGAGATTGACTTGGCTTAATCCAACGGTTGGATCTTCTCCGATTGAACCCTAAACTTCTAGATCCCAATCTGAAGGTCAGATCTACCTCTCCTCAGCTGGGATCAATCTGATCTGCCCTGGATGGCCCAGATCTACTTGCCTTCCGAATGGACGGCTCACGGTTCTCCAAAGCTTGATTGCCTTGATCTGAGCCTGATTCTGACCCAACCTTGACCCAACTTAACCTAGGTCCATGTTCCTTCAGCCTACAAAAGTCAGATTCAATTAAATATCAAAACATCTCAAAATCGCAAAGATTTGCAATTAAACCCAAAATAGAATTAATACATGGAATCTATAGTAAACTCAAGATTAAGCATATAAAATATGGATCAAACATGGATTTTTGAGCTTGAAATAATCAATAAAATAGCAATTATCAACTCCCCCACACTTAAACTTGGGCATCTCGCACAAGCTAACTAAATATGTACCCCCCTAGATTATTCTCAATCATAATTAGAAGGAGTTGAGAAGGAATTACCTAGGGTTGTCAATTCTCAAAAATCTAAGCTCAATGGACTAGTATCTTGTCCTTAAATCAACAACTTAGCATATTCATCTTTCATGATTCATTGAGATGAACTAAACTCACAAAGCCTCTCAAGGAAGTATATAGTGGCTCTCTTCCTAAATTCTACATTTGTGGCGAAATGGAGCTCACTCAAACACAACATGGTTCGTGTACTACATAAGCTTGCTTGTTATCTACTCTCCACCACTATTCTTGATTCGGATCCACATCTACAAAAGTTTATTAAAACAAGTTAAGGGAATATGAAACGGTAAGAATGAAGTAAAGGTTTAGAAAATAGAAAAATTAAAGAAGTGGAAGACTTGGATGCTCAAGAATATTTCCAATGCACTTTGCCCTCTTTTGTGGTCTTCTCGGTGAAATCAGAGTTGTGGCTGGTAGGTATTAGCTGATTTGGATGAAGAATATGACTGAATTCTGTATTCGCTGCTGTGTTAACTCCACTGATCGGTCTGGAGACCGATCAGCTTTTACCGATCGGACTAGAGTTCGATCTGAGCTGTTCCTGATCATACTGTATTGCCTCTGATCGGTCCCTGGAATGGACTGGCTGCTTCCTGATCGGTCACTGGACCGATCAGATGCTGATCAGTAGCCAAAACTGATTCCGAATCTGAAACTGACTTCTGCCTTATTTCTTCCTTTCAATCCCATATCTCAAATCCACTAGCTTCTTATTCATGACTCTAGTTTAGAAATCTATCCACTTTTGGCACTTTATATTCATTCTTTCTTTTTTTTTCTTTCTCTTTTTTTTTGTTTTCTGCTTTTTTTCCCAGCTGCTTTCACAGCAGCTTTTCTTCTCCTTTCTTTTTTTCTTCTTTTTTTTATTCACTTCCTTGCAATGCTTCATCAAACTTGAAATATCAAATAATTTTTAGGAATGTAGATACTTCAATTGTTACCTTCCCTAGCCACTTCTTGCAACTCCTTCTTGATACAAAACTCAATTCAAATTGGCATCTCTTTTTGCTTCAACCGCAAAATTTTTTTCATGAAATGCATCCTTGATACAAAATAATTCCAAAATCACTTTCGCCACTGATTTCTCCCTCATTTTCCACCAAAATCACAGGATTGCTTGAGGAAGGAGTTGAGCTCGGACTAGGGGTGGAACCAACTGAATTTGGAGTCTTTTCAAGGCTGTTTGGGGCTGGAATTACAGCTACTGTCCTGTTTTCCAAAAAATTAGCCCTTGGACCATTTGAAGTTGGAGTGACCTTCCCACTCCTCAAAGTAATAGTGCTAACGTTTCCCTTTAGATTGGGAGTAGCTTGAGAAGGTAGTTGGTTCGATCCTTGGGCTTGAATTTGGTTCATCCCACTAGACAATTGTCCTATTTGTCTCTCAATGTTTTGCAAGGTGGGATTATTTCTTTGTTGTTGCAAAAGTTGTTGTAATATCTCTTCTAACCTTGATTAGAGTAAGTCTTCTGTTGGCCTCGAAAAGATGAGGTAGGTTGCTGAAAAGTGTTACCCTGCTGCGAATTCTGGAATTGGGACTGTTGGGGCTGAATGTAGGGTTGGAATTGCTGCTGAAATGGTTGATAATTGGGCTGGAATGATGGCTGAACTTGCTGAGAATTATAGCCCTGAAAATTCTAGTTCTGAAATGGAAATGGTTGTGGTGAAGACTGAAATTGAGTGGGCTGAAAATTTTGATTCGGGGGCTGAAAGTTTTGATTGAAAGGCTGAAAACCTTACTGTGATTGTTGGAATTGTTGCTGTGAGGATGGATATTGTTGCTGAAAATTCGAATTTCCTTGAAAAGGTTGCTGGAATTGCTGAAATCCTTGCTGGAATTGTTGAAATCCTTGCTGAATTGGCTAAAATTGGGGCTGTTGTGATGGGTTCTGTTGGTAGAAAGAATTTCCATACTTCAGATTTGGATAATCCCTCTAACCAGGGTTATAAGTAGATGAGTAGTTATTCCTGGCTTGAAATTGTCCCCTAGTCAACACCGCTATTGTTTCATCTTGTAAGAGGTTGGGACATGAATCTGAATTGTGTTCTTGGCTAGAACAAATACTACATAACCTCATCACTTGGCATGATGGTGGAGGTACTGAAAAATTGGGATTTTGGCTTGCATTATTTAGAGCCATTTGCTTCACCAATGATGTAAGCTCTACCAAAGAATTTCGGATATCCCTTTGTTCATTAGAAGCCACCTGGACCTCATTCACTCCTCTGGTGGATAAAGCTCTGCTTCCAAACTGCTGTGAGTTCTCTGCCATGTTCGAAATCAACTCCCTGGCTTGGTCTGGTGTTTTGTTAACTAGGGCTCCTCCAGCTGCAGCATCTATCATGATCCTGTCCATCTGGAGTAAACCCTCATAGAAGTACTGAATGAGGAGCTGCTTGCTGATCTGGTGTTGTGGGCAACTAGAGCATTGCTTGTTAAATCTCTCCAAGTAGTCATAATGAGTCTCTCCCACTACCTGCTGTATTCCACAGATACTCTTTGTCCTCTTTTGTGGTATTCTCGGTGAAATCAGAGTTGTGGCTGGTAGGTATTAGCTGATTTTGATGAAGAATATGACTGAATTCTGTATTCGCTGCTGTGCCAACTCCACTGATCGGTCTGGAGACTGATCAGCCTTTTACTGATCGGACTGGAGTTCAGTATGAGTTGCTTCCAATCACACTGTATTGCCTCTGATTGGTCCCTGGAACGGACTGGCTGCTTCCTGATCGGTCACTGGACCGATCAGATGCTGATCAGTAGCCAAAACTGATTCCGAATTTGAAACTGACTTCTGCCTTATTTCTTCCTTTCAATCCCATATCTCAAATCCACTAGCTTCTTATTCATGACTCTAGTTCAGAAATCTATCCACTTTTGGCACTTTATGTTCATTCTTTCTTCTTTTTTTTTCTTCTCTTTTTTTTTTTGTTTTCTGCTTTTTTTTCCAGCTGCTTTCACAGCAGCTTTTCTTCTCCTTTCTTTTTTTTTATTCACTTCCTTGCAATGCTTCATCAAACTTGAAATATCAAATAATTTTTAGGAATGTAGATACTTCAATTGTTACCTTCCCTAGCCACTTCTTGCAACTCCTTCTTGATACAAAACTCAATTCAAATTGGCACCTCTTTTTGCTTCAACCGCAAAATTTTTTTCATGAAATGCATCCTTGATACAAAATAATTCCAAAACACTAGCCACCTCCCCCACACTTGAGCTTTTGTCCGTCTCGGGCAAAGTAACATCAAGAACCATCCCGAACAAACAAGCCCATTGAGAAGTATGGTTAAGAGCAGAAAAAATAGGAAGAAAATAGAATAGATCATGTATCAACAAGGATTATTGTAAAAGCTGATATGAAAAGGAAAAACAAGGTGATTAGCCTCTATAGATGTTGACCAATCATAGAAATATGGTTTTGAATGAACCTAAGCAAGTTTTAAAGCACAATTACATGTGTGTATCACAAAAAATTAGGCTACATCCTCACTAGGTAGCAATAATTCATCTCAAGTCATCAATCTAGAATTTATATCTAAGTAGTACTCAAACATCCAAGAATTCATCCATTAGCTCAAATCCTAAGTTTTAACAACCGAATTTAATTTGCTTTCAAGAGACTCTAAGATGATATGGAGACAACCTAGAGGGATACATTTATTCCTACTCATTGAGAAAGGTGCCAAAAGAAATAACATGGTATCTACAATGGCTATTTATTCAATCTCTACTTCCTAAGCATTTATTATCAACAACTCACTTCAACAAGAAAGATTTACTTCTAGAACATGAAAATGATATATACAATGAAATCAAAGTGCAAGAAAAGTAAACTCCCCTTAATTTGGGTAGATAGCGTCTTTGATGTCCAATCCATCCACCTCTAGCTCCTTTAATTCTTCAAAGTTCTTTTTGAGTCGGTGGCCATTGACTTTCCAAACAAGATTATTGGCTTCATCCTTGATTTCACAAACACCATAAGGGAAAATGTTAGTCACAACAAATGGTCCTTCCCATCTCGACCTCAACTTACCCTTAATCAATTTGAGCCTTGACTTATATAATAAAACCTTGTCGCCAATTTGAAAGTCTTTCTTCAAGATGTGCTTGTTATGAAAAATCTTAATCTTTTCTTTGTAGATCCTTGAGTTCTCAAATGCTTCTAGTCTAATCTCCTCAAGTTCTTGGATTTGAAGTTTTCTCTCTTCTCCCACCTTGGTAGCATCAAAGTTATGAGCCTTTACCGCCCAATATGCTTTGTGCTCTATTTCCACGGGAAGATGACAAGCTTTTCCATACACTAAGCGGTAAGGAGACATTCCAATGGGGGTCTTGTATATCGTTCTATAGGCCCATAGTGCATCATCAAGCTTTTTACTCCAATCTTTCCTATTGGGCCCAACGGTCTTTTCCAAAATTGATTTGATCTCTCTATTAGAAATTTCGGCCTATCCATTTGTTTGGGGATGGTAGGATGTAGAAACTTTGTGCACAACCCCATACTTGCCAAGTAGAGCCTTCATGTGTTTATTGCAAAAATGAGATCCTTGGTCACTTATTATAGCCCTTGGAATTCCAAACCTGCAGAAAATATGTGACCTGACAAAGCTAACAACAACACAAGAGTCATCAGTCTTGGAGGGAATGACCTCCACCCATTTAGAAACATAATCTATAGCAAGCAAAATATACAGATAACCACATGATGCAGGAAAAGGTCCCATAAAATCTATTCCGCAAACATCAAAAATCTCACAGAAAAGTATAGTGTGTTGGGGCATCTCATCTCTCGCTCCTATCTTCCCAGTTCGCTGACATCTATCACAATTCCTATAGAACAGATATGCATCATGAAATAGGGTGGGCCAATACAATCCACATTCCAGCACCTTCCTAGCTGTTCTTTGGGGTCCAAAATGCCCCCCACAAGCTGATGAATGGCAAAATGTAAGGACAGAAGAAAACTCATGGTCGGGTACGCACCTCTTAATTATTTGATCATTACAAAACTTCCATAAATAAGGGTCATCCAACACATAGAATTTTGCATCACTTTTGAGTTTATCCTTTTGAGCTTTAGAAAATTGTGTAGGAAAGAGCTACTAAAAAATTAACAAGGTCTGCATACCAAGGCGACTCTCCATGTATCGTAAGAAGATGCTCGTCTCTAAAATCATCGTCAATAGGGGTAGGAGGACCATCTCTCTCAATTCTGCTCAAGTGATCTGCAACTAGGTTCTCTTTTCCACTCCTGTCTCTGATCTCCAGGTCAAATTCTTGGAGCAGGAGTATCCATCTGATCAGTCTAGGTTTAGCATCAGGGTTTTTCAACAGGTATTTCAGAGCTGCATGATCAGAAAAAATAATAACATGTGAGCACAACAGATAAGATCTAAATCGATCCAAAGCAAAAACAATGGCCAGAAGCTCCTTTTCAGTGGTGGTGTAGTTTGCTTGGGCGGCATCCAGGGTCTTGGAGGCATAGCATATGACATGAGGTGCTCCATCCACCATCTATGCTAGCACAGCTCCCACTGCAAAATTAGATGCATCACACATTAATTCAAAGGGCAAATCCCAATCAGGTGATCTAATGATAGGAGCTGAGGTAAGAGCCTCCCTGAGTCTGTGAAAAGCTTCTTTGCACTTATCATCAAAACAAAAATCAACATCTTTTTGCAACAGTTTTGTCAGGGGCCGAGCAATATCGCTGAAGTCTCTAATGAATCTGCGGTAGAATCCTACATGTCCAAGAAAGGCACGAACATCCCGTACGCATACGGGGTAAGATAAAGAAGTAATAGCGCTAATTTTTGCAGGATCTACCTCAATTCCTCTCCTAGAGACTATGTGTCCTAATACAATTCTATGCTCTACCATAAAGTGACATTTTTCAAAATTAAGCACAAGGTTAGTCTCAATGCATCTGTGCAAAACACTAGACAGGTTATCTAAACATGAATCAAATGAATTGCCAAAAATTGAAAAGTCATCCAAAAAGATCTCCATGCAATGCTCTAACAACTCACCAAATATACTTACCATGCATCGCTGAAACGTTCCTGGAGCGTTGCAGAGTCCAAATGGCATCCGTCTGTAGGCAAATGTGCCGAAAGGACAAGTGAAGGTAGTCTTCTCTTGATCCTCTGGGTCTATGCAAATCTGGAAATAGCCTGAGTACCCATCCAAGAAGCAGTAATGGGACTTCCCTGCCAGTCTCTCAAGCATTTAATCAATAAATGGTAAAGGGAAGTGGTCTTTCCTAGTGACCTTGTTTAGGTTCCTATAGTCAATGCATATTCTCCAGGAATTCTTAACTCTTGTGGGCACTAGTTCGTTGCTTCCATTTTCCACCACTGTAACTCCAGATTTCTTGGGCACCACATGTATAGGACTAACCCACAGACTATCAGAAATAGGGTAAATGATACCTGCCTGTAGTAGTCGAGTCACCTCTTTCTTTACAACATCCAAAATAAGTGGATTAAGTCTTCTTTGTGGCTGCCTCACCGGTTTGACATTGTCTTCCAAAAATATCCTGTGCATGCAGATAGCTGGGCTAATACCTGGTATATCTGATAAAGTTCACCCAATAGCTTTCTTGTGTTGCCTCAGGACTTGCAGTAAATTTTCTTCTTGCTCTGAATCTAGGTGCTATGCAATAATGACAGGAAAAGTCTACTCCTCTCCTAGATTAGCATATCTCAAATGATCTGATAGTGGCTTGAGCTCAATCTGGGCCTACTCAGTGGGTATGAGTGATTCTTGGGGCTCTGTGCAATCCCCTACACTATCACACCTGTGCTCTGAATCTTCTGAAATCTCAATAGAAGTAGGTGATCCTTGGGGCTCTGTGCAATCTCCTACACCTAGAAAATCCTCTCCAGCTGGGAGTGAATCTGAAATAACCTCTGAGTCATCCTCCTCGACAGCAAGTATATCCTCAGCCTCCTCTGAAATGACATCTCTGTTGGGACCGGGTGCATGTCGACAAGGATACGAGTTCGTAAAATTTAAAATTTTTACGTGCAGCGGAAGAGTTTGCATAAAATAATTTCCTAAATTATTTTAACTTCGTATCTAGTATGCAATCTTATGGTGTGTTGACATAATCATAAAATAAAACATTGCGGAATAGTAAACAAATTTACTAAGTACCTCTCGTAACTCGAAGTAAGGGACGAGATCCAACCGTAGCGTCCCTTGGAAGCTCCGCCTCTATTCGCGTCCACGCCGAGTTCTCTTCGGGATGACTTCACAAGTCACGAGTTTTGTGCCGCGAGAACTACTAGATTCTCGGAAGGCACAACTAGAAGGACAGAGAAAATTAGGAAACTAACCAACGAAGTAACGGATCGAATTCCGAGAAGAGAGGAGTCGCTATCCGCTTCTTCTTCTTCGTGTTCGGGTTCTCCTTCTCCTTGAAAGCTCACGCCAACTCCCTTGGATGATGGTTGTGTGCGCCGGCCCTAATCCACAAGGATGGGGCGCCGGCCCTAATGTGAAGGAGAAGAAGATGAGGAGAGAAGAGAATAAGAGAGAGAGGGAGAGCTCTAATTAATCTCTTGATTAATTGATTGATCTAAAGGGCTAGCCTTTGGTTCCTTTATATAGTAGCAACTCTTTGCTAAGTCTCTCTCTAAACGGAATTAGTTATAAGAAATTTATCCTATAAATTTTCTTAACTAATTATTCCGTTTAAACCAAGTCTTTATTATAAACTAATTTATAATAAAACTTATTCTTTTCTCTCTTTAAATTATGGAATAAATTTTTATAAGAAATTTATAAACTTTCTTATTATGATAAAATCAATTCATAATTGATTTTATAAAATTAAATAAACCAATTCATGGATTATTTTAACTTCCATAAAAAGAATAAATTTCTACAAATTTATTTATATAAATTTTCTTTATACAAATTTATTTATCCATAATTTATAAAATAAACCGCGCTAGATTTATTTTATTAATTAAACCAATTAAATTGGTTTAATCTCCTTTAATGGCCGGCCACCACAAGGAGGGTTAGCACCTCCTTTGGCCGGCCAAACCAACCCGAACCGGCCGCGAATTAAACTCATTTAATTCGCCCAAAAGCCTTCAAAAGACTTAGCCATTTTTAGCTTCCATTGCGCCTCTGATTAACTCAGATTCGACTCGTTTCTCTTGATCGGAAAATCCAATTTTCAACTCGTTTTAAATCCCTCGGATTACTCGTATTGCGTGTGACTAAATAGGCTTTCGATTTATGTTGGCCGTCTATAATTAACCCATTAATTATAGATCGATCATGAGTGGCACCTAGTAGTACATCATGATCCCCAATTAATCGAAAGATCAACGGTTTGACCCCAGAAGAAATTATTCTGAAACCCTTCAGCAGCTCTAATGAATCGTGCCTCATTCCCTTCACCACCTTATACCCACTTGGTTCAGGACACGGTCTATGGTGTCAGTCCCCACTAGGCTGACTACGTCACACCTAGCCCAAGTAGTGTCTTCCTCGTCCTTTGGATTTCTAATTACTCTCATGTATTTAAGAGACTCGCACTCTTAACATGATATGCTCTGGCCAGAGGCTTTGAGTAACAATCCGACGATAGGCCTGGGTATACATCTCCTCGCAAGGAGTGGTGAATCCTTTGTAGGCTGTTCAAACATCTTCGGGCACTTCGGCTTATACCCGATCATCCTGGGTCCACACCTCCTTGGAGATGCTTGTTTAAGATGTCAAAGTATAAGTCTCCATGACCAAGATGACTTGAACACCGCAAGTCAAAGGAACATCGCACTTAAGCCGCAGTAAGATCTTCATTGACATATCTACATGTAGATTCCCATATGAAGTCTCACAGCTAGTCACTCCAATGAACTAGTTCCTTAACTAGCATCCATGTTTATCTCCGGACATCCAATGTCACCAGCCAGTGAGAATCAGCTGATTAGAGAATAACCCATGCTAGTTCAACAGAGTTGATAGTGTCCGTTTTATCAATTCATCGACTAGGGATATTTCAATACTTCAATTGCACATTAGAGATAATCACTAGTTGTGATCTCATCACAAATTCTCTTATGCTGTGAGTTGTGTTGCGGACATTCAGTAGATGAGTTTAAGATCCAATCAAATACACAAACATGTACACTCAAATAGTGAATTATCATTTATTAAAATAAATGTTTACAATCATAAGGCGATTGCCTTAGGACACTTCTCTCATATCACTAACAATCTCCTCTGGAAAAATTATGTGAAACTCCCTCAACCACTGAATCTGTATCAACCAGTCCATCCAAAATGTCAATGCTCATAATAGAGTGATCTTCTCTTGGGTACTTCATGTCATCGAAAATACTGAACTGGACTACTGTGTCCCCCACTTCCATGGACAGTGTACCAGCATAAACATCGATCTTTGTCCTAGCAGTCTTCAGAAAGGGCCTCCCAAGGATGAGTGGGGATCTGTGTACAAGGTAGTCTCCCTCCATATCCAAAATGTAGAAGTCTGAATGGAAAATCAGCTCCTTTACTATTACCAAAACATCTGCAATGATACCGGCTGGATGGGTCTAACTCCTGTCTGCCAATTGAATTACCACTCCAGTGGGCTGCAGAGGGCCAATACCAAGCATCTGGAAGACTGATCTGGGCATTACATTAATGGAGGCTCCCAAGTCTAACATGGCAATGTGAAACATAGTCCTCCCTATCTCACAAGACACAGTAAAAACCCCTGGGTTTTCACACTTCTGAGGGATGGCATGGATGAGTGCTGAAACATTTTTCCCCAAGCTGACCAACTCATTCTCCTTCAACTTCTTCTTGTGAACACATAAATCTTTCAGGAATTTGACATACTTAAGAATCTGTTTAATCATGGTCAACAGGGGTACATTTATCTCCACCTTACTGAACAACTTCACAAGTTCATTGTATTCCTTAGCTTTCTCCTCCTCCACTTGTCTTCTGGCTTGAATTTTGCGCTGTGGAAAGGGCAAGGGAACCCTTACTTCTTCCTCTCGAACCGAAATTTGAGGGGCTGAATTTTGAGCTGAAATCACACTTGATGTAGCTGCTGTAAAATCACTTTCGCCATTGATTTCTCCCTCATTTTCCACCAAAATCACAGGATTGCTTGAGGAAGGAGTTGAGCTCGGACTAGGGGTGGAACCAACTGAATTTGGAGTCTTTTCAGGGCTGTTTGGGGCTGGAATTACAGCTGCTGTCCTGTTTTCCAAAAAATCAGCTCTTGGACCATTTGACGTTGGAGTGACCTTCCCACTCCTCAAAGTAATAGCGCTAACGTTTCACTTTGGATTGGGAGTAGCTTGAGAAGGTAGTTGGCTCGATCCTTGGGCTTGAATTTGGTTCATCCCACTAGCCAATTATCCTATTTGTCTCTCAATGTTTTGCAAGGTGGGATCATTTCTTTGTTGTTGCAAAAGTTGTTGTAACATCTCTTCTAACCTTTGTTGTAGCGTATTTCCCCCACTAGAACCTCCTTGATTAGAGTAAGTCTTCTATTGGCCTTGAAAAGATGAGGTAGGTTGCTGAAAAGTGTTACCCTGCTGTGAATTCTGGAATTGGGACTGTTGGGGCTGATTGTAGGGTTGGAATTGCTACTGAAATGGTTGATAATTGGGCTAGAATGATGGCTGAACTTGCTGAGAATTATAGCCCTGAAAATTCTGGTTTTGAAATGGAAATGGTTGTGGTGAAGACTGAAATTGAGTGGGCTGAAAATTTTGATTCGGGGGCTGAAAGTTTTGATTGAAAGGCTGAAAACCTTGCTGTGATTGTTGGAATTGTTGCTGTGAGGATGGATATTGTTGCTGAAAATTCGAATTTCCTTGAAAAGGTTGCTGGAATTGCTGAAATCCTTGCTGAATTGGCTAAAATTGGGGTTGTTGTGATGGGTTCTGTTGGTAGAAAGAATTGTCATACTTCAGATTTGGATGATCCCTCCAACCAGGGTTGTAAGTAGATGAGTAGGGGTTATTCCTGGCTTGAAATTGTCCCCTAGCCAACGCCACTATTGTTTCATTTTGTTAGAGGTTGGGACATGAATCTGAATTGTGTTCTTGGCTAGAACAAATACTATATAACCTCATCACTTGGCTTGATGGTGGAGGTACTGAAAAATTGGGATTTTGGCTTGCATTATTTAGAGTCATTTGCTTCACCAATGATGTAAGCTCTACCAAAGAATTTCGGATATCCCTTTGTTCATTAGAAGCCACCTGGACCTCATTCACTCCTCTGGTGGATAAAGCTCTTCTTCCAAGCTGCTGTGAGTTCTCTGCCATGTTCGAAATCAACTCCCTGGCTTGGTCTGGTGTTTTGTTAACTAGGGCTCCTCCAGCTGCAGCGTCTATCATGATCCTATCCATCTGGAGTAAACCCTCATTGAAGTACTGAATGAGGAGCTGCTCGCTAATTTGGTGCTGTGGGCAACTAGAGCATAACTTGTTAAATCTCTCCCAGTAGTCATAAAGAGTCTCTCCCACTATCTGCTGTATTCCACAGATACTCTTTCTGATGATTGCAGTCCTGGAAGTTGGGATGTATTACTCCAAAAATGCTTTCTTCATAGAAATCCAGCTAGAGACATGCCCAGTAGGTAGATAGTAGAACCAATCCTTTGCTGCTTCATGGTGGAGCAGACTACGTGAAATTTATGCAGATGCCTGTTTGGATCTTCCCCAGATAATCCTTGAAATTTAGGCAACAAGTGGATGAGTCCTGATCTAAGCTCAAAGTCACCTGTGAGCTCTGGGTAAGCAATGCTGGAGCACTGGAAAGTGTCATCTGGTGCTACAAGTTCTTTCATGGTCTTCTGGTGGTCTGCCATAATAATGTCTGAATGAGTAGAAATAGTCTGAAGAGGAGGAATATCAATAGCCTCTGAAATTCTGCCTTGGTTCTGTTGGTGCAGGAAGCACCATATCGAATCTTGTTTTGATATTGGCAATGGATTCAAAGTTAAGTATAATTTTTGATCTAACATGTTTACCAAGTGTGTAGCAAAGTCCTAGGTACACTAGGCAAGAAGTCCTGGCGAAAGGCTGCTGGGCACCTAGCGAAGGACTGCTAGGCATCGAAACCTGAAGACCTGGCGAAGGGTTGCTGGGCACCCAGGGAAGGGCTGCTGGGAGTCTAAGTCCTGGTGAAGGACTGCTAGGCACCCGACGAAGGGCTGCTGGGAATCTAAGACCTGGCGAAGGACTGCTAGGCACCCGGCGAAGGGCTGCTGGGAATCTAAGACCTGGCAAAGGGCTGCTAGGCACCTGGCGAAGGACTGCTTGGTACCAAAGTCCTGACGAAGGACTGCCAGACACCGGGCGAAGGACTGCTTGGTACCAAAGACCTGACAAAGGGCTGCTAGGCACCTGGTGAAGGATTGCTGGGCAAAAGTCCAACCGAAGGAGCCGGTTGGCAAAAGGTAAATTCTCCTGAGAGGAGTAGGTGAGGATGCGTTCCCCGTCGAGGGAACAGTAGGCGTCGGTTCGACCTAGGGTTCCATTTGGGAGACCCAAAGTCAGAACCAAGACAACTACGGCTGTAAAAACTAATGTATATTCTTGCCTTGTTTGTTGTGGAACTAACCTTGGATGCAGGGACCAAAGGAACGTGTTTCTGCAGCTCATATTGCCCCAAAGGAGAGGGGCAGCAGCTGGGCTAGGCGCCCGGGAGGTCCCGGGCACCCAAGGTCAAAGACAAACGAGCAATTGAGCAAAGATTGCTTCGGAAGCTCACTGGACCAGGCGCCCTCAAGCTCCCGGGCGCCCCCAGTGTCTCAGGCGCCCTGGGTCAAAGCCAACCAAGCAACTCAGCCGAGAAGTCAGCAGACCAATTCAACCGGGGCTCCCCAGTGTCTCGGGCGCCCCCGTCAGCTCCGAGCCCGATTCTGGAGGGATAAGCGCTGACCGAGCTTCGGATGAGAGTTCTCGGATATGAAGGCACGTGTCAGGCGACTCCAGCGTCCCGGGCACCCCCAGGAGCAGTATAAAAGGGGCTCGACCCCTAAGGCTTCGACATCAGTTTTTAAAATGCCTTTACGCTCTTCGACTCAAGCGCTCTGCTCCGGAAACCTCCGATCTCGAGATTCTAAGCGCCGACGATGACCCTCCGCACCGAAGTACGATCCACACCGGGCGTCGGTAACGAAAAGTATAATTGTTCTTTTTACTACACCATTACTGTACAAATCTTTGTAAAAACTTGCGCGATTATAGAATTGCCCGCAGTAAATGGTCAAGGACTGTGGGCCTTGGAGTAGGAGCCGACTACGACTCCGAACCAAGTAAAAATTCTTGTGTTCGTGTCTATTTTGTTTTAATTTTCCGCTGCGCATTCTCTTTTCTAATCCGAAACATTTTCACGATATTCACCCCCCCCCCCCCCCCCCCCGCCCCTCAACCGTGTTTTCTCGATCCAACAGGTTCCTCCTTGCTCTGAAAGTCCTCTCAATTTCAGGGTCAAGTTCCTCAAGATCACCACCTGCTGACCTGGTCATAAAACAAACACAAATCGCAACAAAAGTATATGGAAAAATAAAACAAGTAAAATAGATCACAAGAAATAGCAGTAAGCACGCAAGCAAAGATCAAACAAACTCAACTAGTTAAAGTCCCCGGCAACGACGCCAAAAATTTGATGATCCCAAAAGTAGATGTCGCGAATGTGGGCCTCAAATTTAGAAATTTATAAGCTGAAAACCCTTTGGCTAACAAAGATTAAATGTAGTAGAGGGGCCTCTGGTCGTGTTTTTCTAAGGACTAGTTCAGGATGTTTGATTCAAGCTCAAATTATGTGTCGTCAAATGTTTTGGGGTTTTCAGATTAATATGGGGGTTTATTTTGTAATTTAGATGGAAATAGCAGGTATAAACGAACTCAGCTAAATGAATAAGATTGCAAAAACCACACTTAAACTAAGCAACAATTAAACCATGCAACTTGAAGGGATAAAATTGGAATTCAAAGCTAAATTTAATGCAAGAACACTGTAACTAAGGGAATTTGAGAATTAAAATTAAATTCAATGTAATTTGTGTCTAACGGCAAGATGGAAACATTAAAACAAGCAAAGCTTAAGTAAAACAGAGCACAAACTGAAGCTAGACTGCCTAATCGGTCGGCAGTCCGATCAGAAGCAAGCCTAATCGGTCGACAGACCGATCAGATGATGCTTGGGTCGGTCGACAGACCGATCAACGTCTGAAAATCTGCTGAAACAGAACTGAACTGCGAAGACAGAATTTCGAAACGAAAACAAAACTTAAAACTAAACAACAGAGTCAATTCTCGAGCTCAAGATCTATCTTTCTGTCACTAAAGATTCAACTAGAAACCCTCTAGCTCATAGATAGTCTGAAGTCGACTTCTCACGGACAAATTGCACAGGTTCACTAACGAAGCTGAAACTCAATCCAAACTCCTCTCGATGGATGACTTTGGTTGCGGTTGTGGTCCAGAACCCCTCGAAGGCCTTCAGAAGACCCTTCTGAATGCTTCGACAGCTCCGCGTGATGAAGTTGGTCAGATGGAGTCGATCGGATGAATGTGCGCCTTGGAGACACCCTCTCCGCAGCTGCTTGCAGCAACGAGAAACAACACAATCCGCTCGGAAATCTGATTTCATCTCTGAGACCTTGAATCAAGGCTTCCTCTGTTGTTGGCCGCGCGATCGGATGAAGAAACGAGAAGAAAATGCGAAGAACACGAAGACACTGGCTGTGATCCGCGCCGACGCCAATTCCTGAGGGATTTTTGATTAAGTATTAAGCAATGGACGGCTGAGATTGACTTGGCTTAATCCAATGGTTGGATCTTCTCCGATTGAACCCTAAACTTCTAGATCCCAATCTGAAGGTCAGATCTACCTCTCCTCAGCTGGGATCAATCTGATCTGCCTTGGATGGCCCAGATCTACTTGCCTTCCGAATGGACGACTCACGGTTCTCTAAAGCTTGATCGCCTTGATCTGAGCCCGATTCTGATCCAACCTTGACCCAACTTGACCTAGGTCCATGTTCCTTCAGCCTACAAAAGTCAGATTCAATTAAATATCAAAACATCTCAAAATCACAATGATTTGCAATTAAACCCAAAATAGAATTAATACATGGAATCTAGGGTAAACTCAAGATTAAGCATGTAAAATATGGATCAAACATGGATTTTTGAGCCTAAAATAATCAATAAAATAGCAATTATTAGTAAGCAAATAAAATCTTCACACAAAGGTAAAGGCGTTGTAAGTACATCTACGACTTTAGATTGACTTCACATGGAACTATTTAATTGTAGCACAATCATATCTTTGAATGGTAGTAGATATTGTTTTGTGATCATTGCTAATTTTACTAGATATACTTGGACATATTTTCTAAAATATAAGTATCAAACCTTAGATGTTTTTATTTCATTTTATAGAAGGGTTGAAAATGAAAAATTATCAACAGGTAAAACAATTAGGAGTGATCATGGAGGAGAATTTCAAAACCAAAGATTTTTAGAGTTTTGTTAAGAGAGAGGATATAGACATGAGTTCTCCACTCCTAGAACACCACAGCAAAATGATGTTGTAGAGAGGAAGAACCGGGTCTTACAAGAGGCTGCACGAAGCATGCTCAATGAGTACTCTTTACCGAGTTACTTATGGGCTGAAGTTGTGAACACAGCTTGCTATGTGCAGAACCGAGTCCTCATTCATAGATTTTTAGGGAAGACTCCTCATGAACTTTGGTTTGGAAAAGCATCTACAGTTAAACATCTTCGGGTGTTTGGGTGTAAGGTGTTTATTCTAAACACCAAGGACCATCTTGGAAAGTTCACAGCAAAAGCTGATGAAGGGATACTGGTCGGGTACTCCCTTGTCAGCAAAGCTTACCGAGTCTATAACAAGAAATTTAGATTAGTTGAAGAGTCTTCTGATGTTGTTTTTGAGGAAATTCCAAAAGCAAATGATCAATCAGAAGATGTAGAAGGAGTTCAATTCGAACTTAGGAGACTACGTTTGGATGGAAGTCCAAGTGTTGTAGATGGTGGTGATGAATCTGATGACGGTGAGCCTAGACAACTCATAGATCAGTCGGATCCTGAGGCTGAGCCTGTGTCTAGTGACACCATCCAAGAAGCACCTCCAACACCAAGACAAACTAGGTTAGCCTCTAGTCATCCCTAAGACCAAATTGTTGGAGATATCCATCATGGGGTTAGGACTAGATCATTCTTCAGGAATGAGGCTAATGAAGTTGCCCTAATTTCTGAAATTGAACCTAGGAAAATTGACGAAACATTGAATGATCCCGATTGGATCATTGCCATGCAAGACAAATTAGGTCAATTCGAGAGAAACCAAGTTTGGGACTTAGTCCCTAGACCTAAGAAGACCACCATTATTGGAACCAAATGGGTCTTCAAAAATAAATTGAACCATAAGGGAGAAATCGTAAGAAACAAGGCACGCTTAGTAGCCAAGGGCTATAGTCAAGTTGAAGGCCTTGATTATGATGAGACCTATGCTCCTGTGGCACGATTAGAATCCATCCGATTGATGCTTGCATTTGCAGCACATCAAGGGTTCAAACTTTATCAAATGGATGTCAAATCGGCCTTCCTAAATGGTTTAATAAGAGAAGAGGTCTATGTCGAACAACCTCCGGGGTTTGAGAGTTTCAAATTTTCAAACCACGTGTTCAAGCTCAAGAAGGCGCTCTACGACCTTAAACAAGCACCTCGAGCTTGGTATGGACGGTTGTCGACATTTCTCATTGAAAAAGGCTTTGTGAGAGGACAAATAAACCCTACACTATTTCTACGAAGAGATGGTGATAATATATTTGTAGCCCAAGTATATGTCGATGACATAATTTGTGGCTCAAACAATAAGGGCTATTTGAATGAATTTATTGGACACATGGAGAGTGAATTTGAGATGAGTCTAGTGGGAGAGTTGACTTTCTTCCTTGGACTCGAAATCAAACAAATTCGAGACGGAATTCATGTGCACCAATCAAAATATACTCAAGAGATGCTCCGAAAATTTAACATGAGTGATTCTAAAGAGGTAACCACTCTCATGACAACAAACACAAGATTAGACAATGATGAAAGTGGTAAGCCTGTTGATCTAACTCAGTATCGGAGCATGATAGGTAGTTTGATATACCTCACAGCTAGTCGATCTGATATACTTTTTGCTGTGAGTATGTGCGCTAGGTGCCAAGTCTGTGCCAAGGAATCTCATTTAATTGCTGTTAAAAGAATTTTGAGATACCTTAAGGGCACAATTGGAGTATGTCTTTGGTACCCCCGTACCGAGTCATTTGACTTAATTGGCTACACCGATTCCGACTGTGCTGGGTGCAAGTTGGATCGTAAGAGCATGAGTGGGGGTTGCCAATTTTTAGGATCATCATTAGTGAGTTGGTCAAGTCGGAAGCAACATTGTGTTGCTCTCTCCACGACCGAGGCAGAATATATCGCCATGGGAGAGAGTGTATCACAATTGTTGTGGATGATTCATACACTATAGGATTATGGATTAACCTACAAGGGTGTGCAAGTGTTGTGTGACAATATAAGCACGATAAACCTAACAAAGAATCCAGTCCATCATTCTAGAACCAAGCATATTGAAGTGCGTCACCACTTCATTAGAGATCATGTTGCTAGAGGAGATATTGTACTCTCACATGTAGAGTCCAAATCGAACCTAGCGGACATTTTCACTAAACCACTCCCTGAGAATGAATTTAGTTTCTTACGAAGGGAATTGAGAATGTGTCATGCTTCATAGAATTAAAAAGCATTCAAAACCCTTCATGATCATTTCAAATTGTTGGGAACAGTTATTGGGTAACTTGGGGACATCTCACACAAACTATAAGGTTTAACAAAATATTTTTGTTTGCTAGAAATGGGGTGAGATGTTAGGATCAACCTAATTACTCAAAATGTTAATGCATCCCTTGAGAAATTAGGTTGACGAGACAAACATCATTAAGTTGACCAAGGATGGGGGAAACCAATGCATAACATATGTGTATTTGACTCCATGATCATACTTAAGCATTCCAATCAAGGAAACTTGATTGGAGACTTATATTGATACAAACTTGTTTTAAAATGGATGAATGTTTTGATTGATTTTGCCTTCACTTGATTGGGTGTTTGTGTTCAAAATGGAGAGGTTGTTAAATCCATAAGGACTTTTGATTCTTGTTGAGGGATCAAGTCTAGTCAAGAAAACACCTCCAATATCCATCTGATCGATAGGAAGTCTGATACTGCCATTTCTGAAATCGTATCAGAAAATCTTTGATACCTGATCGGTCCACAGACCGATCAGGTGTAGGGCTGATTGGTCTATAGACCGATCAGGAGTTGGCCTGATCAATCCAATTGACCGATCAGGCAATTCCTCGACATTCCACTGAAATCTTTCTGTGTTGGCCTGGATCGGTCCACTGACCGATCTTGCCCCCTTGGCGATCGGTCCATCGACCGATCAGAAGGGTCACAGAAAACCTCGCAATCTCTCTGTTCGCTCACTGATCGATCGGCAGACCGATCAGGGGCTGGCCTGATCGGTTTGGGCTTTTCTGGATCGGACGGTGATCTATTCGATCGGATTAAATTTTGGTTGGTGGATCGGTCCACCAACCTATTAACTCCCTCTCTCCCCTACTTCTCAACCCTAGCCGACCCCTTTCATCTTCTTCCTGCGATTTGTCTCTAAGGATTCCTTACGAGGTGCGTTCTTGTGAGTTCTTGCGAGCCTTCATCCTCACCCTGTGTGAGTTCCCGTGAGTCCTCTCAAACTTCTTCTCTGTGAGCTCTCCTGCGCATCTGTGCGCTTGTGCAAGCTCTTCCCGTGCAGTCTGTACAAGCTCCTAAGGTTCTCATCTCCTGCGCGTGATCTCTCACTCCTGGAGTTATCGGCGAGCCCTTCCTTGAGTGCGCGTGAACTCTCTGTGAACTCCAAGTTCTTGCAAAGTTCTGCAAGTTCAAGCCACTTGTGAGTTCTCTTCTTCGAACTATCAAGATCCTCTCCAGCCACCATGGCACCTAAGTAAGCAAATCCTTGCAGTTCTCATTTCTGTTCGTTTCGTAAATTATGATGTTTATGCTAACCATGATGATTTATCTTGTGTCGTGACCCAAACCCTGTGATTCTGTCATCATCTTGCATAATCAAATTTGTATGTGCCATGATTATCAATTCTCGTCGTGACCTTGTCTTGACTATTGATCAAAATTATGGTGGCTGTCATGATTTGGTTCTTCACTTGATTATTGATCAAACCATATTCCCTTGATTAAACTTTTATTCACTGATCATTATGTGTTCAATTCATCAGCTCCAATCTGTTGCCGTGACTTATTGTTCCAATCCTTAGGAAATCCTCCAAAGGCAAAGAACCCGCTGAGGGGACCTCGAAGGGCAAAGACCCTTCATCGTCTGCACCCTCTCGAAGGCCTCAACCTTCATCTAGTTCTCTATTTCCTAATGCTGCCTTCGAACAAGCTTTTCAGACCAGAACTTTCAAACTCCTTCCTTGTAGGACTATTGATAGACTTTTTCTATATGACCACTGCCCCTCTATTAAAGAGGTGGTTGACTTCTACAACCTTGAATTCCTCCTTTCCCTTGAGCGGACAATCAACAATGACCTCGTGTCGGAATTCTACAACAATTTGCAACAAGGACCGCAAGGGGGTTTCAACTTTATCACTCGGGTAGCTAAAAGAAATCTTGATTTTTCCTACGATATTTTGGCTGAGTTTCTTGGTGGTCGGCGATCGCAACATTTCTATTCCATCTACCCTGATCTCCCCGATGCCTTACTGCCTCTGTTTGAGGGAGTCACCCCCGACTCCATCTACGAGCATTTCTTCGGACATCCTCGACCAGTTGGCCCCGATAAGTTAGGGCCTGATTTTCCTACCTTTGCGGCCCTTCGTCTTTCTCCTGTCGACTATATTCTTTTCAAGATTATCACTAACTGCATTCTGCCAATTACCTCCAAACCCCTTACTGAAATCCGCCGATATCACTGTTTGATGCTCTATGGCATACATCGCCATTTGGATTTTGACATTATGGAGTGCATCTTCCAGTCTATCATTTCCTATAGAGACCCCAGCCGTCGCAATGTTTACATGCCTTTCGGTCACGTCATTACTGACTGGCATCAGTCAGTAGGTATTGATGTGACCAAGGGCAGGACAGTGCCCATGGTTCGACAGGATTGCCGACTGGGCAAACGCGCGTTTGCCAAGTCTGGCATCATTGTTGGGCCTCAGGATCAGGGTCTTATTATGGAAGGACGAGCGAGGTCTAGGCGAGCTACCTCAGGGCGCACATGTTCAGGTACCAGCAGCTCCGGCTGCACATCAGGAGGCGCCCGTCGCAGCAGCTGACTATGAGTACGAGCCAGATCTCGATCTCCGCTGGCAGGTTGCGGAGTTGGAGCAGACGATGCAGCACGAGTTTCATATCTCCGAGCTCTGGCGACAGGAGGTCCGATCTGAGTTTCGGTCTTTCTATCGCAGACTACTCGCGATAGAGTCCGATGTCTCTGGGATCCGCTCCCAGCAGCAGGCATGGTACGAGGAGTGGCGCCAGCATACGTTTCCTAGAGCTGTGCCCTCCAGCAGTACTGCCCCGGGGTCTTTCCTACCTGATGATGACACAACTTATGACCCCATGCAGGCTGATGACCCGACCCCCTCCCCCCCCGACTGAGGATTGATGGTGGTTATATTCTGATTTTGACTGTTATGACTTGATGATGTATTTGACTGTTATGACTTGGTGATGTCTTTGACTATGCTTTGATGCATTGCTATGCATCTAACTATATGACTATTTTCGTGTATGCCTTGCTATCTTATGTTGATTGCTAGTTCTTGTCTTATCTCTATTCCTTGATTCATATGCTGCATGTGATTGCTATATCCTGCTTTATCTTTATCACATGGTTTCATATGCCTTCAAAATTAAATCATATCCTATTTGTTTTGGGGAAACCCCTAGGTTTGAGGGGGAGATTTTTTTTTTTAAAAAAAACTTAACAACCAGTCTACACCCTTTTCGGTGTTTGACAAAGGGGGAGAGTGTGGTTAGTTAAGTTTGGGATAATTACGAGCTTAACTGTTGTAGGGGGAGGATCCTAATTCTCTTACGATAGTGAAATTTGAGACAATTGATTTCCAAATCCCTAAACTTAAAATCGGATTGTCAAACAACAAAAAGGGGGAGATTGTTGATGCAGTCTGACCCTGATTGTTGTTTTGGTGTTGACACCGATTTTAGTTTAGGTTAATGAGATGATTGGGATTAAGTCCTGGTCGGGGACAGGCACACCTAATGGGACTAGGTGGAGTGGAAAAGACCTAGTGGGACTAAGCACACCTAGTGGGACTAGGCACACCTAGTGGGACTAGGCATACCTAGTGGGACTAGGTGAAAACCCTGGTGAGTGAAGATAGGTCCTAGCTTGGGAAGCTAGGTTGGATAAAACCCTGGCGAGTGAAGCCAGGTCCTAGCTTGGGAAGCTAGGTTGACTGAAACCCTAGTGAGTGAAGCCAGGTCCTAGCTTGGGAAGCTAGGTTGGATGAAATCCTGGTGAGTGAAGCCAGGTCCTAGCTTGGGAAGCTAGGTTGGATGAAGTCCAGGTGAGTGAAACTGGGCACGGAGTCTTGGTCCGTGGGACTGAGCACGAGTCAGAGAAGGCTAGGAGCCCGTTCTCTTGACTTAGGATGGAATTGACTTTGGTTGGATCGGTCTGGTGACCGATCAGGGAAGTTGGCACGAACTTCCTTCGTGGATCGGTCTGGTGACCGATCCAGAGAAGTCTGATCGGTCTGGTGACCGATCAGGGAGCATACAAAGACTTTGGTTTACTTCTATTCGGCTCCTGATCGGTCTGGTGACCGATCAGGGAGAGAACAGAAGCTTTTCTGTTCGGCTCCTGATCGGTCTGGTGACCGATCAGGGAGACCTTCAGATCGTTCTGGTGAACGATCAGGGAGACTTTCAGATCGTTCTGGTGAACGATCAAATGTCACGAACTTCTTATTATAACCGATCAGGCTGGAGCCTGATCGGTCGGAGAGTGGCCTGATCGGTCACCAGACCGATCAGGCCACACCTTGATCGGTCCGGTGATCGATCAGTGGGTTTGGGCTCCGAAGCTGGAAAAACCCTCAGCAAAGGGGTGGATCGGTCGGGTGACCGATCCACGACTTGGGATTGATCTGGTGATCGATCATGAGAAGTTGCGATTTCAGATTTCTCACTGTGGACCGATCAGGCTAGAGCCTGATCGGTCTGGGCCTATCCTGATCGGTCTGGTGATCGATCAGGGGTCACTCTGATCGGTCCGATGACCGATCAGTAGCTGACAGCTTTAATTCAAAAATGCTGTCAGAGTTCTGATTGCGTTCTGTTTCTCTGCTGATTCGCTACTGATATCTACTTTGAACTTCTGATAGTTGATTCTCTATTGATTTGTTGTGCTAATCATCTGCTAAGTGTGCAGGTAACTCAGGGCTTACTCAAGGAGAGTCAACTGGAGTATTTTGCTACGACAGTTTGGACGTTTTCTGTTCTCAGGTTACAACGGACGTCTGGTGCTGGCTGGCAACGGCTGGGAGGCTGACGAGCTGACCTGGGCTTGGCTGAAGGGAGTTCAATGAGTCCAGAGGAGGTCAGGAGTAGCTGAGGTTGTTACAGACGAGCTGGTGAGCAACTGGGAGCTGCAGAGGCGCGCCTGTGACCTGGGTTTTGGGCAGAGACTTAAGAGCTTGTGGCGAAGAAGTCTCAGCAAGATTTTTGATCCATCTCTTTTGAGCAATCAACTGTGAATCACTTGAGCGAGAACTTTGATCATACTCTTGAGCAAATACTCTGATACGTGAGCACTTGGATGAAACAAAGAGCTTGGTGAGTCCATCAACAAGCAGACACGAAAAGTTAGGAGTTCTTGCGTGAGGTTTGTGCTGAGTGGAGCTTGGTGTAGAGCTTTTGTGTTCTTTCGGTCCTAGTGCTCTGTAAGCCTCCTTGTTTCATTGTTCTTAAGTTCATTACTCTATTGAAACTGCTGTGGAGAGGTTTCTCCACCAAGAAAGAGGTTTCATTTGATATCCGGATTTTTCGGGGCTTGATCTGTCGACGATCAAGGGATCGCCCACCTCACGGGCACGCCAAGGAGTAGGGGCAAGTTATCCCCGAACCTTGTAAATGATCCTTATTAGCGTTTTGGTTTGTTTTTCATTTCTGCATTTATACTTGTATTATCTTCTTCCACGGCTGCTGATAACCCTAAGTGCAAAATCTCAAAAAGCTCAAAGAAATTTGTGTCTGGCTATATTCACCCCCCCCTCTCTAGCCATCCAAGCACCAACAGAAAATAGCAAGTACATGATTCTATCATCAAATAATAATGATATCATTCCATAGGGGCTGTTGATTAAGCACTAGCTAAAATCGCAAAACAAGTTATTTAGATGATTGAGGTTATGTGTTGTCATGAGAGCAAGAGAAAGAGAGAGAAGGCTAGATCTAGATGATAGTAAGAAGGCATTAGAAGACTGAGAGAAGTAAGCTAGGGAAGCTAGTAGAAATCAGAAGGGGTTGAACAAAAGATAGAGATAGGCAGTAGTGAAATAGCAAAAAGGCAGTAGGAGGAAACGATTCTAAGATTTCAATTTTACTTTTACGCTAGCAAACACTAGGGCTATGGTTGAGTCCCTGTCCTCAATATTGATTTGTGTAGGTAGTGTTGGGTATGGCTTGGCGAGTTTCCTAAGCGGATATCTGGTCGATCCGAGAGACCTCTCTATGGCTACGGATTAAAAAATTTAATCCGAATAGAGAGTCGTTTCCCATCGACCGTCTCGTGCCGTATCGAACGATTCAAATTGCAACTTAGCTAATTACCAAAATTGGCCTTGCAATTTGCTCGATCGTTCGACCGCGGAAAAGGCGACGAGTTGATCGTCGGCTTTTGTGTTTATGGTCGGGGTCCAGTTAAATAATTATTGACTATGATTCGCAATCAAAATAATTAAATAACAAATATGAAATGACAAGGCACATGAATAAGGCACATAATAACATAACGAAAGGAGCCAAGGAAGAATATACCTTCCGTTACCTTACGATCTTCTACCGTATGACCCTCCCCTCTTGGACGTCGTGTGGGCGACGATCTACCAAGAACCGTGGTCACCAAGTTGATCCCTTCTCCTTGCGCTAACCAATCCCTTACCAAAGGGATGCTGCCGGCCGCTCCTAGGAAGAAGATAATCCAAAACACAAACCCTACTTCTCCTCTCCTCCACCGTCGGCGCCCAAACAACAAGCATCTTGGAGCGCTCTTGAAGAAGAGCAACTCCCTCACGCATCCTCACTGCACCCTTTGAAACAAGTTTCTCCATCACGCAATTGCACGATCAACTTATTTTCTTTTGGCAGCCATGCGTGAGCAACTCGGCAAGTTACTTCTCCACGAAAGAAGGAAGTCGGCGCTTGGTCTTTCTCCACCGCCGAAGTCAGCACTTCCATCTCCTGGGCGATTCTCCACTGTCAAAGCCAGCAGCCGGCGTCTAGAACCTGTCCACAGGTTACAGCCGGCGGCCAACGCAACTTGGCTTCTCCTCTGACGCCCCCAGGATTCTCCACTGAGGCGTTGGCTCACGGGCATGATCCCACGAACTCGGCTGCACGAGGTGAAGTTTTTAATAATTCTCCATGGAGGTAGCATGCATTAATTCTCATGAATTAATTCATGAATTAATTCTCCATGGAAGAAGGCTGCATGCGTTAATTCTCATGAATTAATTCTCCGTGGAGGCTCACGGCAAGAATGCCAAGAGGCAATTCTAATTGCCTTGGAAACCGTGCCTTGACAATTAAATTGGAGAAAGATTATGCAATTAATCGTGGAGAGATGCAGTTTGTAATTGCTTTGCATGCGGCAATTAATCGTGGAGGAGAAACTGCTATTGCCGTTCGCCCGCCGCACAGTGAGAAAGAGAGAGAGAGGAGGAGAGAAGAGGAGATATCTAGGATTTTCTAGTGTTCCAATGGATTAACCATCAATCTCTTGGTTTCATGCCACTTGGGGTATATATAGGGCTACGATAGGGACCATGAGGAGGAGTTGGATCTTGACCTGCTAATGGACCCGGTCCATTAATGAGGATCCATTCCACTAAAGGGCCCTCATTGAATTACCTCACCAACCCCCATATTTACATATGGGCTCCACTTATTATGAGTCGTCCATCCCCCCGTGTTTAAGATCTCCACTAGTACAAAAAAGACCTTTAACAACGGCTTTTAACACCGGTTGTATTAAAACCAGTGTTAAAAAAAAGGCGGTGGCATTTTTGTAATTATTTGAACTTTAAAATACTTTTAACACCGGTTCTTTTAACAACCGGTGTTAAAAATATATTTAACTACGGTTTTATAAATAACCGGGGTCATATGTTATAATTATTTGAACTTTAAAATACTTTTAACACCGGTTCTTTTAACAACCGGTGTTAAAAATATATTTGACTATGGTTTTGTAAATAACCGTGGTCATATGTTTTTCGCGCGCATGTCTTGTTCTTAATTAAGTCATACATGTCAATTATAAAAGTCTAACTTTTGGTCGGTCATATATTTCCTCTGCTTAATTTGTTTCTTGCAACCCAAGCGGGCTGTGTGCGACACACGGAAGGCGCGCACATTCATTAGTTTTGTTTCAGAGAAAGCTCGCGAGGTTGGAAGATGGTCTGCGTGGATCCGTATCTCTTCTCCCTCCCCAAAGTTCTTGTTTTTCTGTGAATTTTTCGTCCTAGCGGTGCTTAGGTAAGGCTCGCGAGTCAAAAGTTGGGGGGTTTTTTGTTGGTTCGTCGGCGGCGCTGACGAGGTGTTGCTTCTTTGCGCAGGGAAGATGGGCGTCGGAGTGTCGAGCACCATGGGGCCGGATGGTGAGTCGGGCGGCCTCCCGACGGGGCTGGGGGATCTCCCGGAGAACTGCGTCGCGGCGGTTCTTGCCTACCTTGAGCCGCTGGAAATCTGCCGGGCGGCCCGGCTCAGCCGGACATTTCGTGGGGCTTCCTCCTCGGACTCGGTGTGGGAGACGAAGCTCTCGAGGAATTACCGGCATCTGTTGGCGCTGACCTCGGATGATGAAAACCCTTACAAAAAGAGCTATCTTTGCAAGAAAGAGATCTATGCGCGGCTTTGTCGTCCGGTTCCCTTTGATGGGGGTACCAAGGTGTGTGTTCTGGGTTCATCTTCTCATATATTTCCTGACATTCTGCAAGTAATTCAGGTCATTGATGTGTTCCGATCACGATTCCTTGCATTATAAACAAAGAAAGTATAATCGTAAAAAATCTTCCTTCCGATTTTTTTTTCCCGAATGTTTTGGATTTGTATATTGGATCGTATCTTTCCTTTTTTTCTTCAAGATTGATCGTAACTTGAAGTTTATTTCGTGAATTTGGGGGGTTCGATTGTTGATTTCTTGGCTTTAGTAACAGATTGGAATTTCGTGATGGCTGGAGAAGAATCAAAGAAGTAAAGGTGTTTCTTTTGGGAGTCTTTCTCATCACATGCTTGTTTTAGCTATGATATTATGGTTTGTCTATTTAACTGTAGGAATTTTGGCTTGAGAGGACCAGTGGTGGAATCTGTATGTCAATTTCTTCGAGGGCTTTGCTGATAACAGGGATTGATGATCGGAGATACTGGAACTATCTCACTACAGAGGAATCTGGGTATAGGTTAATCTAATCTGAATTGAGATTTTCTTTGAAGTAGAAGTATTGCATGCAAGTAATGTTAGCTCAATTTGCAACATAAATAAATTAACACATATCTTCAACTCGGTGGTTGTTTCTTTTTATGATTTGGTTTGATACGTTTATTGTGAATCGTTCCCAATTCTTTTTGTTGGTGTCACTTAGTCCTTTGATTTGTTAATAGTCATTTGAATAGCAGTTTTCTGCTGTTGATGTAGCTACTCCAGATATGAACTCCATTTTGATTGTTCCCAATATGATATCTGGATACACCATTTTATCTAACTTCCTAAACTTGATATCTTCTATTCTGGCAGAACCTTTTTCTCCTGGGAATTATTTTGGATCCATCAACTTAAGTAGCTTCTGATCAAGGATCGGTTGGGTAACTGCATCCTAGTCTGGAATCATTCTCTTTATATATAGTGTGCTCATCTTCCTTTGCCAAATCTTTTGTTGTTATGAAGAAACTTGTGTCTTTTCTCTCTAATCTTTAGGCTTTGAATTCCATTCCCTCCCTTTAGTGGACTGATTCTAACGAACTGAAACAAAACTAAGATAAGAAAGCCCCCATCATTCATTATGATTTACTGGTTTTGGGATTCTTGGTACTATACCTTAATCTATCTGCCTCTAGCTAGTTCTTTGGTTAAATCTCAAATGGCATCTGACTCCTGAATCATTTACTTGGTTTTGCTGGCCAGACCTTGTTATGTGGTCTTATTGGAGTTCCACCTTCAAATGGTGTCATCCCACAATCTCCAATGCACACGAAAAGTTTGGCCACCCTCAAACACCAAGTAAGCTCCAAATTGTGAATGATTGATTATATTGCTTCTCTCTCCGTAGCATTATTTGATATTTTTTCATTGGAATTTTCTCACAGTTGCTTCGCAATCGACTGGTAGCCACTGCACGCCAAAGCATGAAAAGAAATTCAAGCTTAACTCAAGTACTGTATGGAAATATGCAAGACGCTTATAAGAGATGGAATGCTAAGCTGGTCGAAGTTCTGCAACGTACTCCTCACTATTTGATCTTGGACTAGACCGTTTACTTGCAAACTCGTGTGGCAAGCTTCTACATTGTCTTTGCTTGGAAAATCACATAGCGAGTAGGAGTATAATGTGTTATTTGATTTACATTTTGCTTTTGTTGAAAGAAAAATGGATAGTTGAAAAATACATGGATTGTTTTGTTTTTGAAACTAATTGGATGTTGCATTTACTTAATTCATGGTGTGTTATTGATTATGGATAAACTATTATATTATTGTGTTCTTTTATATGTCTAGAAAAATTATAAATAAAAATAAATATGAAATTTATATAAAAAATTAAGACTTTTGACACCGGTTGTTTCTAGAACCGGTGTTAAAACATCATTTTTAACACCGGTTGTTTCCAGAACCGGTGTTAAAAATGATGTTTTAACACCGGTTGTTTCCAGAACTGGTGTTAAAAATGATGTTTGAACGCCGGTTATTTAAAATAACCGGTGTCTAAAATGGCTTTCCCGCCTCATAATTGAACTTTTAACAACGGTTATTAATCGGTGTTAAATCTATATATTACACCGATTTGTTAACCGGTGTTAAAAGTCTATACTTACAATGCCGTCTGGATCAACACCGGTTCCGGAACCGGTGTTAAAAGTCGAAAATAACCGGTGTTAAAAGCCTTTTTTCCACTAGTGCTCGCATGCCCGTTAATTAATTAAATTACTGACAATTTAAATTAATTAACTTCTGGATCCTTGACTAGTACCACTCGACCTTATCATCATGCCGAATCAAATCCACCTGCAGGGTTTAGCATGATGAACCTTTCGAGCTCATCAAGGGGGCATCATCAACCCGACTCACCAGGACACGGATTCCGTCAATAATCAACGACACATCATATTATTAATATTATCTCCTAACTTACCGGGCCTATCGATCTAACAGAATAGGTCTCGCCCATTGGTAAATTAAAGAAATAATAGTTAATAATATATGTCCGTTATTATATCGGGATTAAGGGATCGTACTCCATAATAAAGTCTGAGGTCCTATCCAATTATTGAGTCAGTACAAATTGGATAACCTCATGTTTTGGTCCTGCTCAATGCACTCAAAGCACACTAGTGTAATCCTATGGTCAAGACCAACCACACCTAATTACACTACAACCATTCCGATGAGTTGTCCAATTCCATCTCGGTTGTGGGCCTCTATTTATACTAAGCAAGGAACTGATAACATGATCTTCCGTGTGACACCACACACCATGTTATCTACAATGCAAAGTAATTGGACTTCATGCATGTACTAATATAAACAGGCACCTAGTGTGGTTGTGATTCTCATCTCAAAATAAAGATGTTCATATATATAAAAGAAGCATGTCTTTTAGTATACACATCTAACAATCTCCCACTTATACTTAAAGACTTTGCTGTCCTCAAAATGTCATATATCTGACTCCCTGTTCCTCCACATGCCTAAAGCTCTCGCTATCAAGGCCTCAGTGAAAAGATCTCCCAGGTTGTCTTCTGATGTAATCTAGGCAACTACAGCTTTTCCTCTCCTGGGAGGTACTTGCTCTCTATGTGTTTACTCGCCTCATGGGCTCGTGATTCCTTCGAGTTTGCAACTGCACCATTTGTTTATCACAACAGAATGTGATAGGTTTGAGCAAACCAGGAATCACATTGAAGTCCATCTTGAGGTTCCTGAACCATATAGTTTGCTTTTGGTTGTCACAAAGACTGTCATATCCTTAGCTTCCATGGTGGAGTCCATCACGCAGTCGCTGCGCAACACTCCTCTAACTACGGTTCTACCTCCTAAAAGTAAACACAAAACCCCGAGGAATACTTACGTTTATCCCTATCCGACTGGAAGTCTATATCCGTATAACCCATAGGGAATTGGTCTGCCTGGTAAACCAGCTTATAATCCTTAGTCCTTCTCAGGCACTAATAAAAGCTTTTATCCCAATCCAATTTTCTTGACCTGGGTTACTTTGATATCTGCTAACCATGCTCACGACAAAGCAAATATCCGGTCTCGTTTTTAGCATACAAGAGACTTCCTATAGCTGATGCTAAAGGAACCGTCATTACCTGGTCAATCTCCTTTGATAATCTAAATTTATCTCCTTAGATAGAGCAGCTCCACATCTGAAAAGTTCAAAACTTTTCTTGGAGATTTCCATGCTAAAACGAGTTAAGACACTGACTCTCTATGAAGCTTAGGATAAGCACTACATCCTTCTCTGGTGATCTCTTAGAACTTTGATCGCCAAGGATGTGTCCTGCTTCTCCTAAGTCCTTCATATCATCTGTTTGGACAACCATACCCTTATGTCTGATAATACTTTGTTATTGTTGCCAACTAACAAAATATTATCTACATATAGTACAAGAATACCACTACGTTCCGTCACATTACTTACATACACAAATCTCATCCGTCCTTTGAACAAATCCATATGACTGGATTATCTTTTCAAAGCGGATGTTCCTCATCATAGGTCTAGGGATCTTGATTCATGGTCATTAGGGACCGAGTCTGAAGATTCTCCCAAGAACATGAATCCTTCTGGTTGACTAACAACCCTCCCACTACGATGAGGCACCACTTGTGAATCTTCTGTGACACGCGGTGCAGTGACTTGTGGTGTATCCTCTTGTACAGTTGGTACTAAGGTTAGAACATCCCCTCTTAATTTTCAAGAACTAGTCTACAAATGGGTTTGTGGTTCATCACATAGTCTACTTCTGAGATTCGGGTATTCGTCCCAACGATTACCCTCTGAGCCTTAAGACTATAGAACCACCTTTCGTTCCTCTAGGATACCTTGCGAACAAGCGCACGAGATTCCAATCTTATCAGTATCCCCTCTCAGCACATGTGCTGAGCTATCCTATGTCCGAATGTGTCTTAGACTTGGCTTTCACCCAGTCCACACTTACTTCTATGGGAGTAGAAGGCACTGACCCAGATGGTTTCAAGTATGCACGCTGCCGTTTCCAGAGCATATCCCCAGAACGAATATGCAACTCGGAGCAGCTCATCATTGTCCTAACCATTTCCCTAATATCCCTTTTCCTTCACTCTGCTGCACCGTTCTGTTGGGGCATACCGGCTGCAGTCAATTGGGATTGAATCCCAGTATCTGATAAGTAAGTCTTAATCTTTCCCAAGAGGTACCCATCACCACGATCCAATCATAGTGTCTTGATACTGTTACCTTGATGTTTCTCCACAATCGTCTTGAATTCTTTGAACTAATCAAAGATTCAGACTTGCGGTCATCAAGTAAACGCATATCCATAACTTTGAATATTCGTCTCATAAAGTATTCAAAGCTACCTCTATCCTGGATAGGCTTAGGACCACACTAATCAGAATGAACCATGTCTAACATATCTTTGACTCTATACCCCTCGGCCTTGAAAGGCCTCTTGGTCGTCTTACCTTCCAAGTAAGATTCAAAGTTAGAGAAGTCTCCCACCACCAATGAACCGAGGGCCCATTGGCTATCAACCTTTGAATCCTACTAAGGTTAATAAGACCAAGCCTTAGACGCCAAAGGTATGTTTGGTTCATCTCGGAAGGAACCTTTCTCCTACTTTGGTTAGATGATGAGCTATTAGTTACTATTTTCATCATGGAAGACTTTGGTTCTAATGTGTACCAATTGCCTATCAATGTACCCGAACAGATAATATTTCTATTCCACTTTACATAAAAAGCAATAGAATATCATTTATTTCAGAAACTGAACCAGAGTTCTTTCTAAATATTAGGTACATAAAAGCAATCTTAAAACCAAAACTTTATCTTCTAAAGATAAATTAAATAACTCCCACTGCAATAGTAGTCACCTCCGTAACATTTCCCATGTAGACGGTTTTTTTTCTTTAGCTAGTCATTGGGCTTCCTGGAACCCCTGCAAAGAATTGCAGACATGCGTAGTGGCATCCGTATCTACCCACCAGGTACCGGTAGATAACTCCGCTAAGCATGTTACAACGACAAAAGAAAAGAAATAACTTTGTCTTGATAACGGAGACAGTTCGTCTTCTAATGTCCAATTTGCTTACGCGTGAAGCACTTGCCTTTCGGCTTCTTCACGCCAGTCCGATGTCCTTGCGATATAGCTGCCTTCTTGAACCCTCAATGTTTCTTCTTCTTCCTGCCTTTCGGCATAGAAGAAGAAACCCTTTGAGTTACTAAGGCCTGCGAGTTTTGACGAAAGAGCCCTTCTGCCGCCTGGAGTTCTCCCAGGAGTTCCCCCAATGTATACTCATGCTTATTCATGTTATAGTTGAGCCGGAACTGCTCAAAACTCTTAGGTAGAGATTGGAGTATTCTATTAACCTGGGATTCCCCGTCGATAGATCCTCCAAGAACCTCAATCTCATTGAGGTGGGCCAGCATCTTTAGGGCATGATCCCTCACGGGTGTCCCTTCGACCATAATGGTCGTCATCAGATTCTTCATCGCCAGCTGCCTAGCTGCACGACTCTGGTGCCCGAAAAGCTCCTGAAGGTTCAGCATCATATCACAAGCAGTGGGCACGGCCTGATGTTGATGTTGCAATACATTCGACATGGATGTCAGAATGTAACACCGCGCCATCTCATCTTCCTTAACCCATTTCTTGTAATGCTCCTTCTGCTCTTCACCAGAATTGTCGCCAGGCTTATCAGGACATTTTTCGGTGAGCACAAATTTGTACTCTTCAGCCGTAAGGACAATGTCAAGACTTATTTTCCAGTCTATATAGTTGGGGCTAGTAAGTCTATTCTCCTTAAGTATTGTAGCTAGTGGGTTAAAAGTCATTTTGAAAATCCTGAGAATCACAACTCACACTACTTTAGAAATCGAAAATAAATTGATTCCTCACAACAATAAATTTTCGAAATCAACCAACACCTCTAAACACCGAGAAATTCGCATGCCACGATGGTGTGGACGTATACGAATTTCCACATTCGTAAGAGGAGGTTTTACCCATTAATCTTACTATCTTATCAACCTAACTTTTTGACAAGTAAGATTAATAGTTGGTCCACTTCGGCTCTACAAAATAATAGCAGTGACTCCGATGTGGAGGATACTATTATTCGCATCTAAGTGTTCACCATTACACGACACTAAGAAAATTATCTCTGATTATGTGCCTTCCGATGGGGAAGTACACACGCTCTTTAACAATTTTCTATAGTCTTTTCCGACCCAGTGATCCGCAGAACAAATCCATCCGATGGGGAGGAAGGCACTCAGAGCCGACACGCAGACTTGTTCGAATCACTTATCGGATTGTAATGGAAGCCATGGGACCCTTAGGGTCCCTCTCCCACTTAGTAATTTATCACGAGGAATTTTAACCAGCCTATTCACACAACAAGCACATAACCAACATATGAAAAATAGAAAAATCTAGATTTTCCAACTTTCATGGCCTTGGTCTCCAATGTGCCTCTAGTCGTATTGTCACCTCGTCAACCCCAAGGATTTATTAATTACAATAATTTGCAAAATCATTCACACAATCATTATTTGGCCATGGTAAGTTGGAATCTCGTGCCTGCAACACAAAGTTAGCCTACACACATCCACATATCATCTAGCTAAATAAAATGTATGAAAATGCAAAAATTAACCAATCCTAAAACACACAAAGCCGGAAACCTCTGCTCTGATACCAATTGTTGGGTATGGCTTGGCGAGTTTCCTAAGCGGATATCTGGTCGATCCGAGAGACCTCTCTATGGCTACGGATTAAAAAATTTAATCCGAATAGAGAGTCGTTTCCCATCGACCGTCTCGTGCCGTATCGAACGATTCAAATTGCAACTTAGCTAATTACCAAAATTGGCCTTGCAATTTGCTCGATCGTTCGACCGCGGAAAAGGCGACGAGTTGATCGTCGGCTTTTGTGTTTATGGTCGGGGTCAAGTTAAATAATTATTGACTATGATTCGCAATCAAAATAATTAAATAACAAATATGAAATGACAAGGCACGTGAATAAGGCACATAATAACATAACGAAAGGAGCCAAGGAAGAATATACCTTCCGTTACCTTACGATCTTCTACCGTATGACCCTCCCCTCTTGGACATCGTGTGGGCGACGATCTACCAAGAACCGTGGTCACCAAGTTGATCCCTTCTCCTTGCGCTAACCAATCTCTTACCAAAGGGATGCTGCCGGCCGCTCCTAGGAAGAAGATAATCCAAAACACAAACCCTACTTCTCCTCTCCTCCACCGTCGGCGCCCGAACAACAAGCATCTTGGAGCGCTCTTGAAGAAGAGCAACTCCCTCACGCATCCTCACTGCACCCTTTGAAACAAGTTTCTCCATCACGCAATTGCACGATCAACTTATTTTCTTTTGGCAGCCATGCGTGAGCAACTCGGCAAGTTACTTCTCCACGAAAGAAGGAAGTCGGCGCTTGGTCTTTCTCCACCGCCGAAGTCAGCACTTCCATCTCCTGGGCGATTCTCCACTGTCAAAGCCAGCAGCCGGCGTCTAGAACCTGTCCACAAGTTACAGCCGGCGGCCAACGCAACTTGGCTTCTCCTCTGACGCCCCCAGGATTCTCCACTGAGGCGTGGGCTCACGGGCATGATCCCACGAACTCGGCTGCACGAGGTGAAGTTTTTAATAATTCTCCATGGAGGTAGCATGCATTAATTCTCATGAATTAATTCATGAATTAATTCTCCATGGACGAAGGCTGCATGCATTAATTCTCATGAATTAATTCTCCGTGGAGGCTCACGGCAAGAATGCCAAGAGGCAATTCTAATTGCCTTGGAAACCGTGCCTTGACAATTAAATTGGAGAAAGATTATGCAATTAATCGTGGAGAGATGCAGTTTGTAATTGTTTTGCATGCGGCAATTAATCGTGGAGGAGAAACTGCTATTGCCATTCGCCCGCCGCACAGTGAGAAAGAGAGAGAGAGTGAGGAGGAGAGGGGAGGAGATATCTAGGGTTTTCTAGTGTTCCAATGGATTAACCATCAATCTCTTGGTTTCATGCCACTTGGGGTATATATAGGGCTACGATAGGGACCATGAGGAGGAGTTGGATCTTGGCCTGCTAATGGACCCGGTCCATTAATGAGGATCCATTCCACTAAAGGGCCCTCATTGAATTACCTCACCAACCCCCATATTTACATATGAGCTCCACTTATTATGAGTCGTCCATCCCCCCGTGTTTAAGATCTCGCATGTCCGTTAATTAATTAAATTACTGACAATTTAAATTAATTAACTTCTGGATCCTTGACTAGTACCACTCGACCTTATCATCATGCCGGATCAAATCCTCCTGCAGGGTTTAGCATGATGAACCTTTCGAGCTCATCAAGGGGGCATCATCAACCCGACTCACCAGGACACGGATTCCATCAATAATCAACGACACATCATATTATTAATATTATCTCCCAACTTACCGGGCCTATCGATCTAACATAATAGGTCTCGCCCATTGGTAAATTAAAGAAATAATAGTTAATAATATATGTCCGTTATTATATCGGGATTAAGGGATCGTACTCCATAATAAAGTCTGAGGTCCTATCCAATTATTGAGTCAGTACAAATTGGATAACCTCATGTTTTGGTCCTGCTCAATGCACTCAAAGTACACTAGTGTAATCCTATGGTCAAGACCAACCACACCTAATTACACTACAACCATTCCGATGAGTTGTCCAATTCCATCTCGGTTGTGGGCCTCTATTTGTACTAAGCAAGGAACTGATAACATGATCTTCCGTGTGACACCACACACCATGTTATCTACAATGCAAAGTAATTGGACTTCATGCATGTACTAATATAAACAGGCACCTAGTGTGGTTGTGATTCTCATCTCAAAATAAAGATGTTCATATATATAAAAGAAGCATGTCTTTTAGTATACACATCTAACAGGTAGGTCACCCTAATGTATCCGATGTGGACTTTTGGAACTACACTGACATGCCAACCCTAATCGGTGCCTATTTTAGAAGATTCACAGTTAGGGACCGCAATCAAGAGGGGACCCTATCACGTGGCCCCGAGACCCCTAATCGACCCTCTCCCTACTGTGTGACATTGTATTAGATTTGATCAATTAGACTCTGTGATAGCCTAGGGTGCCATGTGTGTTGGGGCAATATATGATCCGGAGTGACCATGTGTTTTGATGTTTGTGCAAAGGATTTAAGTTAGATTTACCCTTGTGTTTGACATGTGTATGTGAGTGTGCAAGTTTGCAGGATGCACATAGACTTAGTTGGACGTCTTCAGGGCTGGTGAAGGATGGCATGGGGAGATAAGCCGTGGGCTTGCATGCATCTGAGGGACCATGGGTAAAGCAGGGACAATGAGCCGAGGGAATCACACTTCGAGGCATACGCGAAGGATGACATGGGGAGACGAGCTGCGGGCTTGCATGCATCCGAGGGACGAGAGCCAAAGTCACACCAAATACTCAAGAAAGGAGAATTCAAGAAATTGGAGCATTTGAGGAAATGGGAGAAGAAGGAGAAGAAGAAAATCTCACATAAGGGGGAGCTACAAGGATAAGGGAGGTAATCCCTAACTTTAGATGTAATTCAAATTCCTTCATGCATGATAGAAATAATTTCAATTATTTACCCATGCATAATTTTGGATTTAAATATCATGATAAAAATAGGGCTAATGTGACATATCAAAACCCTAGGAAATTCATGCATCATGATAAACCTAGAACCTTTAGATCTAAGGACCAAGGCATTAATCCCAAGAAGGGGAGACACATGCCTAGAATGGGTAGGTCTAGGAATGTCCAAGGTGGACATGTTGATTCTAGGTTTAGAAGGCTAGAAAGGGAAAATCAAGCTTTGAGGGCAAAGCTTGATAAATTAGAGAAAATCCTAGATAGACTCACTATAGAATCGAAGGGTTTAGGTATGGTGTTGGGTAGTCAAAAACCCAATAATGATAGATCGGGTCTAGGATATCGATCTAAGTTCTCCAATGCTATGGAGAAGTCATTGTTGGTGCAGGAAGCACCATATCGAACCTTGTTTTGATATTGGCAAAAGATCCAAAGTTAAGTGTTATTTGTGATCTAATAAAGTTACTCAAGTGTGCAGAGACAAAGTCCTAGCGAAGGGATGCTAGGCACCTGGTGAAGGACTGCCAGGAAACAAAGTCCTAGCGAAGGGCTGCTAGGCACCTGGCGAAGGACTGCCAGGATACAAAGCCCTAGCGAAGGACAGCTAGGCACCTGGCGAAGGAATGCCATGATACAAAGCCCTAGCGAAGGACTGCTAGGCACCTGGCGAAGGACTGCTAGGATACAAAGCCCTAGCAAAGGACTGCTAGGCACCTGGCGAAGGAATGTTAGGATACAAAGACCTAGCGAAGGACTGCTAGGCACCAGGCGAAGGACAGCTTGGTACTGAAGACCTGGCGAAGGACAGTTAGGCACCTGGCGAAGGACTGCTGGGCAAAAGTCCAACCGGAGGAGCCGGTTGGCATCAGGTAAATTCTCCCGAGAAGAGTAGGTGAGGACGCGTTTCCCGTTGAGGGAACAGTAGGCGTCGGTTCGACCTAGGGCTCCATTTTGGAGACCCAAAGTCAGAACCAAGACAGCTAAGGCTGTATAAATCTAACATATTATTGCTCTATGTTATTTTGGACTAACCCTGGATGCAGGACCGAAGGAACGAGTGTCTGCAGCTTAGAGAGCCTCAAAGGAGTGAGGCAGAAGCTGAGTAGGGCGCTCGGAGTGTCCCGGGCTCCCCCAAGGTGAATACAAAAGAAGTGGAGCAAATATACACTTCGACAGCTCATGGGCGGGGCGCCCCCGTGCTCTCGGGCGCCCCTAGCGTCCCGGGCGCCCCCGTCAAAGTCTGATCCCGAGTTTGAAGGGATTAGAGCTGACCGAGAGGAACTCGGATCAGTTGACACGTGGGGGGGCGCCCCCAACGTTCCGGGCGCCCCCATGGGCTATAAAAAGGCCCTCGACCCGAAGGCTTTGAACACACAAGTTTTCCAACGCATTCACACTCTTCTACTCCCGCGCTCTACTCCGAAAACCTCCCGACTCGAGATACAAGCGCCGACGACGTCCCTCTGCTCCAAAAATACAATCTACACCGGATGTCGGTAACGAAAGAGCTACTTTTTACTGTACTATTCTTGTAATACATTTTGTAAACTGGTTTTGCGCACATATAGAATTGCCCGCAGTAAACGGTCAACGACCGTGGGCCTTAGAGTAGGAGCCGACCGCGACTCCGAACCAAGTAAAAGATCTTGTGTTCGCGTTTTGCGTTTATTACTTCCGCTGCGTAATTTCTCTAACTCTAATCCGAACGACTTACGATATTCACCCCCCTCTATCGTTTCTCTCGATCCAACAGTCATATGCAAGGGTGCAATATGACTATAGCAAGGGGAAGTCCAAAAATGGCAAGGGAAAGCCATTTAAAGGGAAGGAGAAGAACTTAACTAAGGACAAGGGGTCCAAAGTTAAGAAGATTTAGGTTGTAAGCCAAAAGTCATCGGAGATACACCGGTGTGGCCTTGTAATTGTAGATGAGTCACCCAGGAAGGTGGCTAAGGCTAAGGGCTTAAGGAGGAGCTCTAGGAGCCAAGTTGGGACCCATGGTTAATGGATCTCGGGAGGATTTCTCTCGGAAGTCTAGATGAACCATGGAGTGTGCCAAAAGGATGTGGAGACGGATTTGAGTCTCAATCCTAGGTATTTGGCACATTGAGTTTGAGTATCATGCATAAAATATGGCATTGGGGTCATATTGCATGGAATTTGATTTTTAATGTATAGATGCATGTAAATCAATGCTAGGGATGCATTATGGTTTGGTATGAGAAGATCCATCAAGAGGAGATCAAAACTAGGACTTTAGATCAAGGTTCAATTGAACCATTTAGATAGTTTTGAGTTTTGTGTCAATCTTGGGATTGGTGATAGATACATATTTGAATGTATTTTTTCTCAAGTAGACAAGGGTACCACAAACCTCTCCACAAAATTTGGAAATTTTTAGAGATTTTTGGAATTTCTGGTGCATTTCTAAAATTGGGTCAGAAATGCTGAAAATAGGATTTTCAGGGTATCAGTCGACTGGTTCAGGTAGTAGTCGACTGGTAACAGTGCCGTCGGAGAGAGACTAGCTACTGTATGATTTTTCAATAGGGATCAGTCGACTGGTAACTGTCTCAGTCGACTGATGAAGGCTGAAACTATTTTTCAGCAATCGGAAAGTGTCGTAATGGTGTAAAATATGTGTATAATCTTATGGGAGGTTAATACACTTTGTTTATGACCATTAGAGGTTAAAGGATCTAATAAGAGGGAGATTGTTGGAGTCCTTTTGATGTGTGGCAAAGGGGGAGAAGTGTTAGGTTTAAGTGGAAAACCAAACACTCCTTTGCAAGAAATCCTAGGTCAAGGAGAAGCTTAGAAAAAGGGGGAGCATTGTTTCTCAAAGGGGGAATCTTGGAGAGTTTCTTAAAAAGCCTTTGTAAGTCCAATTAGGGGGGATCCTTGGAGAGGTTTTAAAAAGCCTGGTTGGTGAAAATCCTAACTCATTGGGGAGTTTAGGTGTGGGGATGTCTTGTGATAAGATCCATGTATGTTTGCATTGCATACGCACTGGCAGTGTAAGTCCAAATGTTAATTTAGCATTGTATTTGCTATTTGTTTTCCCTAATTTATACGTATTGTCAAATATCAAAAAGGGAGAAATTGTTGGGGCAATCTATGGTCCGAATTGACCATGTGTTTTGATATTTGGGCAAAGGGTTTAAGTTGGGTTTACCCTTGTATTTGACATGTGTATGTGAGTGTGTAAGCTTGCAGGATGCATATAGACTTAGTTGAACGTCTTCGAAGCCGGTGAAGGATGGTATGGGGAGACGAGCCGTGGGTTTGCATGCATCCGAGGGACCGTGGGCAAAGCAGCGACGATGAGCCGAGGGAAGCGCACTTCGAGGCATATACGAAGGATGGCATGGGGAGACGAGCCACGGGCTTGCATGCATCTGAGGGACGAGAGCCAAAGTTGAGGAAGGCTTGAAGGCAACAGGTCGAGGCTGCTGAATGAAGAGTCAACTGAGTTGTTAGGGTTCGAGTCCTGGGAGAATTGTACTCGGGAAGGGAAACCGTAGGCTTAGAAAGTTGGCAGTCGATTGATGCTTGATCAGTCGACTGGGGTAGAGCACAGAAAGATCAGTCGACTGTTACTTGGATCAGTCGACTGATGCAATCGACTGGCACAGTTGACTGGTGTCGAGTAGAATTCGAAGATTTAGGCTGTGACATTCGAATTCACGAAGATCAGTCGACTGGTGTTAGCACCAGTCAACTGGTAACGGTCAAAACAGTATTGAGCACTATTTAAGAGGGCTCATTTTTGGCTGTTTCTTCTTGGCGAAACAAGCTTGGGTAAAGCTTATTAGTAGCCTACAAGTGCTCAGAGGTTGTCAAAGCATTGTGGCGAGGTTTCTCAACCCACAAGGAGCGACAAGAGCTAACCGGAGATGTTTCGGGGAGTCATCCACCGACGGATCGAGATCGTCCACCTTACAGACGACCGTGGAGTAGGAGCATCATCTCCAAACCACGTAAAGGTTATGTGTTAACATTGTTTTAGATTATTGTTTTGTTTTTCGCTTGCGCTTGCTAACACTTGTAGGAAGAAAATCGAAAAGTAGCTATTCACCCCCCTAGCTGAACTTCGAGGTCCCAACAACGTGGTCTGTCAAGATCTGATCTCCTGTGTCATGGTTCTCTACGGTTCGAAGGATAGGGTTCTTCTTAGGGTTCATCCCCAAATCCTCATGAGATACGATTCTCAAGATTTTAATGTCAAGATCATGTTAACGCAGTAGAGCAAGAACATAATTCAACATATCACAGAACAAGTAATCAAAATATGCATTCAATCAAAGAAATAGTGCTTTGATATGATAAAAGTTACTCCCTAATCCTAGAATACGGAGAATCTACTCTATAGACTAGTAGAAATACAACTAAGAGACAAGTAAATAACAATCCACAACACAATACATGAATTGAGAGAGAAGAGAATGCTTATCAAGTGTTGTCGATCTTCTCGGTTGAAATCCTCACTCCGGCAATAGACGGACGGAGATGAAGAAGATGGAGGCTTTAGGGTTTCCCCAAGAGGGGAGAACTCTCTCCCAAGAAAGGGGGTGGAGTCCTCTGGTCCAAGATGATCAGAGCTAGGGTTTCCTTGACCTTATTATAACTCTCCCAAACTGTCAAGATCTATAGATTTGTTAGGTGCACTAAAACTGAGATTTCACCCTTTTGACCGGGTTTTCTCAGGTTGGACTCTGAAGCAAAGTTGTGCGACATTAAATTATCTAAATTTTGATAGTTTATTTGACTCGTAACTCCAATCATGCCGAAAGTTATGACCGTTTTAGTTTTGGCCCATTGAATAGTGCGAATCAGACACGGGCATTCTTGCCACCATGGGTGCCCATGACACAATCGACATTTTTGACATGGCTCGTGCTCAGAAGCATGGGCACCCGTGGTGGGATTTGTAGGGAGCCTTTTCAATATCGTTTTGTGTCCAATTTCTTCCATGCGAAGTCTAGAATATGTTCCTTTATTAAGCTTTCATTTTGATAGTCTTTTGAATTTCTTTTTCTTCCCAAATGCTTCGTTTGTTGGATCGGTGATGATGAGGCATGGCTAGCCTATGTTGGGCCTTTTCCAGCTACAATCTTCCTCGTCCTTGGCCTCAGGAGTATGACTGTGTCATGAGATACAGCCAGAGCATGCTCCTTGCCCCAATTTCACATCCAAGGAGTTTATGCTCTATTTTTGCTTCGATAATACGTCTTATCAATCAAAATAAAAAAGAAAAATTCTCTGAATCAAAAGTAAAAAAATTGGGTACAAAGATGTGAAAATCTAGGTTGGCATGTTGCTCTACTTGTGACACTAACATGGATCGCGCCATTGGTTTGACAAGGATCCAAGGAGTAAGGGAGCCATCCAATTTGGCTAACTCATCTACCTTTGGGTTGTTTTCTCATGGAATTTGTTGTAGCTTTAGTTTCTAGATTCCGACCTTTAGTCTTTCATAAGCCTTAGCATACATCTTCAACCTCTCATTGTTGATGTCAAACTGACTGACTAGTTGTTGAGTCGCTAATTATGAATCAAAATAAAGCATCATCTGAGATGTCCCCACATGTTTGATTGCCTATAATCTGGCTATTAAGGCTTCATATTCTGCTTCATTTTTGGTGACTTGGTAGTCTAACCGAACTAAGAGCTGCAACATGTCTTCCTTTAGTGAAATTATGAGAATCCCTATGCCGCTGCCCTGCCGAGCTGATAGGCCATCTACATAAATCTTTCATGTGTCTCATGCTTCCTTGTTTTGCAATTCACCAAGAAAATCTAATAAAGCTGTGTTTTTATTGCTATTCTAGGTTGGTATTGTATGTCATATTCACTTAACTCTAACGTTCATTTAATCAGCCGACTGGAGGTCTCATGGTTAATCAATATTGTAAGTACCCCGATAAGTTTTGATGTCGTCAACTGAGTTAAAGTTAGGTTTTATTGATATTTGATCCCTATGTCTAAATGTGTAGTGTTGGATCAAGTAGAACGATAGAGGGGGGGTGAATATCGTAAAACGTTTCAGTTTCGAAAAGAGAATAGGCAGCGGAAAATAAAGAAACACAAACGCGAACTCAAGCGATTTTACCTGGTTCGGAGTCACGGTCGGCTCCTACTCCAAGGCCCACGGTTGTTGACCGTTTACTGCGGGCAATTCTATATGTGCGCAAATGTTTACAGAGAAATTTTATAGTTGTAGTACAGTAAACTGAAAATTAAGCTCTTTCGTTACCGATGCCCGGTGTGGATTGTATTTCGGAGCAGAGGGTCATCGTCGGCGCTTCAATCTCGAGATGGGAGGTTTCCGGAGCAGAGCGCTTGAGTCGAAGAGCGTAGTAGCGTTGAAAGAATGTGTTGAGAAGCCTTGGGGGTCGAGCTCCTTATATAGTGAGCCTGGGGCTCCCGGGACGTTGGGGGCGCCCTCCACGTGTCACATGATCCGACAAACTCTCGGTCAGCCATTATCCCTCCAGGATTGGGCTGAGGTTTGATGGGGGCGCCCAGGACGCAGGGGGCGCCCGGGTTGACTCGGTCCGCTGGCTTCTCGCTGAGTTAAACTCTATCCGCTTCATTGGCTTGAGCCTAGGGCGCCCGAGGCATCTGGGGCGCCCGGGAGCACGGGGGCGCCCGGGAGCACGGGGGCGCCCGGGAGCATGGGGGTGCCCCGCCCAGTGAGCTTCCGAAGTGTTTTCTTGCTCAACTCTTGTTTGGATTTTACCTAGGGTGCCCGGGACCTTCCGGCCGCCCAACCCAGCTGCTGCCTCTCTCCTTTGAGGCGTTCTGAGCTGCAAACACTCGTCCTTCGGTGCTGCATCCAGGGTTAGTACCAAACATGATAAAGCAAGTATGTTAGTGAGTCTTACAGCCGTAGCTATCTTGGTTCTGACTTCGGGTCTCCAAAATGGAGTCTTAGGTCGAACCGACGCCTACTGTTCCCTCGACGGGGAACGCGTCCTCACCTACTCCTCTCAGGAGAATTTACCTGTTGCCAACCGGCTCCTCCGGTTGGACTTTTGCCCAGTAGTCCTTCACCAGGTGCCTAGCAGTCCTTCGCCTGGTGCCTAGCAGTCCTTCGCTAGGTCTTCGACTCCTAGCAGTCCTTCGCTAGGTGCCCAGCTGTCCTTCGCCAGGTCTTCAGTTCCAAGAAGTCCTTCGCCTGGTGCCTAGCAGTCCTTCGCTAGGTGTTCGACTCCTAGCAGCCCTTCGCTAGGTGCCCAGTAGCCTGTCGCCAGGACTTAGGGTTTCAGTGCCTAGCAGTCCTTCACTAGGTGCCTAGCAGTCCTTTTCTAGGACTTCAATCTGCACACTCAAGTAGCATGTTAGATAAACATAACATCTTAACCTTTTGAACCCTTTGCCATTATCAAAACACAGGTTCGACTTGGGTGTTGTCTGCACCAACAATCTCCCCCTTGTTGATTTATGGCAACCCGATTCAAAAAGTTAAGTTAATTCATACAGTTGATATAACAGTTTAGTTTCCTCCCCCTGGAAGGAATCTCTCCCTAGGTTTTTCAAAGGTTCGTGGGGTTTGAAAAAATTTCTAAGTTAAAGATGGAATTAATTTTTCAACACATAGAACATTTTTTCAAAAGAAGTTTTTAGAATACTTTTTCCAACAAAAATTTGGTTGGGCACTTTAGAAAATTTATTCTTGGAATTTTAGAAAAATTTTCAAGTCAATAACTTAGTAGAACATCTTTTAAGTTCTTAGAAGCATTTTTAAAAGTTTTCAATCTCTTTAGTACTTTTAGAAGCTTTATACTTAGAAACTTTTCTATTAGAGATGATTTAGAAATAAGTACTTAGAGATATTTTGAACATAGCTTAAGTTTTAAGTACTTAAAAAAATACTTTTGAAAACTGCTTGGGTCAAGTACTTAGAATCAATTTTGAAAACAATTTAGATCAAGTACTTTTGAAACAGTTTTGGGAAAAAAATAGATTTAAGTACTTTAAAAAAAATAGGTTTAAGTACTTTGAAATAGTTTTGAAAAAAAACTTTGATTAAGTACTTTTGAAATAGTTTTGAAAAAAACTTAGATTAAGTACTTTTTGAAGAAAGGATAAAGTTTTGAAATTTTTGAATTTTGAAAAAATTTTAAAGCTTCTCTCCTTTCCTATCTCTCCCCCTTTGCCATATATCAAAAATAAAGCAATATAGCAAAAAATAAATTGCATAAGGATATGATAAAAGAATAATGTGTTGTACTGAACCAATTCAAGATATACACTAAATCAAACCAATTTCAATTATCTCTTTAGGGTCCTATCTAACCCAATTAGCTACTTATTAACTGTTATAAACAGTAGTTTTTGCTAGGGTTAGTCAAGTTAAGTGTTCTGTTCAAGTTAGATTTTCTAAACTTGACACTCAACCTGATCACTGTTTAGTTTGTATTTAGTGCCCCAATTACTGCAGATGCACTGACTTAAAGCATCTTGAATTAAGGCAAAGACCTAAGCATCTCAACCCATTCTAGGTTATCATTCAAAAGTACCCTAAGGTGCTTGTGAGATGCTGGCTTCTAGATCTATAGGTGCATGCAGTTCTAGGGTTAGGGCCTAGGCTAAGTCCATTTACGAAAAGACCCTAGTTTTGATTGGTTTGCTCGGCGTTTTCTAAGATAAGAAGTATGCGTTTAAATGAAAGGAATTAAGAAAAATAATTTTAAATGAGTAAGAAAAAAGAAAAAATTATACCGAGTAGCCATTCGGGGAGGCATGGTCGAGGTTAAGGGAGCAAGAGGGTCACTTGGTTGCCTTGGAAGGAAAAGAGTTAGAGAGGAGAAGGGTTTTGGGTGTGGCAAGATGAGGAGATTCGGGTTCCTTATATAGATGTTTTGGCTAGGGCACCCGGGAGCTTCCGGACGCCCGGGACAGTGTCTACTGCCTTTGGCAGTGACCTAATGCTGGTCGGGGGGGGCCCGTGATGGCCCGGGCGCCCCGGTCAGACTGGGATGGCAGCTTTGCTGCCTTTGACTGGTCCTGGGGGCGCCCGCAAGGGCCGGGGTGCCTTGGTTAGGGTGTCATGGCAGTTTTCTACCTTGAACGAAGTGAAAGTGTTGTGCAGGGCACCCAGGTTAGGTTGGAATTGATAACTTTGATGTTTTGTTGACCATTTGACCATGGTTTAATTATTTTGACCATGGTATGACATTATTTGACTGCTTTGACCATGGTTTGACTGCTTTGACTACTTTGACTATGGTTTGACTGCTATTAGGTTAACTCCGTTCTAAACTACAAGATTTAATGTTATTTAAACAATAATACAGATGTTAAATGATTTTTAATTAAGTTAAATTTTACCATCTCACCCATTCTAGAGTTATCAATCACGTTTGCCTTATGGGTTTTTGTGAGACAGGTAGATAGAATTTGAAAAATCATGATTTATTTTGTTTTTAAAAAAATTGAATTAATTTTGAAAACAGTTGATTTTAAGTTTATTAAAAGAAATGTTTGAATCTACAATTAACTGAAAATTTGTGTTAGATTCGAATTTAACAAAGAATAATTTGAATTTGAATTTCAACAATGGGCTTCCAGGTCTTGGTGAGACACTAGGCCTTCTTTGGCCGTAGCCTTATTGGATCATCAATCCTTTCCTTGACAAAACCTTTTAATGAAATTTTATTTTCAAAATTATTTTTTGAAAGATTCTGGTCTAACTAGTCTGGGTCTTGGATCGGTAGCTTCAGCTAGTTTCACCAATCTAAAGAGACCAAGTAGAGTATACTTGACCTTATTAGAAGAGGCTTCCCTAACGTACTATCATCTCACCGCCACCCAATACTATGTTGTTCAAATTTCAGTTAAGTTGGTTTGGTCCTAAACTTACTAGTCATAAGTCTAAGCATGGTAAATTGCAGAAATTAAATAAACAAGCAATCATGCAATTTGAAAACAAGAATTGAAATTTATCTAACTATAAATATTGTTTTTAATTTGGTTCCCCCTGGACTAAAGCCACGATAATGGTTTGGCAAGATGTGAATCTTATCCTTGGGGATCCAATATTGATTTGATCCAGTTTGTTTGTTCAAGCACAGTTTGGGTACCCATACCTGAATTTTAGGTCTGGACTGGTTCAGTACAGCATAGTATGATCTTTGTCTAGACTTGGTTCTATAGCCTAATCCGGATCGATTTAGAATCGACTTCTGTTTTCCAAGAATCATGTCAAGACCCTTGGAACCAGAAGTGAACCGTTCTAAGGCTGCTCTTAGGTCCTTGACTTGAGTTTTCAAGGAGGAGTTCTCTTTCTCAAGTTTTTCAACTTGAGTAGAGGTTCCTTCTTGAACCTTCTCAGTTAAGGATCTAGAGTCAGCTCCCTCTTTCAGGAGTTTTACTTCCTGTCGGAGAGATTCGACTCGGAGTTTAGCTTTCGCTAAGTCTCGAGAAAGATACGCAATTAATTCATTTAACTGATTTCTAGAAAAACTACTTACAGTTATTCCTCCATCCTCTGAAAATGTAAGTTTGCCGTCGTCCGGCTCCGATTCTGACTCGGTCTCGATTTCTTCTGAGGCGATTAGTGCGAGCAGGTTTGACTGTGGGACCTCTTCTTCTTCGGAGGAGGAGGACTCGTCCCATATTGCCTGAAGTGCCTTCTTCTTTCTCGTCTTCTTTGTTTCCTTCAGATTGGAGCATTTAGTCTTGTAGTGACCCTTATTCTTGCACTCGTAACAGGTCACGTTTGGTTTGTTCTTTTCATTTGAGGGTTCAGCTGGTTCTTCCTTTCTTCGGCTGGCTTTCCTTGTGTTGGTCTGGTTTTTTAGTACTTTGTAGTTGTTAGTGAGAGCCCTAGAGCCAATCATATGATGATTACTTTTTGGACTCATTGTATCATATTCTTGTATATATATTTCTTATATATAAAGGCATTTCTTATGGTTATTGTACTTATGTGTATTGGTGCCAAATAACTTAGTATAATAACGTCCTTGAGTAGAAAGTTCTTATCTATATCAATCGATTAGTTGAATCGATAGTGAGATGATATAGAGAACACTACTTTTAATTATTCCTAGTCAAGTATTAACATTCAAGGACAATGTTAATGCATAGAGACTAGCATGTAGGTCAACATGATGACTTGATCTCACAAGTCATGGATATGAGATATCAAGTTGACACATGGGTATACATTAGAGAATGTATACTGAATGGCCCGCCATGAGAAAGTATCATGGATCGTTATATGAGTGTCATATACTTTCTCATGTGACTATTAGTATGACTATTAGTCCTCAGACCTGAAGTCACCATAGTTCCCTACATAAGGAGTTATGTATTTTGGTTTCGTCAAACGTCACCCGTAACTGGGTGGACTATAAAGGCGATTATTGGGTATGTAACAAATTATGCGGAGGGATGTGAGTGATGTAGATGGGATCTATCCCTCCTATATGACGGGAGAGATATCATAGTCTTGATAGAGTGAGATCACTAAGTGCATGACCATGCCCAAATAAGGCAATATGAGATATTGAGCTTATTTGATTATAGTGAGTCTACTTGGAGTTCAAGACACATAGATTGATTGGAGGATGACACGGTCTATGCTTCATAGAAGATCAATCTAGATATCGAGGATAGAAGGACGTTGTCACATATTGTGATGGTCACAATTATTAGTCACAATGGTGATGTTGGATCTCGACATTCTTGTAACTTGGGTAGCAATGATGTGTTGCTAGATACCTCTCATTGCTTATGTCCTTAAATAGGTTTAAGGGCATTGCCAACGTTACAAGAACCTATAGGGTCACACACATAGAGCAATAGATGGAGAATAAGTCATATGATGGACCGAGAGTAATGAAGTCAAAGTTTGACTTTGGCTAAATATGGAAAGTCCATAAAAGGCAAGTTTGACTTGACTCAAATTAGACAACTTGAGTTGGACTCGAGTTTGATCCAAGTGTTGGATGAATCTAATCATGGGAGAATAATGAAGTCAAAGTTTGACTTTGGCTAAATATGGAAAGTCCATAAAAGGCAAGTTTGACTTGACTCAAATTAGACAACTTGAGTTGGACTCGAGTTTGATCCAAGTGTTGGATGAATCTAATCATGGGAGAATAATGAAGTCAAAGTTTGACTTTGGCTAAATATGGAAAGTCCATAAGAGGCAAGTTTGACTTGACTCAAGCCACATCACCTTGACTTGACCAAGTGATGACTTGGCATCATCATCAAGGCTAAGTAACCTCCCCATTTGAATTTTGAATTCAAATAAGGGGGTTATGGAAGGTGGTGGCCGGCCACTTAATGGCCAATAATGGCCATTAAGTGGCCTGCCACTTATACACACAAAATGAGTTTTTCTTGTGTGTGATTGATTCTTCTCCTAATGAGTTTTTTGGTTTTGGCTCTCCCTCTCCTCTCATCTTGCCGAGACCCAATCAAGTGCTAGCACACTTTTGGGCTCTCCTCTCCACTCTCTTGCTTGTGTGGATACTTCTAGAGGGTTGCTACTTTGCATCCTTGAGATCCGACACCAACCGAGGAGCGAGCGGGAATTGCGGGGCACGCATCGAAGGTAGTTTTTCTCTTCTCTAATAGATCTAGGTCGTAGATCGGTTTTGAAGCATGTAAACGAGCACTCGTAAATTTTTGAAATGGTTTTCTTCGCTCGGATCCTTTCTATTGGGGCTTTCGGGGTTTCCGCGACGCGAAAAAGCGGTTTTCGCGGCCCGAAAAACCCTACAGTGGTATCAGAGCCACGAGCGAAGCTTGTGCTCGTTTTGGTTTTTTTTTTTTGTATTAGATACAAAATTTAGATAATTTTATGCTTCTGTAATTTTTCTAAATTTTAGGATTTTTTGAGTATTTTTCCTCGTAGAGGCAAAGCGACGAGTGCGAAGCACTTGTAGACTTTGCCACCGAGAAAAACTTCTCCGAAACGGCAAGTTTCGCCCAAATGGATTTTGGGACAGCGGGTAAAGGCACTGTATAATTGCAAGAAGACACTCGTGAAGGTTATTTCACGAGTAGGGGCGCTGCCCCTAACCCCGCAAGGGGCCTTGTCTCGCGATTACGCCCGAAACCCGCTTACCGGGACCGCCGCGGAGTTGTGACTCGAAAAATTCTAAAAATCAGTAGAAAAATTATATAAAATCTGTAAAATTACATAATTTTGAATTATGTACAGTAGTGTGATGGTCATGGCCCAAAACCCAATTTTTAATAAGATTAAAATTGTGTTGTAATTCATAATACGGCCTGCGCGCCGTTTTTGTACATGTGCGTGTTGTATTGTGTTTGCGACCTGCGTGTCGGCTTTTAATATTTTATTTCTGTTGTATTTCATATTTAGACTCGAATGTAACTCGAGTATAAAAATTTGTAATGTACAAAAGTGAAGACGACGGAAATTCCGGAGAACTTGGACTCGGGAGAACTAGCCGACAACACCAAGACGGTCAAGAGGAAGCGCTTGGAGAAGCCGCTAGACCTAGGTTGACCATCGGATCCTCTCATTGGCTTGAGAGGGTCTTAGTAGGGCCATGACCAAGTCACTTAAGTTTATTTTATTATTGCTATGCTTGTGATGTATATGATGCATGATAATGTAGAATAGTAAAAATAAACTTAAGTGTATGAGATGCACAAGTAATGTGGGAACCACATTTTGATGTGCACTTAATACACATTTAGGATTAAATTAGATTTCATAAATGCCTAGATGTGATGCACATCCTCGATTAGATTAGATCTAAAATCGAATCGACTCGTAAACGCCTACCGGGTCCTGATACCCATCACTACCTCGATCATATGCGCTTGTCGATTCTGCCAAAGCAGAGCAACGCATTTAATCTTGGTAGGATGCGGAGGGACAACCTTGGTCCCGCCTATCACGGCTCGGGTTAGATCGAGCTCAATCAGATTGAGTAACTAGTTAACTCAATTGGATCGAGTAAAGCTATAGGCGTATTCCAATAGTTGGAAAGGTAGGACAAGATCGCATTTATCAATAGTCTTGGGCGATTTAGCCAAAGCTAACTCAAGATTATTCATAAATGTTAATTCTTGATTCTATAAACAAGAGTTGCATAGAGATGTAATTGATAAATTAGTTATCTACCGATCATACTAAGTCTTGGGCGATTTAGCCAAAGCTAACTCAAGGCATAGTATGATGTGGATCTTGTCCCACATAAATTATAGTAAATTGGTACGGATCTAGTAGTGTGGTTTGACCACTCCAATAACTTGATTCCACCAAAATTCCTATAATTTAGTGGGAGCATCATTTAATTAAAGGCCTAATTAGATGATTACTAGAATATGATATTTATTCTCTGCATTTATCTGTTGTAGATTGCCATGTCTTCAAACGCGAATACTCTCTCTCTGCGATCTGTCCTTGAGAAGGACAAGCTCACTGGAGCTAATTTCCTGGACTGGTACAGGAACTTGAGGATAGTCCTCAAACAGGAACGTAAGCTGTACGTTCTAGAGCAAGCAGTTCCTGAAGCACCACCACCCTCAGCCATCCGTAGCGTTAGAGATGCTCATCAGAAGCATCAAGACGACGCGTTAGACGTGTCGTGCCTAATGCTATGCTGCATGTCCTCTGAGCTTCAGAAGCAACACGAGAACATGAATGCTTACGATATGATTGACCACCTCAAGCAATTATATCAAGGGCAGGCAGGGCATTGGAAGCGGAACTGCAAGGTATACCTGGAGGATCTTAAGAAGAAGAGAAGCGAGCCTTCTACTTCAGGTATATATGTTATAGAAGTCAACCTTTCTATTTCTACATCATGGGTATTAGATACTGGATGTGCTTCTCACATTTGTACCAATGTGCAGGGGCTAAGAAATAGCAGGGCATTGGCAAAGGGCGAGGTGGACCTACGAGTAGGCAATGGAGCACGAGTTGCTGCTGTTGCTGTAGGAACTTATTTTCTATCTCTGCCCTCTGGGCTTGTACTGGAACTAGATGATTGTTGTTATGTACCTGCACTTACTAAGAACATAATTTCTGTTTCTTGTCTAGACAAGAAAGGCTTCTCATTTATAATTAAGAACAAATGTTGTTCAGTCTATTTAAATGAAATGTTCTATTGTAGTGCAGATCTTATCAACGGACTCTACATTCTAGACTTAGAACGCCCTATCTATAATGTAAGTACCAAGAGGTTGAGATCAAATGAGTTGAACCCAACCTATCTCTGGCACTGTCGCTTAGGCCACATAAATGAGAGTCGCTTGTCCCAGCTCCATAAGGATGGATTGCTGGATTCATTTGATTTTGAATCATATGAGACATGCGAGTCATGCCTTCTAGGCAAGATGACTAAGACTCCCTTTAGTGGACATAGCGAGAGGGCAACAGATTTGTTAGGACTCATACATTCTGATGTATGTGGCCCTTTCAATGTTGCTGCTCGAGGTGGTTATAGATACTTCATCACATTTACTGATGATTTCAGTAGATATGGTTATGTGTACTTGATGACACATAAGTCCGAGTCCTTTGAAAAGTTCAAAGAATTCAGAAATGAAGTACAAAACCAACTCGGCAAGAGTATTAAAATACTTCGATCAGATCGAGGTGGAGAATACTTGAGCCATGAGTTTCGTGACTATTTAGCTGAGTGTGGGATTCTATCTCAACTCACTCCTCCTGGGACACCACAGTGGAATGGTGTATCCGAAAGGAGGAATCGTACCTTATTAGATATGGTACGATCTATGATGAGTCACGCAGATCTTCCTATATCCTTTTGGGGATATGCTCTAGACACGGCAGCGTTCACACTTAACCGTGTTCCATCAAAGGCGGTCATGAAGACACCATATACGATATGGACTGGGAGGAGTCCCAAGATGTCTTTCATGAGAGTTTGGGGTTGTGAGGCTTACGTTAGACGTCAAGTCTCAGACAAACTGGGACCCAAGTCCGATAAGTGCTATTTCGTGGGATATCCCAAGGAAACTAAGGGATATTACTTCTACATTCCCAGTCAGCACAAAGTGTTTGTTGCTAAGACTGGGGTCTTTCTAGAAAGGGACTTTGTTTCTAGAAAGACTAGTGGGAGTTCGTTTGATCTTGAAGAAGTTCAAGACAACGACCATAGCACTGAGCCCTTGATGGATACTGAACAGGAACCACAAGAAGTTGTGGATGAGATTGTTACACAAGAAGTTGTGGAACAACAACCTGTTCAGGTAGACCTACCTCTTCGCAGGTCTGATAGGGTACGTCGTCAGCCTGAGAGATATTCATTTCTCTTGCCTGACCATGATGACGTTATGATCATTAAGAATGAGCCTACCACCTATCAGGAAGCTGTGATGAGCCCAGATTCTGAGAAATGGCTAGAGGCCATGAGATCCGAGATGGATTCCATGTACACCAACCAAGTATGGACTTTGGTTGATCCACCTGAAGGGGTCAAACCCATTGGGTGTAAGTGGGTCTTTAAGAGAAAGACTGACATGGATGGACTTGTACATACCTATAAGGGTAGACTAGTAGCTAAAGGTTTCAAGCAAATTCATGGTATTGACTATGATGAAACTTTTTCTCCAGTCGCGATGTTCAAGTCCATTAGGATCTTGCTTGCTATTGCAGCATACCACGATTATGAGATCTGGCAGATGGATGTCAAGACAGCGTTTCTGAATGGAAACCTCCTCGAGGATGTGTACATGACACAGCCTGAGGGTTTTGTAGATCCACAGCATACTGGCAGAGTATGCAAGCTACATAGGGCCATTTATGGTCTAAAGCAAGCTTCTCGGAGCTGGAATCTTCGATTCGATGATGCGATCAAACAGTTTGGTTTCATCAAGAACGAAGATGAACCTTGTGTCTACAAGATGGTTAGTGGGAGCACAGTAGTCTTCCTAGTCTTGTATGTGGATGACATACTACTCATTGGGAACAACATCCCTTCGCTACAGTCTGTGAAGACTTGGTTGGGGACTTGTTTCGCAATGAAGGACTTAGGTGAAGCAGCCTGCATTCTAGGCATAAAGATCTATAGAGATAGATCTAAGAGATTGCTTGGCCTAAGTCAGAGTACATACATTGATACCGTTTTGCAACGGTTTGCCATGCAGAATTCCAAGAAGGGAAATCTGCCAATGTCACATGGCGTGAGTCTTTCGAAGACTCAAGGTCCCTCTTCTAGAGAGGAGAGAGACCGCATGAGCAAGATCCCTTATGCCTCAGCCATAGGATCTATCATGTACGCCATGTTATGTACTCGTCCTGATGTCTCGTATGCTTTGAGCATGACGAGCAGGTACCAGTCAGATCCAGGTGAACGTCACTGGATAGCGGTCAAGAATATCCTTAAGTACTTGAGAAGGACTAAGGAATATTTTTTGATATTTGGAGGCGATGAGCATCTAGTTGTAAAGGGTTACACTGATGCCAGCTTCCAAACCGACCAGGATGATTACAGATCGCAGTCAGGGTTCGTGTTTTGCTTGAATGGCGGAGCTGTGAGCTGGAAGAGTTCGAAGCAGGACACAGTTGCAGATTCTACAACAGAAGCTGAGTATATTGCTGCATCAGAGGCAGCAAAGGAGGCAGTTTGGATCCGCAAGTTCATCACTGAGCTTGGGGTGGTTCCTAGCATATCTGATCCCGTAGAGCTCTATTGTGACAACAATGGAGCTATTGCGCAGGCTAAGGAACCTCGCTCACACCAGCGGACCAAACACATACTACGGCGATTCCATCTCATTCGAGAGATCATCGATCGAGGAGATGTGAAGATTTGCAGAGTACCCACAGAGGCTAACGTCGCAGATCCCTTGACCAAGGCTTTGGCACAGATGAAGCATGATGGTCACACTAGGTCATTGGGTATTAGATACTACAGCGATTGGCACTAGTGCTAGTGGGAGATTGTTAGTGAGAGCCCTAGAGCCAATCATATGATGATTACTTTTTGGACTCATTGTATCATATTCTTGTATATATATTTCTTATATATAAAGGCATTTCTTATGGTTATTGTACTTATGTGTATTGGTGCCAAATAACTTAGTATAATAACGTCCTTGAGTAGAAGGTTCTTATCTATATCAATCGATTAGTTGAATCGATAGTGAGATGATATAGAGAACACTACTTTTAATTATTCCTAGTCAAGTATTAACATTCAAGGACAATGTTAATGCATAGAGACTAGCATGTAGGTCAACATGATGACTTGATCTCACAAGTCATGGATATGAGATATCAAGTTGACACATGGGTATACATTAGGGAATGTATACTGAATGGCCCGCCATGAGAAAGTATCATGGATCGTTATATGAGTGTCATATACTTTCTCATGTGACTATTAGTATGACTATTAGTCCTTAGACCTGAAGTCACCATAGTTCCCTACATAAGGAGTTATGTACTTTGGTTTCGTCAAACGTCACCCGTAACTGGGTGGACTATAAAGGCGATTACTGGGTATGTAACAAATTATGCGGAGGGATGTGAGTGATGTAGATGGGATCTATCCCTCCTATATGACGGGAGAGATATCATAGTCTTGATAGAGTGAGATCACTAAGTGCATGGCCATGCCCAAATAAGGCAATATGAGATATTGAGCTTATTTGATTATAGTGAGTCTACTTGGAGTTCAAGACACATAGATTGATTGGAGGATGACACGGTCTATGCTTCATAGAAGATCAATCTAGATATCGAGGATAGAAGGACGTTGTCACATATTGTGATGGTCACAATTATTAGTCACAATGGTGATGTTGGATCTCGACATTCTTGTAACTTGGGTAGCAATGATGTGTTGCTAGATACCTCTCATTGCTTATGTCCTTAAATAGGTTTAAGGGCATTGCCAACGTTACAAGAACCTATAGGGTCACACACATAGAGCAATAGATGGAGAATAAGTCCATATGATGGACCGAGAGTAATGAAGTCAAAGTTTGACTTTGGCTAAATATGGAAAGTCCATAAAAGGCAAGTTTGACTTGACTCAAATTAGACAACTTGAGTTGGACTCGAGTTTGATCCAAGTGTTGGATGAATCTAATCATGGGAGAATAATGAAGTCAAAGTTTGACTTTGGCTAAATATGGAAAGTCCATAAAAGGCAAGTTTGACTTGACTCAAATTAGACAACTTGAGTTGGACTCGAGTTTGATCCAAGTGTTGGATGAATCTAATCATGGGAGAATAATGAAGTCAAAGTTTGACTTTGGCTAAATATGGAAAGTCCATAAGAGGCAAGTTTGACTTGACTCAAGCCACATCACCTTGACTTGACCAAGTGATGACTTGGCATCATCATCAAGGCTAAGTAACCTCCCCATTTGAATTTTGAATTCAAATAAGGGGGTTATGGAAGGTGGTGGCCGGCCACTTAATGGCCAATAATGGCCATTAAGTGGCCTGCCACTTATACACACAAAATGAGTTTTTCTTGTGTGTGATTGATTCTTCTCCTAATGTGTTTTTGGTTTTGGCTCTCCCTCTCCTCTCATCTTGCCGAGACCCAATCAAGTGCTAGCACACTTTTGGGCTCTCCTCTCCACTCTCTTGCTTGTGTGGATACTTCTAGAGGGTTGCTACTTTGCATCCTTGAGATCCGACACCAACCGAGGAGCGAGCGGGAATTGCGGGGCACGCATCGAAGGTAGTTTTTCTCTTCTCTAATAGATCTAGGTCGTAGATCAGTTTTGAAGCATGTAAACGAGCACTCGTAAATTTTTGAAATGGTTTTCTTCGCTCGGATCCTTTCTATTGGGGCTTTCGGGGTTTCCGCGACGCGAAAAAGCGGTTTTCGCGGCCCGAAAAANAGCGAGAGGGCAACAGATTTGTTAGGACTCATACATTCTGATGTATGTGACCCTTTCAATGTTGCTGCTCGAGGTGGTTATAGATACTTCATCACATTTACTGATGATTTCAGTAGATATGGTTATGTGTACTTGATGACACATAAGTCCGAGTCCTTTGAAAAGTTCAAAGAATTCAGAAATTAAGTACAAAACCAACTCGGCAAGAGTATTAAAATACTTCGATCAGATCGAGGTGGAGAATACTTGAGCCATGAGTTTCGTGACTATTTAGCTGAGTGTGAGATTCTATCTCAACTCACTCCTCCTGGGACACCACAGTGGAATGGTGTATCCGAAAGGAGGAATCGTACCTTATTAGATATGGTACGATCTATGATGAGTCACGCAGATCTTCCTATATCCTTTTGGGGATATGCTCTAGACACGGCAGCGTTCACACTTAACCGTGTTCCATCAAAGGCGGTCATGAAGACACCATATACGATATGGACTGGGAGGAGTCCCAAGATGTCTTTCATGAGAGTTTGGGGTTGTGAGGCTTACGTTAGACGTCAAGTCTCAGACAAACTGGGACCCAAGTCCGATAAGTGCTATTTCGTGGGATATCCCAAGGAAACTAAGGGATATTACTTCTACATTCCCAGTCAGCACAAAGTGTTTGTTGCTAAGACTGGGGTCTTTCTAGAAAGGGACTTTGTTTCTAGAAAGACTAGTGGGAGTTCGTTTGATCTTGAAGAAGTTCAAGACAACGACCATAGCACTGAGCCCTTGATGGATACTGAACAGGAACCACAAGAAGTTGTGGATGAGATTGTTACACAAGAAGTTGTGGAACAACAACCTGTTCAGGTAGACCTACCTCTTCGCAGGTCTGATAGGGTACGTCGTCAGCCTGAGAGATATTCATTTCTCTTGCCTGACCATGATGACGTTATGATCATTAAGAATGAGCCTACCACCTATCAGGAAGCTGTGATGAGCCCAGATTCTGAGAAATGGCTAGAGGCCATGAGATCCGAGATGGATTCCATGTACACCAACCAAGTATGGACTTTGGTTGATCCACCTGAAGGGGTCAAACCCATTGGGTGTAAGTGGGTCTTTAAGAGAAAGACTGACATGGATGGACTTGTACATACCTATAAGGGTAGACTAGTAGCTAAAGGTTTCAAGCAAATTCATGGTATTGACTATGATGAAACTTTTTCTCCAGTCGCGATGTTCAAGTCCATTAGGATCTTGCTTGCTATTGCAGCATACCACGATTATGAGATCTGGCAGATGGATGTCAAGACAGCGTTTCTGAATGGAAACCTCCTCGAGGATGTGTACATGACACAGCCTGAGGGTTTTGTAGATCCACAGCATACTGGCAGAGTATGCAAGCTACATAGGGCCATTTATGGTCTAAAGCAAGCTTCTCGGAGCTGGAATCTTCGATTCGATGATGCGATCAAACAGTTTGGTTTCATCAAGAACGAAGATGAACCTTGTGTCTACAAGATGGTTAGTGGGAGCACAGTAGTCTTCCTAGTCTTGTTTGTGGATGACATACTACTCATTGGGAACAACATCCCTTCGCTACAGTCTGTGAAGACTTGGTTGGGGACTTGTTTCGCAATGAAGGACTTAGGTGAAGCAGCCTGCATTCTAGGCATAAAGATCTATAGAGATAGATCTAAGAGATTGCTTGGCCTAAGTCAAAGTACATACATTGATACCGTTTTGCAACGGTTTGCCATGCAGAATTCCAAGAAGGGAAATCTGCCAATGTCACATGGCGTGAGTCTTTCGAAGACTCAAAGTCCCTCTTCTAGAGAGGAGAGAGACCGCATGAGCAAGATCCCTTATGCCTCAGCCATAGGATATATCATGTACGCCATGTTATGTACTCGTCCTGATGTCTCGTATGCTTTGAGCATGACGAGCAGGTACCAGTCAGATCCAGGTGAAAGTCACTGGATAGCGGTCAAGAATATCCTTAAGTACTTGAGAAGTACTAAGGAATATTTTTTGATATTTGGAGGCGATGAGCATCTAGTTGTAAAGGGTTACACTGATGCCAGCTTCCAAACCGACCAGGATGATTACAGATCGCAGTCAGGGTTCGTGTTTTGCTTGAATGGCGGAGCTGTGAGCTGGAAGAGTTCGAAGCAGGACACAGTTGCAGATTCTACAACAGAAGCTGAGTATATTGCTGCATCAGAGGCAGCAAAGGAGGCAGTTTAGATCCGCAAGTTCATCACTGAGCTTGGGGTGGTTCCTAGTATATTTGATCCCGTAGAGCTCTATTGTGACAACAATGGAGCTATTGCGCAGGCTAAGGAACCTCGCTCACACCAGCGGACCAAACACATACTACGGCGATTCCATCTCATTCGAGAGATCATCGATCGAGGAGATGTGAAGATTTGCAGAGTACCCACAGAGGCTAACGTCGCAGATCCCTTGACCAAGGCTTTGGCACAGATGAAGCATGATGGTCACACTAGGTCATTGGGTATTAGATACTACAGCGATTGGCACTAGTGCTAGTGGGAGATTGTTAGTGAGAGCCCTAGAGCCAATCATATGATGATTACTTTTTGGACTCATTGTATCATATTCTTGTATATATATTTCTTATATATAAAGGCATTTCTTATGGTTATTGTACTTATGTGTATTGGTGCCAAATAACTTAGTATAATAACGTCCTTGAGTAGAAGGTTCTTATCTATATCAATCGATTAGTTGAATCGATAGTGAGATGATATAGAGAACACTACTTTTAATTATTCCTAGTCAAGTATTAACATTCAAGGACAATGTTAATGCATAGAGACTAGCATGTAGGTCAACATGATGACTTGATCTCACAAGTCATGGATATGAGATATCAAGTTGACACATGGGTATACATTAGGGAATGTATACTGAATGGCCCGCCATGAGAAAGTATCATGGATCGTTATATGAGTGTCATATACTTTCTCATGTGACTATTAGTATGACTATTAGTCCTCAGACCTGAAGTCACCATAGTTCCCTACATAAGGAGTTATGTATTTTGGTTTCGTCAAACGTCACCCGTAACTGGGTGGACTATAAAGGCGATTACTGGGTATGTAACAAATTATACGGAGGGATGTGAGTGATGTAGATGGGATCTATCCCTCCTATATGACGGGAGAGATATCATAGTCTTGATAGAGTGAGATCACTAAGTGCATGGCCATGCCCAAATAAGGCAATATGAGATATTGAGCTTATTTGATTATAGTGAGTCTACTTGGAGTTCAAGACACATAGATTGATTGGAGGATGACACGGTCTATGCTTCATAGAAGATCAATCTAGATATCGAGGATAGAAGGACGTTGTCACATATTGTGATGGTCACAATTATTAGTCACAATGGTGATGTTGGATCTCGACATTCTTGTAACTTGGGTAGCAATGATGTGTTGCTAGATACCTCTCATTGCTTATGTCCTTAAATAGGTTTAAGGGCATTGCCAACGTTACAAGAACCTATAGGGTCACACACATAGAGCAATAGATGGAGAATAAGTCAATATGATGGACCGAGAGTAATAAAGTCAAAGTTTGACTTTGGCTAAATATGGAAAGTCCATAAAAGGCAAGTTTGACTTGACTCAAATTAGACAACTTGAGTTGGACTCGAGTTTGATCCAAGTGTTGGATGAATCTAATCATGGGAGAATAATGAAGTCAAAGTTTGACTTTGGCTAAATATGGAAAGTCCATAAAAGGCAAGTTTGACTTGACTCAAATTAGACAACTTGAGTTGGACTCGAGTTTGATCCAAGTGTTGGATGAATCTAATCATGGGAGAATAATGAAGTCAAAGTTTGACTTTGGCTAAATATGGAAAGTCCATAAGAGGCAAGTTTGACTTGACTCAAGCCACATCACCTTGACTTGACCAAGTGATGACTTGGCATCATCATCAAGGCTAAGTAACCTCCCCATTTGAATTTTGAATTCAAATAAGGGGGTTATGGAAGGTGGTGGCCGGCCACTTAATGGCCAATAATGGCCATTAAGTGGCCTGCCACTTATACACACAAAATGAGTTTTTCTTGTGTGTGATTGATTCTTCTCCTAATGAGTTTTTTTGGTTTTGGCTCTCCCTCTCCTCTCATCTTGCCGAGACCCAATCAAGTGCTAGCACACTTTTGGGCTCTCCTCTCCACTCTCTTGCTTGTGTGGATACTTCTAGAGGGTTGCTACTTTGCATCCTTGAGATCCGACACCAACCGAGGAGCGAGCGGGAATTGCGGGGCACGCATCGAAGGTAGTTTTTCTCTTCTCTAATAGATCTAGGTCGTAGATCGATTTTGAAGCATGTAAACGAGCACTCGTAAATTTTTGAAATGGTTTTCTTCGCTCGGATCCTTTCTATTGGGGCTTTCGGGGTTTCCGCGATGCGAAAAAGCGGTTTTCGCGGCCCGAAAAACCCTACAGTAGTAGTCCTGGGCTAGCCGAACCAGCTTCGGTCGATTTCTCTCGCTGTCTTCTAAGTCTGAGTCTGAATCAGACTCGGGTGCAGGTTGAGGCTTCTTCTTGGTTGTCTTTCCAGCTTTACCTGTAACAAAAGCGATGCCTTTCTCGGCCAGATTGCAGTTAGTTTGCTCATGCAATTCTAATTCAGAAAATAGTTCATCTAACTTAATTTTAGAAAGATCCCTTGAAACTTTGTACGCATCTACCATAGATGCCCACAAAGTGTTTCTTGGGAAAGCGTTAAGGGCGTACCTTATCAGGTCACTGTAACGCCCCAAAATTCCCATTTTTAGTTCTTAAAGTCCTTAGAATTATTTTAAAATGGTTTAGAAATATTCTAGATATTTTTAGGAATTTTTTAGAATATTTTTATGGAATTTTCCGAGTCCGTTTAGTATATTAAAAAAAGGAAAAACGTTTAAGGGCAGCAGGGGGTTCGAACCCGCGACCAGCAGGAGACCAGGCGCGAGCGCGACCGGCCAGGCTAGGGTATCAAGCACGACGAAAGATGGAGAGAAATATATTTATAGAGTAGTTACGATTCTTTTTATAAAGATAGTATAAATAGATAAGTTAAGAGAGGAAATTGGATTTTGGTTTCTCTCTTCCTCACCCTAGCCGCGCGACTCCTCTCCCTCTCCTCTCTTGGGCGACGCCGACCAACACCAAGGCCAAGAGGGTTGGCCAAGGCTCTCCTCCGAGAGATATTCCTATATTCGGGATCCCCGCGACGAGAGGAACGCGTAGGCGCGAAGAATTCTCCGAGATCTCATGTTTCTCCCGAGCCCTAGACGTCAATCTTGGTTGTAAGTCCAAGATATCAATGTAAGTACTGCTCACCTGCAGTAAGAGGCGGTTTTTCCGCAAGAATTTCCCTTAAAAGTTTTTAAAAGAGATATTTCCTTTTTGTTTAAGTTTTTGCATGTGATCTTAGTTCATTATATGCTTGTATAAGTTTGATAAAGCACCCTATGTGAGATTAGGGGCTAAGAAAGTTATGAGAAAAGAAAAGAGAAGATAAAGATAAGAAAAGAAAAGGCCAAGGCCTTAAGAAATCCCCAAAAGTCAAGACTTAGGGATTTTAGCACGCAAGGTGCTCGAGAAAATGCCAAGGCATTTACAGATAAGAAAGAAAAGAAAGAAAAGCTATTTTATTTTCTAAGGCCAGTACCCGGCGTCCAAGGGCGTCGTTAAAGAAATCCAGGTGTCCAATTCCAAGGTCTTGGCCCTGGTAGACCAAGGTCTGCTCTATTAGGATTGGTGGCTCGCTACCCCAACCTTTTAGGGAACGCGCATGAGATGGTACTTACGTCTTCAGTGGATCCGAGTGATTATTATTTTCAAGTATATGCTTTAGCAAAGTTTCTAAAGTTTAAAGAGTTTTCAAAAAGTTAAAGAATAGCTAAAGTTTCAAGTTGAGCCAAGAAAAGTAAATTGAGATTTATTAATGCTTGAGTATGCATGTTTTGAGTTATACATGTTCTTAGTTTTCTTTCAAGCATATAAGTATCTCATATGATTTTCATATTGTTCAAGAAGCATGTTTGCACATTTCGAGATTTTGTGAGCTAGATAGTACTTACTAAGCTTTTTGCTTACTAGTTGCATTTCCTCTTACTGCAGATAAAGGTAAAGGCAAGCAATTCTGAAGGAAGGCGACGAGGCGGTGCTGAGTAAAGTGTGTGTGGTGGCTGATTTTGGAGAGATCCTTGAGACGAGACAATTTAGTTATTTGAATTACAATGTTTTAGTTTATTCAAATTTCAAGTTCTTGCTTTATGGAGTTTAGCGAACATTTAAGCTTTGGATAGTTTTACATGCTCAATTTCTTAGAGTAAAGATTCCATGTCATTTCATTTAGCATACATATCCTTATGATTGCATTGGATGAGTAGAAGTGTGAGTAGTTTGAAATATTGATACTTTGTTAGAGAAATAGACGCATGTGCCAAGATAGTATTAATTTCCCTTTGAATCAAATTTTTATTGCTTAAGTATGTTTAGAAAAGTTGCTTTCTCATTTGATAATGCCTTAGGGATGTTTAGAATTTTGTGTGATGAGTTTCAATGGTTAGAAGTTAAGTTTGGTACAAACTCTAACTTAAAGTCTATGTAGATTTTTCATAACTTGCTAAATTCCGCAAAAGTCCTAATTTCAAGTTTATGGATTCGTTTTGGTTGGCTAAATTGTTTAGAAAACTGGTATAGAGTATAGAAATGGTGTCATGATTTTATATGGCTCGAAAGTATAGGTTTGGTGGAGTTTTGAAACAAGGCTTCGAATCTGGAAAACAGGTTTCAGACTTACCAGTCGACTGGTACAGTATCAGTCGACTGATACCCGTAAGCTGAGTTGGGCGAGGCAAGTTTCAATAAGTATTTTTTTTACGAGTTTTGAGAAAGAAAGTGTGACATGGTATCATGCATGACTATTTAAGTTAGAATATCATTCTTAGATAGAAAAAAAAAAAGATTTCCGCATTTTTAGTCGTGCATTAGAGTCGAGAAGTAGACAAAAGTAACGATCCGTCTAAGGCAGGAGAAGGCGGGTCGCTACAGTCACGGTTTTCTACCTTGTGACCGATGGTGTGTAGACCGTTCATCATCTCCTGAATTCTGGCGTGGAGCTGAGCTGCAGATTCGCTGTCGTTCATCTTGATGGTGTACAGCTTGTTCAGCAGAAGGTCCCTCTTGCTGATTCGGGTGTCGGAGGTTCCTTCGTGTAATTCAATCAGCTTACCCCAGAGTTCTTTTGAGCTGTTGAATGGATCCACCCGGTTCAGCTCCTCTTTAGTTAGGCCACATTGGAGCGTTTGGGTCGCTTTGGCATCAACTTCAATTTTCTTTTTGAGTGAAGCGTCCCAATCAGTGTAAGATTGTTGTACTCCGTCAGCATTCTTCGATATTTCCAATCCGGACTGGATTATTATCCATATGTCCACCTGAGTTTTCAGGTGGACCTCCATCCTACTCTTCCAGTAGGAGAAGTCCTCTCCACTGAAGAGCGGTAGTCTTGCGGTACTGAAACCTTCTTGCATGACCATTAAGTATTTACTGAAAAAGATAGAGAAAAGGAAAAAATGTCCCAAGACTTGGTCTTGGATTAGCAGTGTGGGGAAAAAAATAATTATCGAGTGGTGTTGCACCAGTCTCGATTAACAATAAAATTTCGAAGAAAAAAATTAAAACAATTCGAAGAAAATCCAAAAAATTCTCAAATTGGTGGTTGCACCAAATTTGAGCTTCCCCGCTCTGATACCACTTGTTGGATCGAGAAGAACGATAGAGGGGGGTGAATATCGTAAAACATTTCGGATTCGAAAAGAGAATAGGCAGCGAAAAATAAAGAAACACAAACGCGAACTCAAGCGATTTTACTTAGTTCGGAATCGCGGTCGGCTCCTACTCCAAGGCTCACGGTCGTTGACCATTTACTGCGGGCAATTTTATATGTGCGCAAATGTTTACAGAGAAATTTTATAGTTGTAGTACAGTAAATTGAAAATTAATCTCTTTCATTACCGACGCCCGGTGTGGATTGTATTTCGGAGCAGAGGGTCGTCGTCTGCGCTTCAATCTCGAGATGGGAGGTTTCCGGAGCAGAGCACTTGAGTCGAAGAGCGTAGTAGCGTTGAAAGAATGTGTTGAGAAGCCTTGGGAGTCGAGCTCCATATATAGTGAGCCTGGGGGCGCCCGGGACGCAGGGGCGCCCGGGTTGACTCGGTCCGCTGGCTTCTCGCTGAGTTAAACTCTATCCGCTTCGTTGGCTTTAGCCTAGGGCGCCTGAGGCATCCGGGGCGCCCGGGAGCACGGGGGCGCCCCGCCCAGTGAGCTTCCGAAGCGTTTTCTTGCTCAACTCTTGTTTGGCTTTTACCTAGGGCGCCCGGGACCTTCCGGGCGCCCAACCCAACTCCGGGCGCCCAACCCAGCTGCTGCCTCTCTCCTTTGAGGCGTTTTGAGCTGCAAACACTCGTTCCATCGGTCCTGCATCCAGGGTTAGTACCAAACATGATAAAGCAAGTATGTTAGTGAGTCTTACAGCCGTAGCTATCTTGGTTCTGACTTCGGGTCTCCAAAATGGAGCCCTAGGTCGAACCGACGCCTACTGTTCCTTCGACGGGGAACGCGTCCTCACCTACTTCTCTCAGGAGAATTTACCTGTTGCCAATCGGCTCCTCCGGTTGGACTTTTGCCTAGCAGTCCTTCACCAGGTGCCTAGCAGTCCTTCACCAGGTGCCTAGCAGTCCTTCGCCAGGTCTTCGTTACCAAGCAGTCCTTCGCCTGGTGCCTAGCAGTCCTTCGCTAGGTCTTCGACTCCTAGCAGTCCTTCGCTAGGTGCCCAACTGTCCTTTGCCAGGTCTTCGGTTCCAAGCAGTCTTTCGCCTGGTGCCTAGCAGTCCTTCGCTAGGTCTTCGACTCCTAGTAGCCCTTTGCTAGGTGCCCAGTGATAAGCACCATTTTATTGATTATTTTAAGTGCTAAAATCCATGTTTGATCCATGTTTTTATTGCTTAATTATGATTTTACCCTAGGTTTTGGAACTTTATCTTATTTTGGACTTAATTGCAAAATTACACAATTTTTGGATTATTTGGCCACTAATTTTCTGATATATTTTTGTAGGCATGAAAGGATCCTGGACCTAGGGCATACTGGGTCAAACCTGAGTCGGATGTGAACCGGATCGAATTATCAAGCCTACGATTAATCCGAGCCGTCCGATTCAAGAGCGGCTAGATCTGAGCCATCCGGGACGATCTGAAGCAATCCGAGCTAGGGTTAGGGTTGATCAACCTCTATGATCAAGATCTGAAGGTTTCATTCCAATCAGAGCTAAATCAACCGTTGGATCAAGCAAGGAGGGCTCTAGAGCGTCCATTCATGGATAGAGTTGATCTGGACCATCCGTTGCACATCTGGAGGATCCGAGCTACCATAAGGCAGATCCTGACCCCAGATCATCATCATAAAAGTTTGGCTCAAATCAGACCAAGATCTACCGTTGGATCTCCTCCGATCAATCTGGGCCGTCCGTTGATTACTATTTAATCAAAAAACGCAGCAGTTTCTTCCTTCGTCGCGTCTTCGCCGCAGTCATCTTCCTCTTCAGCTGTTCTTCATTTCTTAGCGAATTTTCTTCAATCCAAGGGGCGCGACCCCTCAATCCTTCTAATAGATCAATTGCTAGGCTATTGGGAAGGCTCACGGTGAAATTCCAGCTCCGAATTGGCCAAAACAGAGTTGTTGCGAGGTCTCCGCAGCTCTGTCATTTACAGCTTCAATCTCGGTTTTGCTCCATCCTTCATCCACCCGAGCGATTCAGAGGGGTTCCCTGGAGTGTTCGGCATCATCCCCAAACCATCCGCGCACTTGGACAATGCCAGATTGAGGAAAGCGATTTGAAATTCAGATTGGTTCAGAGTGTGAGCTAGATTTGAATTGTTGAGCTGTTTCTCAATTGTTTGCTGAGCTTGCGGGTTCGAGACTCACTCTTGCTTGACGACCAAGAAGCATTTGAGCTTAAGGAGAGTTGAGGATTAGTTTTTCATAGATAATTTCATTGTTTCTAGTTGTAATGTTCGAATTCTGCAGTGTTTCATTTCTGTTCTTGTTTTCAGATTGGTTACATTCGTTTTCTGAATTGTTTAGCTTAAATTAAGTTTTGAATCTTCAAGTTAGTTAGCTAATGAGTGTGTTTAGTGAACAAGCAATCTAGTTTCACTTAGTTTTTCAGTTTCGGCATTTGCGTATCAGTTTCGGCATCTGCGTATCAAATTCGATCAGTTTCAGTTTTAGATTTCTGAATTTGTTTTCAGATGTAATTAGGTATTAGTAATTAGTTAGGCAATTTGTAGTGAGCCATTGCAATTAGTTTAGTTTGTTTTGTAGCTAAGTTTCGTTTCTGAAATTCCATCAGCCTTTGCGTATCAAGTTCTCTCTGTTCATTTCTGAATTTTCTGTTAACCCTACTGTGTATCAGATTCTTTGCTTCCTGCATATTAGTTCTTTCATTTTGAGTTCCTGCAGTTGTATCAAGCTAATTTTAGTTTACCTACTGAAATTACACTGCAGTTGTTCCCATTGAGTGACACTTTAATTCCATTGCTGAACTCAATTCGATTTCTGCATTTAATCTCCATTCCTGCAAAACTCCATCTCCATTTCTGAATACCATTAGTTTTTATCTATGAAGTTACATCAGTGAAGCTTTGTACTCAGAATTTACAGTATTTGACTTCAGTAGCTGCTGGACTTTTCATCCAATGAGTTGCAGAAATAAATTATTGAAAGCTTGAATCTTATTTCTGCATTTCTGCTCACCCTGCGTAGCAACATTTCTGCAGTTTTCTGCAGCTTTTGCAGTTGTGATTGTGTCAAGTTATTCAACAGCTGTTTTAATTAGTCTGTGGAGTCTGAATGTCTTCATTTATCTCGGCACATCACTGAATTCACAGCTGTGCTTGCCCAGCTTAATCGATTCATTAAATTCTGAATTGGCAGCCTCACCTTTGACACAAAGCATTGGTTTTGGCACAAATATCCCCTTTTGCGTGCCAAGCTGTTTGGCATTTGTTTGCAACAGATTTTCACTAGTTTTTTTTGGGTTAAGAGAGCTTTTGAAATCTATTGATATCACCCTTAGAATCCCTGAATTTTCTTTGCATTGGTTTGCTTCCAAAAATCATAGCTAATTTGAGTTGAATTTGGTGCTTGTTGAATTTCTGCATTTAGCATGTTTTTAGTGTGTTAAGTTAATTGTTTCCGAAAGCTTCCATCACGGCCTCCATTTTCTTGCATCAGTAATTATTGTGCATTTGAATTTAAGTTTGCTTTTCCAAACTTTAGTTAAATCCTCTAGCTTGATTCGGTTTCCATTGGTTGAATGAGTACTTGCCATCACATTATTTGATTCATTAGTTTGATTTCCTCCATTTTTATTTCCATTTTATTTCTGAATAGCAACCCAAAACCCAAGTTTTATATTGAAACCCGAAAACACAAACGACACAAATACAAGCGCGAATCAAACAAACCTTTAACTAGTCCCTGAGAAAAATACGACCTGTGGCCCCTATATTACATTTTCATACTTTGATTGTAAAAAGGGTTTCCAGCATTTCATTTATTTATAAATTCTAAATTTGAGGCCCACATTCGTGACACATAGTTTGGGTCTTATCACCCAGCAGCCCGTCGCCAGGACTTAGGGTTTCAGTGCCTAGCAGTCCTTTGCTAGGACTTCAATCTGCACACTCAAGTAGCATGTTAGATAAACATAACATCTTAACCTTTTGAACCCTTTTCCATTATCAAAATACATGTTCGACTTGGGTGCTGTCTGCACTAACATGTAGGAGCTTTGGAGCACAGAAAGTCGAGCGGAAGATGTAGCGGTTGAGAAGGGTGGCACGGGAAGAGATTCAATGGGTTTGGTACATCCGAGGGACGCAGAGGTCTGTAGAAGAGTATGTCGGTGGAGCGAGAAGAACACACGCGACGTCCGAGGGACGTGAAGCTGGGAGGAAGCACGCTCGGGAAGATGGTCGGAGAAGGGTTCGGATGGCCCAGAAGATCCGCTGGAAGACTGGTCAACAAGTTGTTGACTAGGTCGACCCGAGCGCCTGAGTCAACTCGAGCGCCCGAGTCAACTCGAGCGCCTGAGCATGAGGGCGCCCGATTGGACTTAGGCGCCCATATTCCCGAGTGCCCGTATTGACTCGGGCACTTGAGAGTCCATAATCTATCCAGAAAGTAGCCATTTTATGGTCGTTGCAGCGTGGATAAGCACCCACCACATGTCAGGTGCCCTTGTGTAGTTGAGCACCAGAGAAGTGCCACGTTAGCGTTTCGATAAAGTTTCACAAGGGTTATAAATAGACCCCTAAGCTCAGTTCATTCAATCATTTGAATTATACATGACATTTGTAAGTTGTTCTTCATTCTTTCTCTGAGTTCTCAACTGTGTAAGAGACTTCTCTACCCACAAGGAGTAGATATGATGTTTGAGCATTCCATTGTCTTGATTAACAACCTTCCTGGTTGCAACCAAGTAAACCATTCTGTGGCTATTTTTTTTTCTATTGCTTTATTAATCTATTGATGTTATTTGTGTGTTACTAACTGCTATTTTTGTTTAAGTAGACAAAAGACTATTTTTATTTTTTAGGGCAATTCACTCCCCTCTTGCTGACCGTACAATATCAACAAGTGGTATCAGAGCAAGGACACTCCAGAAGGACTGACAGCTAACTGAAGCAATCACAAAATTGTCGAACCAATCATCTACCCGCCAAAATTCGAGGGAGAATTTTGTAGAATCGATTCCGTACGCTAGAGGGGGGGTGAATAGCGATTTCGGATCTTTCTTGTACCTGCATTGTTAGTTGCATAGCGGAAACAATAATAAACAAAACAAACAACGCTAACAAATCGATTTTACTTGGTATCCACCCCGGACGGGTGACTAATCCAAGAATCCGTCGGTGGATCACTCCCCGGATAACCTCCGGCTAACCCTCGTCGCTCCTTATGGGTGGAGAAACCTCGCCACAATACCTCGGACACGATCTGGACACAAAAGGCTACTAACTCACTTTACCCAAGCGAGTTTCATCAAGAAACCCAGCCCTAACCGAGTCCTCTTTAAATAGAACTCGGGCTGGAAAACCCGCTGGCAGTCGACTGGTCCCAGGGCAATCGACTGCCACCACTCAGATTCGACCGTTGACATCCCAACATTCGAATTCTGGTGACTTACCAGTCGACTGCCAAAATGGCAGTCGACTGGTCCAGGGTCTAGAACCTACTGTGAGTTTTGGCAGTCGACTGGACAACCCCCAGTCGACTGCCCAGCTTACAACAGCACTCCTACTCACTCTCTTGACCCTCCTCCATGCGTGCCTTCAGGTCCACTCCTTTTGCTTGCCCTTGGAGTCCTCCTCCCTCGGCTCTTGTCCCTTGCCTCAGCTGACTCTTCACCAGCAGCCTTGACTATTGCCTTCGCGCCCTCTTTATCTTCGGCCCTCGTCCCTGAGATGCACACAAGCCTCCTGCTTGTCTCCATGCCATCCTTCACGTACGCCTCGAAGTCCGCGCCCCTCGGCTCATCATCCCTGCTACATCAGGTCCCTCGGGTGCACACAAGCCTCAACTTGTCTCCATGCAACCCTTCACCATACCGAAGTTATCCAGCCAAGTCAATATGTGTAAACCTGTACAACCTGCACACTCACATACACATATTAGTACACAAGAGAAAGCCTAACATAAATCCTTTGCCCAAACATCAAAACACATGATCACTCTGGATCACAGATTGCCTCAACAATCTTCCCCATTTTGATGTTTGGAAATACGTTTAAGTTAGGGAAAACAAAGAGTAATAGTTAGCAAGAATAATGCTAAATACATGCATATGCAATGCATACATGGATCCTATCCCAAGGCATCCTACACCTAACCCTCCAGGTTAGGAATTTTCCTAAACGGGTTTTTTAAAACCTATCCCAAGGCTCCCCCTCCATTGGACTTACAAAGGTATTTTAAGAACCTCTCCAAGGTTCCCCTTACGCCAAGAATGGAGCAACCATGCTCCCCCTTAATCTCATCTCCCCCTAAACCTAGGGTTTCTTGCAAAGGTATGTTTGGTTTCCCAAATTAAACCCAACACTTCTCCCCCTTTGCCTAACATCAAAAAGAACCCAACAATATCCCAATCATTGGTTCTTTTTGTTGGATCGAGAGAACCGATAGAGGGGGGGTGAATATCGAAAAACGTTCGGATTTAACAATAGAGAAATTATGCAGCAGAAATTAAAACACACAACGCAAACGCAGGAGTTTTACTTGGTTCGGAGCCTAGATCGACTCCTACTCCAAGGCCCACGATCGTTGATCGTTTACTTTGGGCAATTATATAAGTTCGCAAATAGTTTACAGTATTGAGTTACAAATATAGCACAGTAAACTAAAAAATTAGAACTCTTCTTTTACCGACGTCCGATGTAGGTTGTCTTTTTCGGAGCAGCAGGACGTCGTCGGCGCTTGAGTCACGAGTCGGGAGGTTTCCGGAGCAAAGCGCGAAAGCAAAAGAGCGTTGAAGCGTTGAGTGAATTGATGCTCTGAAGCCTGGGGTCGAGGGCCCTTTATATAGCCCTGGGGGCGCCCGGATCGTCGGGGGCGCCCCCCCCCCCCACGTGTCACTCGATCCGTCTCGGTCTCGGTCAGCTTCTGATCCCTTTACATTCGGGATCAGCTTTGACCGGGGCGACCGAAGCGCTCGGGGCGCTCGAATTGACCGGGTCAAACTTTCATCCGTTGGCTTCGAGGGGAGTTGCTTCGGTGGTTTGCTATTGGGGGCGCCCGGGACACTGGGGCGCCCGGGAGCAGCGGGGGCACCCGGGAGCACGGGGGCGCCCCGCCCAGCAGCTGTTTGAAGTCTTCCTTACTTACATTGTTTTGTATGCACCTTGGGGGAGCCCGGGACACTCCGGGCGCCCTACTCAGCCACTGCCTCACTCCTTTGAGGCTCTCTGAGCTGCAGACACTCGTTCCTTTGGTCCTGCATCCAGGGTTAGTCCAAAACTACATAAAATAATAATGTGTTAGTTTATACAGCCTTAGCTGTCTTGGTTCTGACTTTGGGCCTCTAAAATGGAGCCCTAGGTCGAACCGACGCCTACTGTTCCCTCTCGACGGGGAACGTGTCCTCACCTACTCCTCTCGGGAGAATGTACCTGATGTCAACCGCTCCTTTGGTTGGACTTTTGCCTAGCGGTCCTTTGCCAGGTCTTGGATCCCGAGCTGTCCTTCGCCCGATGCCTAGCAGTTCTCCGCTAGGGCTTCAGTCCCAAGCTGTCTTTCGCCTGGTGCCTAGCAGTCTTTCGCTAGGGCTTTGTACCCTGGCATTCCTTCGCCAGTGCCTAGCAGTCCTTCGCTAAGGCTTTGTATCCTGGCATTCCTTCGCTAGGTGCCTAGCAGCCCTTCGCTAGGACTTTGTTTCCTGGCAGTCCTTCGCCAGGTGCCTAGCAGCCCTTCGCTAGGACTTTTCCTGCACACTTGCATAACATCGTTAGATCACCAATAACACTTAACTTTGAATCCTTTGCCAATATCAAAACAAGGTTCGATATGGTGCTTCCTGCACCAACAATCTCCCCATTTTTGATTTATGGCAACACAATTCAAAGTTAAGTAAACACCATATTCAGTTTAAGCAAAAAGATAAAAACACAATGAAGAATGAATAGAATAGATTTTTAAAAAATTCTTTATTTCTCATACTCCCCCTAAAACCCTGAATTCTTGTGTTAAAACACTTAACTTTGACCTTTCCTCCCCCTTTAACATATATCAAAAACATACATGGGCGAAAAAAGGTTTCTAATAGAGAGTTTTGAGTTTGTGTAAAACTTCTAAGTTTTTTGACAAAGTGTTTTAAAAAGCATTTGCATAAAAACTTTTTACACTTAGACAATTTTCCATTTTGCAAACCTAAATTTTGTTTAAAAAAAGCTTTTACTTACAAGGTTTTGCAAAAAGGAATTTTACTTAGGCCAAATTTTGAAGTCAAATTTCCAAAAAAAGTTCAACTTTGAGAATTGAAAAAAATTGTTTTTAAAATAATTTGCACACTCAGACGAATTTGCTTGGAAATACTTTGTGTATTTTGAAAAACAAAATTTGTAAAGCTTCTAGACAAGTTTTTCACCAAAAAAAACTTTACTTAGAAACATTTGCCAAAATTTTCAACTAGTTTTTGCTCAGACAAATTTTGTTTACTAAGAAGAATTTTACTTTAAGAAAAAAAACATGCACTTAAGAAATTTTGAAATACTTAGAAATGCTTAGCACTTTTAAAGAAAATTAAACAAAATTTTCTTTCTCTCCCCCTTAATGTGAAATTCTTCTCCTTCTGTTTTAGACCATTTCTAAGTTCAGTTTTGAAAAAGATATTTTGAAAAACTTCTGAGTATCATAAAGGAAAATCTTAGTTAAGAGCAACTCGAAGTTTTTAATAAGGTTTCTTTAAAAAGGAAAAAGTTTAAGGAGAAAGTTTGTGTATCAGAGCCTATGAGTTTTGAAAATATAAAAATACTTAGTATAATTCTCGAAAGCACAGCAAAAAGCTTAAATTTCCAGATTAAATCCATTTTGAAGAGTATTGTGAGGTTCTGAAAAATATTTTGTAAGAAAAATAATTTCCTTAAAAAAATTTAGAAAGTTTTTTCAAGTACTTTTGAGATAAATTATGATTTGAAACACATAAGTACTTTTAGAAACATATTAGACTTTGAAAAATATGAGTAATTTTTGAAACGTATTAGACTTTGAAAAAATATAAGTAATTTTTGAAACGTATTAGACTTTGAAAAATATAAGTAATTTTTGAAACGTATTAGACTTTGAAAAATATAATATTTTACTTGACTAGGTTTCTTTTCCAATCTGACACAATCCTAGGAAGCCTTGTTGACTACGAGGACATTTTCCTAAGTGTCCTGGAAATTCTCCAACCCAAGTAAATATTATTTCAAAAATAATTTCATAAGCCACAACAATAATAGCATTTTAAAAGACTTATATTTTCAGCAAGGATTTTGAAGATATAGTTTATGAAAATATGTTATTAAATAATTTCAAAACAGATAATTATTAATAAAAACTTTTCAGAAATTCTTCTTTTGATTCAGCCTCTCCCTAAATTTGACACATCCTAGGAGTCTTAGTAGATTATGTAGTGGACCTTCCTCTGTGTCTTTAGGGTTTACCAAAATCAAAAGAATAACTTTGAAGTATGATAATTTTTGAAAACACAACTTGGAATGATAGCATAGTTTTCGAAAATCATTTTGAAATGATGATAATTTTTCAAAGAGATAGTAATATACAAGGGTTTTTGAATCAAATTTTTGAAAGCCTTATTTTGAGATGATAGTGAGTTTTAGAGCATAAGGTTTTTGAAAAAAATCTGAATTTTTCGAAAAAAAGAACCAAAAAAAAAACTCCCCCTGTATTTGACACTGTCTTACTTTTATCTAGGTTCCTTAAGGGGTTCAGTGTTGAGCAAGTTTGACTATGTTGACTAGGGTTAACTGTTTTGACCAAGTTTGACTAAGTTGACAATGTTTGACCAATCAATAACTAAATCAAACAAGCCCCTAGATTATATTTAAAATGAGTCTATCGAGATATTTCACATGAAATTTCATATTAAAAAAATGTTAGAATTGAAAGAGTAGGGTACCATAAACTAAATTAATTTGAAAAATAGAGATAATTTTGAATAACTTTTGAAAATATATTTTTTTTTATTTAAAAGGATAGTGAATTATGCATTTAGGTCCTAGATGTCTCACCCAGTTCTACGTGGTCAAGCATGTTAACCTTATGGGTTGTGTGAGACAAATATTTTAATTTTGAAAATAAATGATTGACAATAATTAAATTGAATTTTGAGAATAATTAATTGAGAATAATTAAGTTGAATTTGAGAATAATTAATTGAATTATTTTGTGTTTGATTAATTTGAATTAATTAAGATTTATTAGAATTTAATTGATTTAATTAAAATTTAATTCAATTTAATTGATTTAATTAAGATTTAATTCAATTTAATGGATTTAATTAAGATTTAATTCAATTTAATTGATTTAATTAAGATTTAATTGGATTTAATTGATTTAATTAAGATTTAATTGGATTTAATTGATTTAATTAAGATTTAATTAAGATTTAATTGAATTAATTGAATTAATTTGAGTTTGATTAATTTGAATTTGGTTGGGTTGGACTCAACTTTTAGGTCCTAAGCATCTCACCCATTTCTAGGTGACAAAACAAGGTATCCTTATATGTTTTGTGAGATGCGTTAAATTTTATCTTTGAATTTAAATTAAAAGCTATGATTTGATTGAAGCTTGTGTTAGATTCAAGTTTAACAAACGACAATTTGAAAGTAAGTTTCGATAATTGGCTTCAAGGTCTTGGCGAGGCACAGAGACCTTCTTTGGCCGTAGCCTTATTGGATCAACAACCCTTTCCTAGACAAAGCCTTTTAAAGAAATTTTATTTTCAAATTGCTTTCTGAGAAACTTTGGTCTAACTAGCTTAGGATTCGGAGAGGTAGCTTCGGCTAGTTCCACCGGACTAAAAAGACCAAATAAGGTACTCCTTACCCTATTTGATTCCTTAGTCAGGCTTCCCTAACGTACTATCATCAAACCTTGTCCTAATACTAGGTTGTTCAAGTTTTAATTAATCAGGTTAGTCCTTAAACTAACCAATCCTAATTTTTAAGCAAAAAAAATAAAAAAATAAAATAAAATAAACAACATACAATTAAAGCAAACAAAAAAATTGATCTAAGTTACATCATAATCGAAATAAAACTCTAATTTATTAAAATCAGCATGGTTGTGAATTTACCTTTTGATTCCCGGTTGGGAATCTCCCCCTTGATTCTAGCCATCTTTCTTTTGCTTGATTGTTTCTTCGATATTTTGTAGCGGTCGCGAGCCAACCAGACCAGTTTCCAAGGATCCCTTCCTTCATCGTCAGATTCTGAGTCTGAGTCGGACTTAGGTACAGGTTGAATCTTCTTCTTTGGTGGTTCTCTTGGAGTTTTCCCTGCAATGACAACTATACCTTCCTCGACCATTGCAGTATCAGCTTGATTATTTAACCTTAATATAGAAGAAAATGATTCAAAATTAGTTACCAACTTTGTCTCAGAAAACTCGTCGTCTGACTCAGGTTTGATTTCGACATCGGGTGTCGAGTCTGACTCGGCTGTTTGTGCTTGGACCGAGATTGCAAGATATCTTTGGTAATCTTCTTCTTCATTTGATTCGTCCGATGATTCGAACATCTCTCCATTAAAGACCTCAATATCGGAGCTCTTTTCGTGTAGGTTGAGTAGCTTCTCCCACATCTCTTTAGCACATCCAAATGAACCGACTAGCTTGAGTTGTTCGTTGGTTAGACCGCATTGTATGATTACTGTTGCCTTAGCATCAGTCTCGATCTTCCTTAGAGTTGGTTCGTCCAATTTGTCCCAAGCGATCGATGTTCCATCTTCCGTGGGGAATCTGAACCCCGTTTGGATTATCGACCATAAATCTAGATTAGCCTTCAGGTGGGATTCCATTTGACTTCTCCAGGAGTTGAAATTTTCGCCAGAGAAGAGCGGTGGACGAATGCTATTCCATTCTTGATTGGCCATTAAAAATGATCCTTGCACACAAAAGAAATAACAGAAATATACCAAGACTTAGGTCTTGGATTAGTAGTGCGGGAGAAGGGAAAAAATAGCTCAAAATAAATGTTGCACGAATTTCGAGGCGGAATAATAATAAAATAATAAAAACAATTTATGACAAATTTTTGAAAATATTAATTTTGTCAATTCTGATTAATGATGAAAAATTAAAAATTTAATGTTAAAAAAATTTTGCTCGAATTAAGGTAGCACGAATTTCGAGGAAAATATTAAAATAATAATAAAAAAAAGTTTATGGTAAATTTTCAAAAATTGTTCGTTTTATCAATTTTGACTTATAGTGAAAAGATGAGAATTCAAAATTGAAAAAGGCGAGACTGATCGAGTGGTGTTGATTAACAAAAAGAAATAAAATAAAATAAAAAATTTCGTAAATCCGAAAAACTCTCAAATTGGTGGTTGCACCAAATTTGAGCTTCCCCGCTCTGATACCACTTGTTGGATCGAGAGAACTGATAGAGGGGGGGTGAATATCGGAAAACGTTTGGATTTAACAGATAGAGAAATTATGCAGCGGAAATTAAAACACACAACGCAAACACAGGAGGTTTTACTTGGTTCGGAGCCTAGATCGACTCCTACTCCAAGGCCCACGATCGTTGATCGTTTACTTTGGGCAATTATATAAGTTCGCAAATAGTTTACAGTATTGAGTTACAAATATAGCACAGTAAACTAAAAAATTAGAACTCTTCTTTTACCGACGTCCGATGTAGGTTGTCTTTTTCGGAGCAGCAGGACGTCGTCGGCGCTTGAGTCACGAGTCGGGAGGTTTCCGGAGCAAAGCGCGAGAGCAGAAGAGCGTTGAAGCGTTGAGTGAATTGATGCTCTGAAGCCTGGGGTCGAGGGCCCTTTATATAGCCCTGGGGGCGCCCGGATCGTCGGGGGCGCCCCCCCACGTGTCACTCGATCCGTCTCGGTCTCGGTCAGCTTCTGATCCCTTTACATTCGGGATCAGCTTTGACCGGGGCGCCCGGAGCGCTCGGGGCGCCCGGATTGACCGGGTCAAACTTTCATCCGTTGGCTTCGAGGGGAGCTGCTTCAGTGGTTTGCTATTGGGGGCGCCCGGGAGCACGGGGGCGCCCCGCCCAGCAGCTGTTCGAAGCCTTCCTTACTTACATTGTTTTGTATGCACCTTGGGGGCGCCCGGGACACTCCGGGCGCCCTACTCAGCCACTGCCTCACTCATTTGAGGCTCTCTGAGCTGCAGACACTCGTTCCTTTGGTCATGCATCCAGGGTTAGTCCAAAACAACATAAAATAATAATGTGTTAGTTTATACAGCCTTAGCTGTCTTGGTTCTGACTTTGGGCCTCCAAAATGGAGCCTTAGGTCGAACCGACGCCTACTGTTCCCTCTCGACGGGGAATGCGTCCTCACCTACTCCTCTCGGGAGAATGTACCTGATGCCAACCGCTCCTTTGGTTGGACTTTTGCCTAGCGGTCCTTTGCCAGGTCTTGTATCCCGAGCTGTCCTTCGCCCGATGCCTAGCAGTCCTTCGCTAGGGCTTCAGTCCCAAGCTGTCCTTCGCCTGGTGCCTAGCAGTCCTTCGCTAGGGCTTTGTACCCTGGCATTCCTTCGCCAGTGCCTAGCAGTCCTTCACTAGGGCTTTGTATCCTGGCATTCCTTCGCCAGGTGCCTAGCAACCCTTCGCTAGGACTTTGTTTCCTGGCAGTCCTTCGCCAGGTGCCTAGCAGCCCTTCGCTAGGACTTTTCCTGCACACTTGAGTAACATCGTTAGATCACCAATAATACTTAACTTTGAATCCTTTGCCAATATCAAAACAAGGTTCGATATGGTGCTTCCTGCACCAACACTTTTAATCCCTAATGACCATAAACAATGTGTATTCGCCCCCCATACACTTGTTTTACATCATTTGGACACTAAACCAGCTGCTGATACAAAACTCAGCATTGACCAGTCGACTGACCCCCTGGCAGTCGACTGATACTCTGAAAGTATGAAATTTCAGCATTTCTGACGAGATTCAGAAATGCCCCAAAAATTTCACAAATCTCCAAAAATTCCCAAATTTTGTGGAGAGGTTTGTGGTACCCATATCTACTTGGGAAAAATATATTCCAAAATGTATCTATCACCATTCCCATGTTTGACACAAAATTTAAAACTAGCCAAAAAGTTCAATAGAACATTGACCTAAAGTCCTAGTTTTGGTTTCCTCTTGATGTCTTTGCCCATGTCAATCCATAATGCATCCCTAGCATTGATTTACATGGCAATTACACATCAAAAACTAATATTCATGCTATATGACCCCAAAGTCATATTTCCATGCATGAAACCCAAAACACCGTGCCAAAACCCAAGAATTTAGACTCAAGTCCGTCTCCAATTCTTTTGTCACACTCCATGGTCCATCTAGACCTCTAGGAGCACCCCCTCCCAAGGTCCATTCACCATATATCCCAAAGGCTCCTAGAGCTCCCCCTTGAGCTCTTAACCCTAGCCACCTCCCTTGGTGACTCAACCACAACTAGGCCACACCGGTATACCTCCGGTGACTCTTGGCCTACAAACTCAACCCTCTTAACTTTAGACACCTTGTCCTTGGTTAAGTCATTTATTTTTCCTTTAAATGACACCCCTTTCCATTTTTGGACTCCCCCTTTTTGTCATGATCACATGCTACCCTAGCATATTTCTTTCCATTGGCATGGGAGTTCTTAGACCGGTATCCTAATCCCGATCTATCATAGTTGGGTTTCAAACTACCCAACACCATACCTAGACCCTTAGATCCAATAGTGAATCTCTCTAGGGTTTTCTCTAACCTATCAAGCTTTTCCCTTAAAGCTTGATTTTCCCTTTCTATGTTCCTGAACCTAGAATCCATATGTCCACTTTGGACATTCCTAGACCTACCCTCCTTTCTAGGCACATTCCTTCCCTTCTTGGGCTTAGTGCCTTGTTCCTTAGGTACAAAGATCCTAGGTTGATTATGATGCATGCTTTTCCTAGGGTTATGATCTACCTTATTAACCCTAGTCCTATCATTATATCTAAATCCGAAATTGTGCACCATTAAGCAATTTTCATTAATCCTAGCATGCATGAATGTATAATTAATTCTATTTTTATCATGCATGGAGGAACTTGAATTAGAGTTACATTTTGGCTTAAGGTTAGGAGTTACCTTCCTTACCTTTGGAGTTCCTCCTTGATGTGGACTTCTTCCCTTCTTCCTTTCTTCTTTCTCCCATCTCCTCAAGTGCTTCATTTTCTTTAGTTCACCTTTTCTAGGGCACTTGGTGTGGTAGTGTCCCAATTCCCCGCATGTGAAGCATTTAATCTCCATTCCTACAATTCATGTTAGACTTAATTCGAATGGACACGAGTTTAGAGAGTACCTCCTTTTTACCTTTTGGGCACTTGTCCTTGTAGTGCCCCTTTTCGTTGCAACCAAAGCATGTGATATGTCCTTTTGATTTGGCTTTGGTGGAGGTTGGAACTTCTTCTTCAACTTTTGATGATGTGGATGCCTCCTCTTAATCCGGTACGGTTGAGGGTCTCTCCTCCCCCTCAAACCTTGAGGTAGTGACCTCTTCCTCTTCTTCTCTTGAGGTGGATGCCCTCTCACTCTCTTCTTCTTCATTACTTGAGGATGTGGATGTTTCTTCCTCTTTGGATGTTGATACTTCCGTTCCTTTTTCTTTTTCTTGGTCCATTGACTCCATTTCTTTGGGTTCTTCCATTAGTTGAGCCCGGGTAGGGTTTTTATGAAATTCTTCTACTTTGATCCACAACTCATGTGCATTTTTGTACTCCCCTACACCACTCAAAACATTAGTAGGCAAAACATTAATCAATATACTAGTTACTTTTTCGTTTGCCTTGGATTGATCTTGTTGTTCTTGATTCCAATATCTAGGCCTAAGCCTCTTCCCGTGCTTATCCTTTGGAATCTCGAACGGCTCTTCTATGATCATCCTACACGTCCAATCCATGCTAAGCCACATCTTCATTCTATCTCTCTAATATGCAAAATCTTCATCATCATATATTGGTGGTGAGTTTATATCGTCCCCAAACTTATCCTCCATTGTTCTTCTTCCTCTAGCGTGTTCTCCCTCGGCGGTTAGTCCGATCAAGAGCGGTCCTAGCTCTGATACCAATTGTGGGATCGATTCCGTACGCTAGAGGGGGTGAATAGCGATTTTCGGATCTTTCATGTACCTGCGTTGTTAGTTGCACAGCGGAAACAATAATAAACAAAACAAACAGTGCTAACAAATCGATTTTACTTGGTATCCACCCCGGACGGGTGACTAATCCAAGAATCCGTCGGTGGATCACTCCCTGGATAACCTCCGGCTAACCCTCGTCGCTCCTTATGGGTGGAGAAACCTCGCCACAATACCTCGGACACAATCTGGGCACAAAAGACTACTAACTCACTTTACCCAAGCGAGTTTTGTCAAGAAACCCAGCCCTAACCGAGTCATCTTTAAATAGAACTCGGGCTGGAAAACCCGCTGGCAGTCGACTGGTCCCAGGGCAGTCGACTGCCACCACTCAGATTCGACTGTTGACATCCCAACGTTCAAATTCTGGTGTCTTACCAGTCGACTGCCAAAATGGCAGTCGACTGGTCCAGGGTCTAGAACCTACTGTGAGTTTTGGCAGTCGACTGGACAACCCCCAGTCGACTGCCCAGCTTACAACAGCACTCCTACTCACTCTCTTGACCCTCCTCCACGCGTGCCTTCAGGTCCACTCCTTTTGCTTGCCCTTGGAGTCCTCCTCCCTCGGCTCTTGTCCCTTGCCTCAGCTGACTCTTCACCAGCAGCCTTGACTATTGCCTTCGCGCCCTCTTTATCTTCGGCCCTCGTCCCTCAGATGCACACAAGCCTCCTGCTTGTCTCCATGCCATCCTTCACGTACGCCTCGAAGTCCGCGCCCCTCGGCTCATCATCCCTGCTACATCAGGTCCCTTGGGTGCACACAAGCCTCAGCTTGTCTCCATGCAACCCTTCACCATACCGAAGCCGTCCAGCCAAGTCAATATGTGTAAACCTGTACAACCTGCACACTCACATACACATATTAGTACACAAGAGAAAGCCTAACATAAACCCTTTGCCCAAACATCAAAACACATAATCACTCCGGATCACAGATTGCCTCAACAAATTCGCTATTTGGAAAAAAGTGAATACATGTATTCTTTAAAACTAATTTCGAATTATTGTTAATAATGAAAAATGATTTTGTAGTTCCCAAAGATGACGATGGCAAGGACAAAGAAGAAAGGCATTTGTGGCAAACGAGAAATTAGAATTTCATCTTCCAACCATTCTACCGGCGCAAGAAGTCAACCACATTGGAACCTACAAATCAGCAAATGAACTTTGGGAAAAGTTCTTGGAACTCCACGAAGGTACTTCTGAAACTAAACTAGTGAAATGTGATATGCTTTGCAATCAACTCAGCAACCTCCGAATGGAAGAAGGTGAGTCAGTAGCCCAACTGCATGCAAAATTCAAAGAACTATTTATGGTACTCAACAACCTCAGAGAGTCGGTAAGTAATCGTGACACACAAAGGTATGCTCTCAATGCCTTCCCAAGAACCTTGGACTGGACCTCCATAGTCGATGCATACTACATCTCTAATGATCTTGAGGTAAGTACCTTAGAGCAATTATTTTCTATATTGGAACTTCACGAGTCACGGTGCACAGGAAAGAATAAGACAAACAACATCACCCTAAGCACGAGGAGGAATCATCAGCTGATGAAGAAGAAACAACCTATATGATAAGGAAACTATCTAAATATTTTGAATCTAAAAGGTTTAACAAAGTGCGGGGTAAGAGTCATTTCCCAAAGCAAAGGAAGATCAGCTACTATAATTGTGAGGAAGAAGGGCACATCAAGGAGAAATGCTCAAGGCTAACGATAAACAAGTCAAAACATAAGAACCTGAAAGCCACATAGGATAAATCATCATCAGAAGAGTTCGATCTTATGAAACATGCCGGACTAGAACTTATGGCCACCCACCTAGAAGAAAGCATAGATGAAGGGGGAGCCATATCAGGAGAAAATAGGGACGAAGGGAGAGCTTCGGACTCTGAACATGATATGTTATGTGAGGTATACCTTCTACCTCCCGATCAACTCTATTATAGTATTAAAGCAATCACCAAGTTATTATGTAAATTGAAATTTAAGAATGTAGAGTAAAAAGGAAACTAGGTTCTGCATACCCATTAGAGATATATGATAAGCTAAAATTTGAAAATTCGAGATTAAGAGAATAAATAGAAACTTTAGATAAGAAATGTGCTGCATATTCAAATAAATTTCAAAATTCAAACATTCATTGAAGACTTAACTTATACCTTAGAAATCATAAGTGTCAAATTATAAAAGTATCCAAAAGTTATATTTCTTCGAAATACTTAATAAATTTTGTTGGTAGGAATTTGTTTTTGATCCCTAAGACTGTACTAAATTGTTAATGTTTTTGCTCATTATTAATGTTTTTTAATTACTAATTAATGCTTTATTTGCCATCTTTTTGATTTTTTTTTTCAAATATGTGATTATTAAAGAAATTTTAGTTTTACATATTTTTAATAGAGTTCAATATGATCTAACCATAAATATTTTTTGAAATTTTTACAGTTAAATAAATTTTGATGAATTTTCATTCAAAAATTAATTTTTAAATTTTAAAAATACTTAAAAATTAAGTTTTGCCAAATCCGATATTTTGGGATATGTAGACTATCTTTTGAATGTTTTGAAAAATTTTAAAATTTATTTTGAGTTAAAATAATTTTTTTATTATCTTTTCAAAAATTATCAACTCTGAATTCAAAATTATTTTTTATGTAATTAAGATTTGTTCTAATTAAATAAATTTTTTGGCAATATTTACATAAATGAATCTGCTAAATTTCTAATTTAGATAAAAATTTGAGTATTTTTTGTACTAACAGATAAATTTTTTAAAAAATTTTATTGATAATTAGACTTTTAATTTTAAAAATAATTTTGGATCGATTTTTAATCAACCAAATTTTTTTGGTAACTAACTATCCACTTTGAAATATTTTAATAAGTTTTTGAAAATTTTAAGTGATTAGAAAATTTTCTATGATTTTTTTTTGCATACGATTTTCAAAAGTTTTTTTTCTTCTCTCTAAGCCATTTTTGCCTTTAACATATTTTGTTTGATGTGATCAAAGAGGGAGAGATATGATTTAAGTTAAAGGAATGTTTAAATTGTAAATTTTTTTACTTCAAATTGTAAATTATTTCATCACTTATTTTTTATTCATATTTCTGTTTAGGGTTAACCTTAACTTAACTCGGGTTGATGCACAAAAAAAAGTAGAAATTGTAAGTATCCCGGGTAAGTTTTGAGATGATCAACTGAGTTAAAGTTAGGTCTTATTTGTATTTGATTCTTGTGTCTAAGTATGCAGAGCTTAGGAGCAGAGAAAGTCGAGTGGAAGATACAGTGGTCAAGAAGAATGGCACGGAAAAGGAGCCGATGGGCTTGGTGCATTCGAGGGACTTGGAGGTTTGTGGAATAGTACGCAGGTAGAACAAGAAGGACACACGCGATGTCCGAGGGACGAGAAGCCGAGAGGAAGCATGCTCGAGGAGAAGGTCGGAGAAGTGTTCGTGTGAGCCCAACTCTAGAAGGCACAAAATCACTTAGAAGATCTACCAAAAGACTGATCAACAAGTTGTTGACCAGGTCAACCTGGGTGCTCGAGTCAACTTGGGTGCCCAAGTATGCGAGCGCCCGATTGGACTCGGGAGCCTATATTCTCGGGCGCCGAGAGTCCATAATCTATCCAGAAAGTAATCGTTTTATGGTCGTTGCGGTGTGGATAATCACCGACCACATGTTAGGCACCCGTGTTCATTCAAGGCACTCGAAAAGTGCCACATCAGCATTTCAATAAAGTTTCACGGGGACTATAAATAGACCCGTGAACTCAGTTCATTCAATCATTCGAATTGTACATGAACTTCATTCTTTCTCTGAGTTTTCAACTGTGTAAAAGGTTTCTCCGCTCACAAGGAGTAGATCTGGAATTTGAGCTTTCCATTGTCTTCGATTAACAATCTTTCTGGTTGCAACCAAATAAACCTTTCTGTGCCTCTTTTCTTTCTATTGCTTTATTAATCTATTGATGTTATTTGTGTGTTACTAACTACTATATTTATTTAAGTAGACAAAAGATTTTTTTTTAGGGGCAATTTATATCCCTCTTACTGACCCCACGGTCTCAACAAATACTCTACCCAAAGTACTGTCGATGAGAACTATGATGGGATGAGCTAGAAAGTATGACCTCAACCTCTGAGTGGATAACACAAGGACATAAGCTAACTTCTAGTGTGTAATATACTGGCACTCGACATCCTTTAAAAGACGAGCAAAAAAGTACTTGGACTGTTGTTCACCATTGCTATATATATATCATGCTAGGGCAATAATCACTTTTCATTCGACATAGAAATGGATGGATTTGCAAAAGCAATGATTGCACTATATATTAGCAGTACTTAGTCGTTAACCCAGGTATCCGTGGTTCAATCCCCAGCTACGGCGCATTTGACAAGAATTTTTCCTCCAAATAGGGCGCGAATCCTGGGATGCTGGGCTTCTAGATTGCCCACCGCGAGCGCTTCCCGATTTACCCTGGTGACCGGTGGGAAACTTTCGTGGGACCGGACCGGTACCCCAGGTTCAATTTATCTGCTGTCTGGTTCATCATATATATATATATATATATATATATATAGTACTTAGAGTGAATGGAATTGGAGAAAGATGCCGAAAGATTGTTGTGAATACCGTCTTAATTTAATCAAACAATAATGTAATGCGTCGTTACAATGCAGCCCAACACGTCTGAATAACTTGCATGAGCTCGTTAAGAAAACTAATATCACGATTTTGAGAATTAATATTCTCAATCGATAGTAATCTGAAAGGCTAGCTCCAAAGGTACTAGCTGTTTCAAAACACCCAATTTCTCCGGGACTCTCTCCCAACACTTAACAGAGCCATTGTCATATCTGCAGCAAGCGAATGATGTGATCTGGGCGATGATTGCAGTAGCAGTCCTGTTGGTGGTAATCCCACTCGAGTGTATTGTTATGGGGCTAACTTTGTGCTTGTTTATAGTTAATTCAAGGGTCGCTAGGCACATGTGAACGAACAGGGAAATCAACGAATGAAAGAGTGGTGGGAGTCGATCCCTCTCATTCCGCTTCGAAGTGAAACTTACTGTCTTTTCACAGTTGAATTTTGCTTCATCATGCTTTTTCTGCTCCTTCAATTCAAAGTTATCTGTAGTTTGTTTTTTTTACATGTGTATGCGCTCATGTAATCGTCTCATACAATTATCCTTGCGTTTTTGGCCACCCTTCAAGTAAAACTTCATTATGTAGTTCGTTTTACCTTGTAGACTGGCCTTTTTTTCATAATTTAAAAGAAGACTCTGTTCAATTTGAATCGAATGATGTACTGTAATTATCCTTGCACCTGCACCCAAATCCACACGACAACTCCAACCGACCTCATCGGATATGATTACGGACTATATATGAAGGACTCAAGATTTGCTATAATTAGGCAGATATCAATTCCATATATCTTTGGAGAAAAAATTCCTCCCACCTCTTATTCATTTGACGGTCGGCCGACTATAAATTTAATTCGTGATTTATAGATTATGAAAAATATCTGGGATAAACATAATCACATGTTTTACTATGGCAAACTAGAAAGGACAAGGCTTCAAAGCAGTGAGTGATCGTGTAGATTTATTGCAAAATGAAGGAAAAAGATTCAAGGTCAGGACTTGAAATTGAAATTGCTGGCAAAATGGCTTTACTGCTTTACTTCTCTTCTGATTAATCAATCAATTAATCACTGTAGTAAGGAAATTTAGAGCTTTCACATTCCAATATGCTTAATGATTGAAGTGAAACTGCAGCCATGGCCCCGTTTTGATGAATATTTAGGTATCGAGCCTGTGGTTTTACAGTTTTCTCCTCTTCGTTGATTTTACTCATGGGTGGAAAGTTTTGTCCTTTTTTATCATCTTAATCAAATGGTGCATGGTGCATGTGCTACCTATATCAAACCCTACCTGTAGGATTTGATGAGAGGTGAGCTCTTATTTGGATTGGATGAGTACAGAGGTTTGAGTTCATTCGAGACAGACGACTGAGCTTTGCCTATGAGGTCTGCGAGTTTGGATGAGAGGCGTTGCACTTTGTCCAATTTTGGACTGGGTTAAGTTATTTCATGCATGTCGTCAGATCATAAGCACCTTGATACTACGCAACTCTGACCGAGAGAAAAATTATTTCGATATAAATCTCTCTATCTTTACCATCTCCAAATGTACCCTACGATGTCTTCTAGACTAAAGATTCTTTTGTTAGGTCATGCTGAAATCTGTTGGCCTAATTCATGAGTTATTGGACTTACAAACTCAATAATTTTAGACTAAGCAGGATAATTTAATTTGAATCATACGCACCATGGCATTATTTTAGATAAAACGGAATAATTTAAGAACCATACGCCTCTAATTAATTAAATTTGCCTTTCCAAAAATGTTTGCCTTTTGGTGTTTCTCTCCCATTATTAACGAAGTCGACATCATACCCAACACGGCATTATTTGATTAGTGTTGTGCGCCTTTAAAAATAAATAAAAATCTATATGCAACAATTGTGAAGGCATTTTAGTACGTTGGCCAATTTCTATTCAAAGGTAGGACCTTAGTCTTTGATTACAATGTCGGTTGACCAAGTTGATTCGCATCTGGTTGGTATGATATTCGTCCATCATCCTCGTTTATTTTATATTTTTATTGTGTGTTGTTAAGATGACATGTTATTATTTTTATAAACAAAATTATTAGTCGTAGCAAATTAATTGCCTTTTGGAAAATAAGATATTAAAAATATAATAATAAATTAATATATATTTGCATCAGTATACTTATATAATAAATTAATATTGCCATTTTTCAAACATTAAAATTTCTCTCTTGCCTTACCCCAATTTCATATTAGGAAACCTCCATCAAACTTTGCCAAATCTAAAGAACTAAAATTAATGATCTAAACTGTAGAAAGAGAATCTAGAAGTTAGACTCATTCATATAAATTGGTTTCAATATAATTAACAAAGATTTATATTAGTGATATGAAGATAAAAAGGATAGTATTTGAAAATGACATTTCAAATTATTTTAAGATTTTGAAAGCATGTTGAAAGTGAATAAGTTATCAAAACTTAGACTGAAGATTCCTTTGTTTGTATTCCAAACAGGTCACAGACTTCTTTATTAAGTTTCTTAATTAAATTTTCCGATTGTGTACATTTACATTCCAAAAGTTCATATGAATTTAATAATGAGCTGGGCTCCTACAAACCTATGAGAATAGGTTTTTAATATTTTAATTCGTTGTCGTGTGATGTCGTGTGATTTATGACATGAATTCAAGTTGCTAAAACGGTTTCTTACCGGACGCGAACACTGAGACGCTGGGCTTCTAGATTGCCCACCGCGAATGATTTCCGATTTATCCTGATGACCGGTGAGAAACTTTCGTGAGGCCGGGCCGGTCACCCCAGGTTCAATTTGTCTGCTGCCTGGTTCATCATTTAAAACGGTTTCTTACCGGTTCTTATAGGATAAATTGATAATTAGTATGGGAGTTGATCCCGGCCTTGCCTACGAGTAGGTTCATTGGCCGGGCCCGCCAACCAGCCTGGCGCCAGAGAAGTTTAGTAGACAGGTCAGCGAAGGTATTCTCGGGTAAATTCCCGAACTCAGGAACCTCTGGAGATAGTGTTTAGCTGGCCACGAAGGGAGTCGGTTGGGCCGACCCCCAGCCCTTCAGCCAATCGGACGCGTGGTTGCCCACACTCCCAAATCATTCCCCGACCTAGACCTAGGTCAAGCGCCGCAGCCGGACACGGGACGATCCACGCCCCAATCTCCTCACAAAAGTTGGATACCTACTAGAATCAGACAGACATCACTCAGCCAACCCCCGACTCAGGGCGTACCCTGCGCCTCAACTCTACCAGTCGGACGTGTGGCTGCCCACGCTCGTTGGCCATCACCCGACTTGGGCCCTAGCACTCGGACACACCAGTTGGCTCTCGGAGTACTGGCTATCTCGCCCCTACACCCCCTATGTCCTCATATCCAGGGTACGATTCTGCTAATGGGGTTCCGCGCACCTCACTTATCTCTGATACTTATTGCGGTCAGTCCGCCCATCCAGTACTCTCGTACTGCTCGAGCACCCCGCGTCATGTCGTGCCACTCCTAGGTGCTCCCTACGAGCTGACAGTTAGCACATGCTTGTCTCGTCAATACGGACAAGGGTTGTCAGCTCCCCCGGCTATATAAACTTCGCACTCCCCCTACCGTAGGTACGCGCGTGAAAGCATTCTTGCCTCTTGCCTCATTTCAATTCAGTTCCACTGTTATACCTGCGGATACTGACTTGACCGTCGGAGTGCCTGACCGGGGAGAACCCCGGCAGGTTTGCTAACGGTCACTGTTTTGCAGAGCCACACCCGATCCCGGCCGGCTCGCTGCCACCTCACCAGCTCATGCCACCCGGGAGACCGTCCGGCCCGTGGGATCGCCACCCCGCTTCGCGACAGGATCAATTTGGCGCTAAAAGGAGGGACACCAGCAGCCTGATCAAAAGCGGAGATGGAGTAGCCTAGCCGGGTCTGGAGCACTCCCGAAGAAAACGAGCGCCCCTTTCCTCCGCTCGTGCCTAGCGGTCGAAACTCACGAGGCAGACCCAGGCCAGGGGAAGCATCCGTCTCTTACCAAATAAGGGTAGGCCAAGCAAGGGAAAGTGGTGGCGAAAAGAGCATGAAGGACCTTCGGTAAGTAAGTCCAAGGGAGATCTCACCCTCCGGACTAGCTGAAAGGTGTATCTTGCTACCTCTACGTATCAGAGGAAAGTCCCGATCCTCTCAAAGGCCAGCAGCTAGATGTGCACGCACTATGAATCGAGACCCGCTCTCACTATCCCTCGGCGCGCCTCTCAGACGAACGTGGCGATCCACGCTCCCTGAGATGACCCCGACCGGGAAGCCTCGGCGTGGCTCTCAGGCGACGCATGGAGATCCACGCTCCCACCCCGACCAGGAAGCCTCGGCGCAGCTCTCAGGCGACGCGTGGCGATCCACGCTCCCACCCAAACCAAGAAGCCTCGGCGCGGCTCTCCGGTGACGCGTGGCGATCCACACTCCCTGAGATGTCCTCGACCGGGAAGCCTCGGCGCGGCTCTCAGGCGACGCGTTGCAATCCACGCTCCCTGAGATGACCCTGACTGGGAAGCCTCGGCGCGGCTCTCAGGCGAGGCGTGGCGATCCACGCTCCCTGAGATGACCCCGACCGGGAAGCCTAGACGCGGCTCTCAGGCGACACGTGGCGATCCACGCTCCCTGAGATGACCCCGACCGGGAAGCCTCGACACGGCTCTCAGGTGATGCGTGGCGATCCACGCTCCCTGAGATGTCCTCGACCGGGAAGCCTCGACGCGGCTCTCAGGCGACGCGTGGGATCACCACCCCACTTCGCGACAGGATCAAATTTGGCGCTAGAAGGAGGGACACCAGCAGCCTGATCGAAAGCGGAGATGGAGGAGCCTAGCCGGGTCTGGAGCACTCCCGAAGAAAATGAGCGCCCCTTTCCTCCGCTAGTGCCTAGCGGTCGAAACTCACGAGGCAGACCCAGGCCAGGGGAAGCATCCGTCTCTTACCAAATAAGGGTAGGCCAAGCAAGGGAAAGTGGTGGCGAAAAGAGCATGAAGGACCTTCGGTAAGTAAGTCCAAGGGAGATCTCACCCTCCGGACTAGCTGAAAGGTGTATCTTGCTACCTCTACGTATCAGAGGAAAGTCCCGATCCTCTCAAAGGCCAGCAGCTAGATGTGCACGCACTATGAATCGAGACCCGCTCTCACTATCCCTCGGCGCGCCTCTCAGGCGACGCGTGGCGATCCACGCTCCCTGAGATGACCCCGACCGGGAAGCCTCGGCGTGGCTCTCAGGCGACGTGTGGCGATCCACGCTCCCACCCCGACCAGGAAGCCTCGGCGCGGCTCTCAGGCGACGCGTGACGATCCACGCTCCCACCCCGACCAAGAAGCCTCGGCGCGGCTCTCCGGCGACGCGTGGCGATCCACGCTCCCTGAGATGTCGTCGACCGGGAAGCCTCGGCGCGGCTCTCAGGCGACGCGTTGTAATCCACGCTCCCTGAGATGACCCTGACTGGGAAGCCTCGGCGCGGCTCTCAGGCGAGGCGTGGCGATCCACGCTCCCTGAGATGACCCCGACCGGGAAGCCTAGATGCGGCTCTCAGGCGACACGTGGCGATCCACGCTCCCTGACATGACCCTGACCGGGAAGCCTCGGCGCGGCTCTCAGGTGATGCGTGGCGATCCACGCTCCCTAAGATGTCCTCGTCCGGGAAGCCTCGACGCGGCTCTCAGGCGACGTGTGGCAATCCACGCTCCCTGAGATGACCCCGACCGGGAAGCCTTGGCGCGACTCTCAGGAGTCGCGTGGCGATCCACGCTCCTTGAGATGTCCTCGACCGGGAAGCCTCGGCGCGGCTCTCAGGCAACACGTGGCAATCCACGCTCCCTGAGATGACCCCGACCGGGAAGCCTCAGTGCGGCTCTCAGGCGACGCGTGGCGATCCATGCTCCCTGAGATTGTTGGAACTTGGATGGCTAGAGAGGGGGGTGAATGTAGCTAGACACAAACTTCTTTCGCTTTAGGGTTTCTCTGCACTTCAAGGTTAGTAGCACAACAGCGGAAACAAATGGAAAGAGAGAAATGCAGAAACGCAGAAGACTAAGACACACTAACCCGACAAACAAGATCGCTAACAAGGAGGGTTTACAAGGTTCGGGAATAACTTGCCCCTACTCCTTGGCGTGCTCGTGAGGTGGGTGATCCCTTGATCGTCGGCAGATCAAGCCCCGGAGAATCCGGATATCAAATGGAACCTCCTTCTCGGTGGAGAAACCTGTCCACAACGTTTCACAGAAATAATGAAGTTAAAAACAGTGACACAAGAAGGCTTACAAAGCACTAGGAACCAAAGGAACACAAGAGAACTTCTCCCGACCTCCACTCGGCACAGATCTCACGCAAGAACTCCCTTCTTCGTGTCTTCTTGTTGATGGACTCGCCAAGCTCTCTGTCTCCTCCAAGTGCTCAAGTATCAGTGTGTTGCTCAAAGCTTCAGGATGCAGAGTGTTTGCAAGTGATGGAGCAAAGCTTATCGCAAGAGATTTTCTTTTGACTCAGAGTGATTGCTAAGGATGGATCAAGTGTTGCTGCTCCTAGAGCACTCCCTTCTCTTCATCGCCAGCCCACACTTAACCTAGCTGCCCAAACGCCAGGTCACAGACGCTCCACTTAGCTCCCAGCTGCCCACCTGCAACTGCCCAGCTATCTCTGACCTCCTCTGGACTCAACGAACTCTCCTCAATAGAGCCCCAGCCCCAGGTCAGCTTCCAGCCGTTGCCAGCAGCGCCCGTTGCAACTTGCAATAGAAACCTGCCAAACCTGCTCAACGGAAAGCCTCCCATTGACCCTCCTTGAGTGTTTGAATCCATCCCTATAAAGCCTGCACACTTCAACAGAAGCTTAGCAAAGCATATCACAAAGAATCGGCAGTGTATCAGAAAAAGCGCAGAGAAAACAGACGCGATCAGAACGTCTGACAGTGATCAGAGTGAACCCTGATCGATCACAAGACCGATCCACAGCTTTGCTGGGATTCCCAGCTTTCGTAGCTACAAGGGCCTAATCGGTCACCAGACCGATCAGGTTGTGACCTGATCGGTCACCAGACCGATCAGGAAGCTCTCCGACCGATCAGGCTCCATCCTGATCGATTATAAGACGGAGTCCGCGACACTTGATCGTTCACCAGAACAATCTGAACAGTATCCCAGATCAGTCACCAGACCGTTCAGGAGATGATCAGTAAGGTTCCCAAAACCCACTGTATGCTCCCTGATCGGTCACCAAACCAATCAGGAGCCGAGTAGTAAGGGAACTGCATGCTCCCTGATCGGTCACCAGACCGATCAGGAGCCGAGCAGTAAGGTTCCAAACTCACTGTATGCTCCCTGATCGGCCACCAGACCGATCAGACATAGCTGGATCGGTCACCAGACCGATCCACAAGGGAACTCCGTGCCAACTTCCCTGATCGGTCACCGGACCGATCCAGGCAAGGCCAAATCCACTCTAAGTCACGAGAACAAGCCTTCAGCCCTTCTCTGACTCGTGCTTAGTCCTCCGGACCAAGACTCCGTGCCTAGTTTCACTTACTGGGACTTCAACCTAGCCCTCCAAGCTAGGACCTGACCCTCCAAGCCAGGATTTCATCCAACCTAGCCCTCCAAGCTAGGACATGGCTTCACTCACCAGGATTTCATCCAACCTGGCTTCACTCACCAGGACCCGGCTTCACTCACCGGGATTTCAACCTAGCTTCACTCACTAGGATTTCAATCACCTGGCTTCACTCACCAGGACCCGTCTTCACTCACCGGGATTTCATTCACCTGGCTTCACTCACCAGGACCCCGCTTCACTCACCGGGATTTCCAATCACTTAACCCTCCGAGTTAGGAATTTTCACACCTAGCCCTCCAAGCTAGGACTTTTCCACACCTAACCCTCCGAGCTAGGCTTTTCACACCTAGCCCTCCAAGCTAGGACTTCATGCCCAGTCCCCGACCAGGACTTAATCCGAATTCTCACAACCAAACTTAAATCAAACTCAAATCATAACTTAAATCAGTGTCAACACCAAAACAACAATTAGGGTCAGACTGCATCAACAAAGATATCCTCGACCGGGAAGCCTCGGCACGGCTCTCAAGCGACGCGTGGCAATCCACACTCCCTGAGATGACCCCGACCGGGAAGCCTCGGCGCGGCTCTCAGGCGACGCGTGGCGATCCACGCTCCCTGAGATGACCCCGACCGGGAAGCCTCGGCGCGGCTCTCAGGCGACGCGTGGCGATCCACGCTCCCTGAGATGACCCCGACCGGGAAGCCTCGGCGCGGCTCTCAGGTGACGCGTGGCAATTCACGCTCCCTGAGATGACCCGACCAGGAAGCCTCAGCGCAGCTCTCAAGCGACGCGTGACGATCCTCGCTCCCTGAGATGACCCCGACCGGGAAGCCTCGGCGCGGCTCTCAGGCGACACATGGTGACCCACGCTCCCTGAGATGTCCTCGACCGGGAAGCCTCAGAACCCTCGATCGGCTCTCAGCCGAATGCGTGGCGACACTCTCTCCCTGAGAGGTCCCCCGACCGGGCAGTTATATTCTCGATCCGTGCGAGCCTCTCCCTTGGATCAGCTCTCAGTCAGATGCGTGTTGGCCCATGCTCCCTGAGAGGTCCCCCGACCGAGTGGTTATATTCTCGGTCCGTGCGAGTCTCTCCCTCGGATCGGCTCTCAGTCATATGCGTGTCGGCCCACGCTCCCTGGGAGATCCCCCGACCAGGCGGCTATATTCTCGCCTCGTGCGAACCCTACTCCCGAGCCGGCTCTGGGCCTGGCGGAAGGCAATCCCGGCTCTGGGCCTGGCGCAAGGCAATCCCTACTCTTTGAAGCCTCAATCGAGCATTCTGACTCTTGCCTCGCGTGCACGGTGGGAGCGAGATCAGCTCCCGGATCAATCCTCTACTCAGGGACATTGTCTAAATCAAGCGCCTCACTACGGGCTTGCATCCGGGCTAAGGGCAACTAGGCCTTCATGTCTAAGACAACTCAACTCCTTGACCGAGCGTGCTTCAGCCGACTCCCGGATGGTTCATGAGACCACCGCAGACTTAGGATCTCCTCCGTGCTCGCCCAAGTAGGGGACGCTGAAGGAGAGTTACCTACTTGCAGAATCCTAAGCGCTCAATACACACGATCCCGACACTGCGGGCGCTCGCCTACCAGAAAAAGGCAGATGAACGCTCCCTCACCCATTTGGGTCGCTCACGCCCCAGCGTCAAACACACATGGGTAGGAGTATGCAAGAACGAGGATGACGAAAAAAGAAAGTGGTATTCATAGAAGATAATTTGGCCTCCGCCTACAGGAGAAAGTAGAAAGAAGCAGCGCGAAACTATGGCTCAGGCAGGGCTCAGGCGCAGAAGAAGGAGACGAGGCCCGACCCTGCGTCTTCTCCCGCTCTTGGCCAGTCGCCCTCAGCTTGGCCTCCAAAGTCGTGTGACGCTTGCGCACTCGCGAGAGGTCGCTTTGGCAGACGGCTAATTCTTCCTCCTTAGCCTGTAGGTCGGCACGTAGTGTCACAGCCGACTGGCCAGCCTCCAGGAGCTCCGTCTTGGCCTTGGCTAGCTCCGAGAGGGCCTGTAGCTCCCGAGTCCAAGCCTGACGCTCACTTCGCTCCAGGCAAGCAATTTGTTGCCGCATCTGGGTAGCCGAGGCCCGAGCCGCACCCAGCTCCACTAGATGTTCCTGAAGCTGCACCTCGGCGTAAGCAACACGCCCATGAAGGGTTGCGTTCTCCGACCGCAGCGTATTCCAGGCCTCCTCGCCTGGTTGCGGTTGCGTGCATCGGAGTTGCGCCTCCAACGCCTCCCTCCGGGACTCTGATTGATGAAGGGACCGAGTCTGGGCGGCAAGGGAAACACCCATGTCATGGATTGCCCCGGTTAGCTGCGAAGGAAATGAAAGGTTAGCCGAGAAGGAACTGGGCACGCAAGGGCTACCAGAGAAACATACCCGACAAGCATCCGCCATGAGGCCATTTGCTCGGGCAATAGGGTCTTGACGGTTAAATGCCCACAAACCCTGATATAGATGGTTGCTCAAGGGGGCATGCAGATAAACCACTCGAGCTGATCCTAGCGGCTCTGGGTCAGGGGCCCCGTAGGCAGTACGAGGGTCAGCCCGCGAAGGCAGGATCAGATGTATGGGGTCAGGGCCCGTGCCCCCCCCCCCCCCCCCCCGAGAAAAGAGGTAAGGGGGACATCAGTTAGCATGCTGGAAGAGCCGGAGGGAGTAGAAGGGAGCGCCGGTTGAACAACCCCTGGAGTGGAAGACACAGGGATGGCCGGCGCAGATACTGGTGAGACAGGAATACTCAGCAAAAGGGGAGGAAGAGGTCTATCAGGCCGCGCACTCGAAGAGACGGCCTGAATCGAAGGAGGCACTGGCAGGGTATCTCCTGAGGCAGAAGGAATGGAGACGATGGGTGCAGACACTTGCGGAGCCAAAAGCCTCGCCAGAGGAGAGGAAGAGGGGGTTCTCCACGGGAAGGTGGTCATGACCCCAAAGGGAGGCGAGCGGTCGCGCGACTGGCCCCGACGGCAACCAGTCTCCAAGGTGGAAGGATCTGCGGCCAAAACCTCAACCTCGGGGTCCAACGCCTCCTCCTCTGGTGCTTTGTCCTTATTTGTAGAAGAAACGTCGGTAGGACTTAGCGCCGGAGATGGAGACGCTGAAGTAGCCAGTGGGGCGTCAGCCGGCGGAGCATTAGCCGGAGCAGAGAGCATAACTGCCATCGCTGCCTCAAACGCAACCTCCTTCTCTGCTATCCCCGCTACCAGATGGTCATGCAACATCTTGGAAAAAGGCACTAGGGCGCCAGGGGGATGGCTGAGGAGAAGGGGAGGAAGGTTACGAGAAAGGAAGAGAAAGCAAAAGCGGCGGAGAAGGTACTCGCCGAAGTCTATATAAGGAGCAGCCACCAATCTCAGCCGTCGGAAGAAGGGTTGTGAGTAATGGCCAGCCCTACGACGGAGCTGGTGGAGAAGCGAGGAGGCGTGATAAGACAATGATGGGTCCAGCGAACAGACGCTTTGCCGCCCAAAGCAATTAAAATAGGCGGCTAACACTTTGACGCCTGGGAAGCCATGGAATATGAGACACGTGTCTTGCCAACTAATGCGTCTCTCGGACAATAGGGAAGATAGATAAGTTGTCTCGAGCAAAGAGGAGGTTAGGCTAACCCAAGGCTCCACGGGCTAGCTCCCGTTCATCCCTTGGTCCGGGTCCCGGTCGGATCCCGGTCGGACGCGTGGCGGCCCACGCTCCCCGGAGGCAGCTCGGCCAAGAGCCCAAATGCCCACAGGCCAGCCCCCGCTCATCCCTTGGTCCGGGTCCTGGTCGGACATGGGGCGGCCCACGCTCCCCGGAGTCAGCTCGGCCAAGAGGCCGAATTCCCACGAGCTAGCTCCCGCAAGTACCTTAGTCGGACGAAGGAAAATGCATGTACCCCCGATATGTCTAGGCCAAGCGACCAGGCCTTTGCGCAATGGCACAGACCGGTGTTTCACGCACACACCCGTAAAGACTAATGGCCCGAGCATATGCTTATCCTAGCCTCGAGCACTTAAAACTTTCATCACACCCGCGACCAGGCTAGAGGTAGGCGGAAACCATGCTAAACATTCGGTTTTCGGTCCGGCTCACCCTCACTCGGATCTCTAATGCAGGAAGGCAGGGGCAACCACACTCAAGCTGCGATAAGCAAAGAAAGGAAGGTGCAGTCAAAAACAAAAGTGCATTACAAAAACGGGGGTTGGGGTGTTCCCTCATTACAAGAAAGGAAAAATTGAAAAGTCTAACCCTCACTTAAAGGGTTGTTTTGTCGCGTCAGGGAGGTCCTTGCACATGTTCCGAAGCCAGACTGCTGTGGGGGCAGGTCGGGGGCAGATACCCGCCCAGTTTGAGTTGCCGAACGACACTAACCCCTTGGTGCATCATTACAGCCAAGAATCACTGGGAGATCTCGTCAGTGTGAGCCTTGGCGTTGATGCACTCCAGCCTATGAGCCTCCAATCTCTCAGCTTCGGCCTCTTTGTAGGCACGTAGCTCCGCCAGTTCGACCTGCATCGCGTCCCAGGACGCTTGGCGCTCACGTATCCCCGCCAGTTTGACCTGCATCGCGTCCCAGGACGCTTGGCGATTACGCAACTCTACCAGTTCCACCTGAGCCGCGTCCTAGGACGCCTGTCGGCCGCGCCAACCCCATAGTTGGTCCTACAACGAGCCAACTTCTCGCGCTTGGGCTACTAGCTGCGATAGCAAAGGCGGCGGTTGATAGTAGCCGACTGATCAGGCCCAGGGGGCTCATGAAACGAAGCGCTTTCGCGCCCCACTTCGCTCCTCACGGAACAAACGGCGCACCCCTCGCCGCATGAAGAAGAAGTGGGGAAGAGACACATGGAGCAATCCTTGGCCAAGAGCATTATTGTCGAAGGTTTCGACTTGCATGGAGATACCGAATAGCGGGGGGGGGGGGGGGGGGGGGGGGGAGACAAATGACGTGACGCTGCTGGTCGACGGGATCCCCGGGCACTGACAAGTTCGCCAAAAGGCCCCGAGAGGGGGCCAGGATGTCCCGGTGCGCTAGGCTTACTTCAGCGGGCGATAGTCCAGTCAATCGGACTCGCCGCCTCCTTCGACTAGACTCGAGGGGGATGCTTATGATCTCGGCCTTGCCTACGGATAGGTTCATTGGCCGGGCCCACCAACCAGCCTGGCGCCAGAGAGGTTTAGTAGACAGGTCAGTGAAGGTATTCCCGGGTAAATTCCCGAACCCAGGAACCTCTGGAGATAGTGTTTAGCTGGCCACGAAGGGAGTCAGTTGGGCCGACCCCCAGCCCTTCAGCCAATCGGATGCGTGGTTGCCCACAGTCCCAAACCATTCCCCGACCTAGACCTAGGTCAAGCGCCGCAGCAGGACATGGGACGATCCACTCCCCAATCTCCTCACAAAAGTTGGATACCTACTAGAATCAGACAGACATCACTCAACCGACCCCCGACTCAGGGCGTACCCTGCACCTCCACTCTACCAGTCGGACGCGTGGCTGCCCATCACCCGACTTGGGCCCTAGCACTCTGACCCACCAGTTGGCTCTCAGGGTACGGGCATCTCACCCCTACACCCCTTATGTCCTCATATCTAGGGTACGATCCTGCTAGCGTGGTTCCGCGCACCTCACTTATCTCTGATACTTATTGCGGTCAATCCGCCCATCTAGTACTCTCGTACTGCTCGAGCACCCCGCGCCATGCCGCTCCGCTCCTAGGTGCTCCCTACGAGCTGACAGTTAGTACACGCTTGTCTCGTCAATACGGACAAGGGTTGTCATCTCCCCCGGCTATATAAACTTCGCACTCCCCCTACCGCAGGTACGCGCGCGAAAGCTTTCTTGCCTCTTCCTCATTTTAATTCAGTTCCACTGTTATACCTGCGGATACTGACTTGACCGTCGGAGTGCCTGACAGGAGAAAACCCTGGCGGGTTTGCTAACGGTCACTATTTTGCAGAGCCACGCCCGATCGCAGCCGGCTCGCTGCCACCTCACCAGCTCGTGCCACCCGGGAGACCGTCCGACCCGTGAGATCGCCACCCCTCTTCGCGACAAGATCAGGAGTATAGGACGTACTGATAATTAATATGTGAGTATTGCTATTTTGAGGTTTAAAGTTTAAAATTTGACAAAATCAGTACGTCTGTCCTCACGTGCTATCCACAGCATCCGGACTTTTATCTCTTCCGTATTAGTCTTGGGATGGATTAGCGGGAGCGCTGAAGGCGAGCGAATTGCCTTTTGCCACCTAAAATGGGTTTTTACCATGTGAGGTAAGAAAGTTGCTAAAATTAATTGTCATACTAGACATCCGTGAGTTGATCTCCAGCTACGGTGTATTTTTCAAAAAAAAAATCTCCAAATGAGGCGTGAAGTCTGAGATGCTGGGCTTCTGGACTACTCGCCGTGAGCACTTCTTAATTTACCCTAACAATTGATGGAAAATTTTCGTAGAACCGGATCAATCGCTCGAGATTCGATATTTTCCCACCTCGCCAATTTTTGTAAAATGGGTTTTCACAAAATGGTACATTCAAGGGCTGAGCCATCTTTGGACTGGACTGGATTCAGCCCCCAAGAAAATAATTAATTTTCATTTATTTTTCCCATTGTTAATTAAAAAAGAAATTAATTAAATCTAAATTTCCTTGTAGGACGCTTAGTCTCCCACGCTCAATGTGCTCTATATGCCGCACAAGCAGTCGGTGACACCGCCTTCCTTTTTACTCCTCGCAGGAGTCGCAACTACGGAGCCACAAGCATGAAAGATTCTGATTTCGATCCTCTTTGTCCTTTTCCTTCATTGGGTTCGAGCAGATCCGTTGGTCTCTGGAATCAATTTCGTTCGAAATAATCAACTAGAAAATAGGCGAATCTGGGACGATGGCTCAGCCCTGTGGAAATTCTCCATTGGTCGTCTTGGTAAATCGGAACGCACTCACGGCGGTTGGTTTATAAGCCCATCATCTTATGGTTTGAGCTATATTTGGAGGAAAAATTCCTGCAAAATATACTGTAGCTGGGGATCAACCCGTGGATGTCTGAGATGATGACTAATTGCCACTACAAGAAATTTCAGGGATTCCGACAGAATTTTCAATCGGTATTCCATTGGCAAACGGCATTACCGATGAAATTTATACGGTCGGGCAAAAAATCGTCAGTGCTACAATACTAATGGAAAAGTTCTACCGTCGGTAGTATTATTAATGGAAATAAATTTTTTGATGGAAATTATAATTCCATCGACATTTACCAACGGAAAGTCAATATTCCATCGGAATTTACTGACGGAATATAGACTTTCCGTCGGTATATATGATAACTTTCATATTGTTGATTAAATTAGGCCTTCAAATCCATGTTTTGATCTACTATTTTATGCCCAAGTTTGCATTTATATAAGGTTTCATGAATTACCTCTATTTGGCTTAAGATTCAATTATTTCTATAATTACTATGTTTTGGCACTAAAATTTAATATCATCTTGTAGGGTTTCAAATGATCATGGACCTGGATCACATTGGGTCAAACTTGGGTCAGAATTGGATCCAGATCAAATGGATCAAGCGTCGGGTTAATATGGGTCGTCCATTCAAGATAACGGTTAGATTCAAGCCATCCGCCAACTTATGGTTGATCCAAGCTCAAGATAGACTTAATCGAGTTCAGGAACCAAGATCTGAAAGTTTGGGCCAGATCAGAATTAATCCAACCGTTGGATCGAGCTCAGGAGGAGTCTTAACCGTCCATTCAAAGATCAGAGCACTTTGAGCCATTGGATGCATATTTGGTTGACCCGAGTTTAGGAGAAGCAGATCTTGGCCCTTGATCAAGATCTGGAGAGTTTGGGTTCAATCTGGATTGATCGGACCATTGGATGAGATTAGAGAAATCTCAGTCGTCGAAATTCAAAATGGGCAGTTAAATAAGAAATTCCCTCTGCCGAGCGGGGTGGTGGCCAGATCGCATCTCTGCTTCGTTACAGTTCTTCTTCGTTCTTCAATTTTGATCGGAGGCGACCACCAGATCAAGTTCATCATCAGATTTCAATCCTTCAAGCTTGTTGCCGTGAGAGGATCGCATTCCATCCGAGTCTGAAAGCTCCGGCGAGAGTTTCTCTGTGAGCTATCTCCATTTGTCCAACCTTCATCCGATTCGTTTCTTCACCAATCGGGCCAACGCAGAGGGGTTCTCTGAGCTGGGTCGAAGTTCCTTGAGCTACCACACGCCATTCGAATCAACGCAGAAGGGAGGATCAGACGGAGTTCAATTTGTACTAAGAAGCTACGCGATCCAATCTTTGCAGCTGAGTTCGATTGATTCTCAGGCGAGGGGGTTCCGAGCTCGAATCCTTGGGTGACAGCAAGGAGAAATCTCGGTGAAGAACTCGAACTGGTGTTTGTAATTTGTAAATTCGTTTCTGATTTCAGTTCTGCTTAGTTTAAGTTTTGTATCAGCTTGTCCGATCCAGACCCACCTGATCGGTCATCCGACCGATCATGATTACATCTGATCGGTCTGCCGACCGATCAGGAGTTTTCTTGTGCAACAAATTCTGTTTTAGTTTACAGCTTGCTCCAATTCTTCCTTTCTGAATTTAGATACAATTTTAGTTTCATTGCAGCAATTGATATCAGTTTATATTTCAATCTTACAATTTCAATTTGTTTGTTCAATTTTCCTAGTTGGTTAAGTTCCTTAATCGCAATTTCCTAGCTAAGCTTGTTTAGTTAAGCCTATTCCATTCCCACTATATTTTCATCCTTAATTGCAAACCAAAACCCCAGTTCTTATTTGAAAACCCAAAACATTTAACGACTCATAAATGCGAGCTTAAATCAAACATTCATTCAACTAGTCCTAGGAAAAACACGACCTGTGGCCCCTATACTACTCATTCTACTTTTGTGAGCTAGGGTTTTCAGTTTCTATCAATATCTAAATTTGAGACTCACATTCGTGACAACATCTATATTTGTGTTACATCAATATACCGACGGAATTATAATTTCCGTTGGTAAATGCCGACAGAAATGGAACGCCGTTAGCTACCAATTTCGATATTTCCTAATGGAATACACTATTCCATCAATATTCCTTCGAAAAATAAAAAAAAATTAATAGAAAAGATTTGTATTTAGTGCTCCATATATACAATTTATAGAGATATACAAATCATCATATCGGATGGTATACAACACAAGCAAACATATATCCAAACACATAAATATATATTTAAACCAGGGTTCTGGGAACCGGATCGGACATCGAACCGATCAGAGCAAGGGTTCAGAGGTTTAGAGGTTCAACCGATTTAATCGGGGGTCTAACCGGTATATAATAAAGCATGTATTTATATAAATATATGAAACTAACAACTTATCCAACTAATTTCTTCAAGATTAGATCGACTAGGTCGAGCATGTGATATGTCTTTGTCAGCAACTCAGTACGGTATTCTTGAAAAGAAGATTAGTTTCAAAGAAAAATTCAAGTTTAAAACTATTGGATTCAAGAAATCTTGATACGAATTGAAGAATCTTATTAGAAGTTAAAACTATATCACAATAGCATTTGTTCACCCATAAACACTTAAACAGGGGACACTAATAAATCACATACAAAATTACACTTCCAAATATGTCATATATTGCTGCCTTCATATGACAGCACGACGACGCAACGAGGCTGGAGACGGGGCAAGGCTAGCGGCAGCGAGGCGTGGCTAGCGGAGGCAGGGCGACGCGGCGAGGCTGGTTGAGGCAACGCGATGCTGCGAGAGACTAACAGCGGTGACTCTCTTGCAAGCAAACAGTAGGTTTGTTTGTTTGAGACTTTGGGTGAAAGCAAACTAGGTTTTTGACATTTTATTTTTTAATTTTCATTTTCAGTAAGAAGCAAAACTACAAAAGGGAAAAAAATCAAAAAAAGAAAAATAAAATAAACCAAGCCGGTTTGACCGGTTTTTCCGGTTCACCTGTTTCCAACCGGTTCAGAACGGTTCGCATCCGGTTCTTGAGTAGCCGGTTTTCAGAGTCAACTCGGACCGAAAATCTGGCCGGTCGGTCCGGTCTGGTTTTCAGAACACTGATTTAAACACACAACTAAACTTATATACAAACAATCTAAATATAAACAATCCAAATATGAATCCAAACAATCCAAAAGCATAAATACAAGCTAAAGTATCTAAATCTAAACTAAGATATCTAAATCCATCCCATATCAAAATCCATCTACATGATAGTAATAAAAAATCCTACAAAAAATAAAATATCATAGATTATTATAAGAGTAAACATAATTATAAAATTTGCATGTACTCTATAGCTAATTTTACATGTAATAAAATATATACCTGAATATAATAACAGATGATGCTGAAGAAGAGGAATATATCCAAAGGAGTCCTGAAAGATATGATAATACAATAGTAAAAAATGAACATATTAGAATATATAAACAAAATAAATATATTTTACATGATTTATGTATAATACATAAAAAACTAAGTTGTAGTTGAACAAACCTTAAAAAAAACTAATCAGCAGGGTCTTCAAGATGTGAAGGATCTTTAATCTCTTGTGACTCAAACCATGTAATGATTGACGATGCATAGAAGCTATAAGCGCTCGCATCTAAGCCACGAGAGCTTTATTTTCGTCCATAATGTTCCAGGCCTCCTCTTCTCTCCTCGCATCTTGAGTATCTGTCCTCTGTTGCTCAGCGGCCATCCACTTCTCCATTTTCTTATCCATGGAGGTCATTTGAGTGTGTAATTCTTGATTTTCATGTCTCAAATTCTCTATCTCAGTAGATGAAAAGGAACTGGCACGACCCCTAGACCCCTAGGAGTTCTTAAGCACTCAAATGAAATTTCACCTGGGAGCCAAGGCCGTAGAGGGTGGAGTTTTTTGTTTATCTACCGACAACATCATAATATATCTCGTTAAGTGCATTGGTGGATAAAGACTATGACTCCCCCCCCCCCTCTGCTGCAGGCTGAGATGTCTGAGCAACTCTCTCAATGATTTGCGCCTGTTTTGTAAAATATAGTATGATTAATAATTAATTCGATGATAAGTACTAAAGGTAAGCAAGATAGAAACTATTACATAAAGTTAATAATCGTACTATCTTCTTTCTTGTTGGTCTTTATAAAGACCTCCATATTGGTGGGCTATCGAGCTAGCTCTCGTTCTTCTATACACAAATATCTTAGGCTAATATCATTCAAGTATGGTAATAAATAGAAATCTTACTTTGTATCAACTTTAAATTAAACTCATCAAATCCAGAACATGTTCAACCATAGATTTGGAACCAGACGTATGCCGAGCGGTTCTAGTACTTGGGCTACATGGCTCGGTGTTTCTATTAGCTCGAGCCTTATCATCATTTTGTTTCCACCTTTGTTCATCCCAGGTAGCCGTCCATGCACCCCATATCTCGACAGAAATATATGTCGGTTTTATGTCCTTTTGTCTGATATAATAGAGGAAGTCTTTGTAAAGCTTGGCACGATAAATATTCCATGATGCTTTAAATATCTCCTCCTGGCCCTTCTCCCATGTATATCTTTTCTGTAATTATAAGTTGAAAAATTAGCATAGTAATGGGTAAATATATTATAAAAAATAAATATATTTAATTTTACTTACCATGAATTCATTATAATAAAATATCTTCATCTCGTGATCTATATGCTTCTATATAGTACTTCTGCATACTTGTTCCTTAAATTTGTTGGTGATATAAGAGGATACCCGATGGCCATCTAGAGTAAAGCTGCATGAAACAATTAGAACTTATGATAAAGATATTATAAACAATAAATGAACTTTAATTACTAATAACAACAAATATTTACGATTCTCCAACTACTAGTAAAACCCTAAAGTCACAGGGAACTACTATCTGCTGCTTTGCTATAATAATGTCTACAAAATAATATTACAACATATCATAATAAAGGTGTGGATTGGAGTTGTGAATCAACTAAATGTCTCTTTACTTCGTCATTCTGAAATACATTATGATTTTAAACAGTTATGGTGTTCGACATTTCTATAGTCGAGTAAGGCTTCATTCGATAGACAGACAACCATTCACTAGATTTTCTTTTTTTCGTAGGGTATTCAAGATTAAAAAAAACCTAATTTGCTTGTACCCTAATAATGAAGTGTTCAAATTTGTTGAATCGTTTATTTTTATTAACCTCCACTAATTTATAGTTTGGATATATTCTTGTACCTGTTCTTGGGGTCGGATCATACCATGACATTTGAACAACACATACCGTTTTATAGGTAATGCAAGAGATTCAATCTTTATAATTTCGTCCAGTGTACCATAGTAATCAAACTCTGTGCTAATTGTCGATATATCCTTTAACACAAACTCCAAAATTTATGTTAATCTCTGCAAATCTCGTTGTGTCATATGAAATCTTAGCCCATTAACATAGTAATCAGAGTATACCTTTATTTTATAGAGCAGTCCTAATACAAGATTTATTATTTTATCATCTTGCACATTTGATATTCTATGGTCTTTCACCTATATAAATAATTATGATATAAATTAGGACCGAGTGTAAGTAAGACATAAACAAATTAATTTTCTAACTATATTGCAACTTACATATATTTGAAATCATAATGCAAATTCGGCCTCTAACTTTTCAGCTACCTCATTTGCACCCATTGATTGATTTTGTAGATATAGTTGTTTTCCTATAAGCTATGAAAGATGGATATTTTAAGACATTTGGGATATCAAGAAAACAAATAAAATAAGATAACTGATTCATTAGAAAGTCAACTTACTTTATGTATGGTTTGACCTAATTACAGTTTAAGAGTATGTATGTTTTTGCATCATCGTATTCCTGTTCAGTTAACCATCTAGAAACATATGCACCCATTGACTTACCAGGAAAGTTAAAAATAGAAAGCATTGATGGGTCTATCGGTTAATCATTATCAGAATTTCTAGGACACAATTGCGATGTCTGATTTTCACATTGTCAGCAAAATAATAGGAGCAGAAAGAAGATACTTCTTCAACTAGATAGGCATTGCATATTGACCACTCAACTCTTGTTTTGTTATGAACATTATTCTTTAATTTTCTCAAAAACCGTTCGAATGGATACATCCATCTATACTACACAGGACCAACTATTTGTGCCTCATATGATAAATGTATTTATAGATGTTCCATTAAATCAAAAAATTAGGTGGAAATATGTGCTCCAGCTTACATAGTATGAGAGGAATATCTATTTTAGTTGAAGCGTATTATCCATCATAATACATTTCGTTGTCAAATCTTTAAAAAATAAACTCAATTATGTAAGTATTTGCCAAACATTTTGAGGAACTAAGTAATGAAAAGCTATTATAATAAGTCTTTGTATGAATATATGACAGTCATGACTCTTCATTCTAAATATCTTTAACGTGTTCGTGTTCATGTTCATGCATCGAGCCATATTTGAGGCATACCCATCCAGAAATTTTATTTCTCTTAACCAACTACATAAAATTTGTTTATCATCTGTGTCCAATGTATAACAAGTCTTTGGAAATTTATTGGTTGTTTCATTCATATGCAACTCTAGTCTGTACTAGTTCTTTTAGTTCCTTGTGTGATTTTACAGCATCTTTAGTTCTTCCAGGCACATTCATCATAGTGTTAAAGATATTATCGAAGAAATTTTTCTCAATATACGTGACATCTAAATTATTTCGAATAAGGAGATATTTTCAATAGGATAACTCCAAAAAAAATACTCCTTTTCTTTCAACCACACTTGTAGATCCAAAGAATGTATTTATTGATCTCATTGGAACTAAGTTGAGATATTGGTAGGAATCCATAATTATCTATTTGTTCAATGATTTCTTTTTCACTTGAAGAATGGACTAGAGGAAGTTTTCTTTCTATAACATTTTTTAGGAAATTTTTTTGTTTCACTTGAAAGGGTGGTCAACTGGTAAAAATTTATGATGATTATCAAATCAAGATACCTTCCACTACAATGTAATGAAAATGCATTAGAACCTGTCATGCAATGTAGGCATGCTAGTTTACCAGCTGTGCTCTATCCAGATAACATTGAGTATGCTGGAAAATTACTGATCATCCATAATATGCAGCATACAATCGAAAATTTATTTTACTTGCAACATCATAAGTCATTGACCGTGCATTTCATAATTCATTCAACTCGGCAATCAAAGATTGAAGGAAAGCATCTATCTTATCATTGGGATTGGTTGGACCAGGAATCAGTGTAGTAAGGGACATAAATTTATCTTTCATGCACATCGATGGAGGCAAATTATATGGTGTTAATATCACTGACCAAGATGTATATTGTTGTCCCGACTGACCAAATGGTTGAAATCTATCTACAAAAAGTCCCAATATGATATTACGAGGTTCCATTGCAAAGGAAGGATATACAGTCTCAAGATGTTTCCATGCAGGCAAATCACAGGGATGACACATTATACCTTCTTCGTGCTCATGCTCATGATGCCACATCATGTGGCAAGAAGTAGCGGCAGATGCATATAAGCGTTGAAGTCTAGTAGTTGACGGAAAGTAATACATGACTTTCTATGCAATAGTTTTCTTCTTCTTCCCTGGTATACCCAGTACGATGCTTATAATGAGGGTGACTATAGATTTTGCATTCACTCAATTGGTTATCTTTATTCTGATAGATCATATAGTTATTTATACAATAATCAATCTTTCTTACAGGCAAACATAAACCTCTAACCAATTTCTTTATATTGTAGAAGCTATCAGTCATGATGTTATCAGCAGGAAGCAATTTTGACATTAATTGACATATTTCATAATAACATCTTTCTCAAAAATGATATTTTGTTTTCATATTTAACAACCTTGCAGTAGCTGATAATTGGGAATTATGAGAAGGAATGCCTTCCCACATTTCACTTTCACTAGACTTTAACATTTCATATAATTGCTGATTTTGAGGTGCAGGTATTTCATCTATATTGAAATAATCAGTTGCATTCATCGCATCGTGAACCATTAATTGTATTGCAATATCATTAGTTAATGATTCAGGCAATGTAAGAAATGTGCCAGATGATGAACCAATAGAAGATCCAATTGGTTCATATACATAAGGTTCTCCATAACAGTACAAGTTATAATAGTTTGACACAAAACCATTTCTATATAAATGTACTCTCAAGGTATCTTCATCACGATATATCTACATTTTTATGATTACATAGATACTTTAACTCAGCACCATTCATATATTCTGGATAACTCTTAGGAGCCCCCGGGGCTATGGTGCAGCGGTAAGGTAACTAGTTGTTAACTCAGGCATCCGTGGTTCGATCCCCAACTACGGCGCATTTTGCAGGAATTTTTCCTCCAAATGGGGCGCGAACCCTGGGACGCTGGGCTTCTAGACTGTCCACCGCGAGCGCTTCCCGATTTACCCTGGTGACCGGTGGCAAACTTCCGTGGGGCCGGGCCGGTCACCCCAGGTTCAATTTGTCTGCTGCCTGGTTCATCATTTTTTTTTTTGGATAACTCTTAGCAAAGTTCATAAATTGTTCATGATTAGTAATAAAATTATCTATGATAAATCTATTATCTAATCAATTGTGGATCTATAAATCAATTATCTAATCGATTGTAGATTCATGCTTTATTCATATATATTGATGCCTAATAAGAATAAAATTTTAATTATGAATAAACTTTTACAAATTTAATTAAGTAGTAAAAGTTAATTAAATCATGTAAGCTATTAAATCTAGTGAGAGTATCATAAGCTTAATTCATTCACATTATCATATATTTTAATGTATGTTTTATGAGCATCAATAAACTATTTTCATGAGCATAATTCAAATCAAACAAATAACATTATGTTCCAATATCACAAAAGCACTAACAAAATTATTTTGCACTAAAAGGTGGATCCTATATTAGGCTTTAAAATGACAGCAAATGTTAACTTAACTAAATACTAACCTAACAAAATCAGCAGGAAAATTTATACCTGAAAATTAATAGTGAGAAAAGCAACAAATATAAGTAACCTACAAATAAAAAAATTATACTTAAAATGAGTCACAATTAATCACAAATATTCAAACAAAAAAATATTAAATTGTTGGCAATAAAATTGCCAGCCGTGGCAAGAATTAGGCGCCGTAGCCAGACATGGCCGACCCTGGCCAAAACTGGCCAGGCCACGACCACACAATGTCGGCCACAGCCGGTGATGACCGGCCAAGGCCAAACTTAGCGGGCTGGCCAGACCACGCCGACAATGACCAGACGCGGCTGGCCGAGGCTAGATCTAGCCGACCACTACCAGACCATGCGGGTCGTGGCCAGATTGCACCGACAATCGTCAGACGTGGTCGGCGCGGCCAGATCTGGCCGACAACGGAGAGAGGGATGGAGGAGTGTGTACCTTGGCCGGAGAACAAGACGGTGACGAAGGAGGTGTCGGAGCATGGAGTCGTCGTCGAAGGGAGCAGATTGCGCGCGTGAACGAAATTATGGCTCAACCCTATTTTTGTTCGCAAATTTATGCCGGAAAATCTAGTAATATCCCGATAGAATTATAATTCCGCCGAAAATATTCTTGACGGGATTAGAATTTCGTCAGTAAATACATCATCCACGTGGATAAACTACTAATTCCCAAGAGAATTAATATTTCTATCGATAATCTCATCGGTATTATTGATATTTCTTGTAGTGTGCCCTTCTGCTACACCATAGTCTCGGGGGCAAAATCGATTTCGTTCGAACTCCTTTTCTCAATGCCATAATCTCTCCATTTTTTTTTTTTGAAGATCTTTACATTATCCTTCACTAGATATTTCATATTCATGTCATGTGTAGGTCGTGAATCAAGAGGAGCATAACTGTGGCATCCCTTCTCTCGAATAGTGTGTGATAACTGTGCTGCATGACCTTCATCGTTGTTGCTCTCTCGGCCACAAGCTATGTTGACTCTGTCTTGTCGTCACGACTCAGATTCACATTAGTGTTAATATTTGAATGTTCAAACACCCAAATAGTATAATAAATCAATGTGGATGGGTGTTATAACATTAATAACATTTAGGATGCCTTTGGTTCAAGTTATCATATATAACCTTGGTTATGTGATTACCAAGTAATCACATAACTAAGATAATAGGGAATAAAACATAACTTGAAATTGTTTAGTTCAATTTAGATAAACAAAAAAAATCTTATTTGTTTGGAGGTAATAGTCTATAATATAATATAATATTTTACCATATTACCATTTTGAATTTATTTAGATAATTTTATTAAAATATTAAATTAAAAAAATATTCGTTGGCGTCGGCGTCGACGTCGACCGTCGGTGTCCGTGTAGGCAATCGATGTGCAACATCAACGCATGGCTGTCAGCGTCGAATGCCGGCGATCGACGTAGATCACCGGTGGCTACTGGCCGGCTGTCGACGTCAACTGCCAACGAACGGTGTCGATCACCGGTCGTCGGGGGTGGTCGTCGGTCGCCGGCAATGGTCGTCGATCGTCGGCGGTGGTCGCCGGCCACCGGCGGTGGTCGCTGGTCGCCGGTCACCGGTCGCCGATCGTCGGCGGTGGTCGCCGGCCGCCGGTGATTCGGGTCGGTCATCGACCGTGAATAATATTTTTGGAAGTTTATAAATTGTAATGATTATTTTCTTCTTAAATGTAAATATTGGAGGATAATTTTGGAAAGATAAGTTTCATAATCCCAGAATCAAGAAAAACTTTACTTTCCTAAGGTTTTTCGATTCCTAGTTGCATGACCCTTTTGCTGACGTGTCGGGCATCGATCATTACTTGGGAATCGGTAATTATCTAAACCAAACAAGATTTTCGTTGATAACCTTAGATGGATAACCAAGGTTATTAAGGATAACCCCCAAGTAAACGCACCCTTAATTCTTTGAACACAGTTAATGATCATATTTTATATAAAAAAATAAAATTAAGAAAACAAATTTTGAATATAAAAATAAAAAGGAATAAATAGATAGTGAGACCCACAAACAATTAATGTTAATATTAAAAAAATATGAATATATACTAATAACAGGAAAATGTCAACAGTCACATACTATTTAAAGAGGTGATATATATCAATATTTAAATGGATATTGATAAATTAGGTAAACAAATTTAGTTTTGAAAATAAAAAATTAAAACGATGAGAATTTATACTAAATTCATTGTATTGGGTTGACAAAAATCTTATTTCTACTGTAATTATAATTAAATTTGTAAATAGTATTTGAATAACAATACAAATTAAACTAGAAAACGAATGATCGAGTCACTGGTTCATGACAACTTTTTAATTTAAAATTAAACTTCACGTGCTAAACGATTAATATTTTTAATGTTTAATTGCGCCATATATATGCGCTGCACTTGTTCTTCTCCTTCCACCGAGTTAAGATTTAAGTTTTATTGATCGCAAACAAGAGCGGAAATGACAACTCGTCAAGCAATGTCTATTTGCGCTCCCATGATATCCGTCCTCCCTCGCCGCCCAATGTTCATTATTGCTGCCGTCGAGCAGCGTGGGCGCCGACAGATGTTCCAGCGAACTCTGCAGGTCCGATCATGCAGCACTGGCACTAATCATGTAGCTCCCTTGCGGCGGTCGGCGAATTATCACCCAAACATATGGACGGATGAGCGTGTTCAATCCCTCACGAGCACCTCCACGGTATGCGAGTGTAGTCGATGTCGGTCGATTGTCGAAATTTGTTGTGTAACCAATATTGTTTTGTTTTCTGCAGGAGCAACAAGAAGAGAAACGTGAGAGAATAAACGTACTGAAGGAGCAGACTAGGAATCTGATACGCGAGAAGCGGCGAGTAGCAGAGCAGCTTCAACTGATCGACCACCTGCAACAGCTCGGAGTGGCTTACCACTTCAAAGACGAGATTGCAGACATTTTAAGTCATCTTCATGCTTCTTTAGATCATGTGAGCTCGCAGCTGAAGGACGATCTCCATGCCACGTCGCTTCTCTTCAGGATCCTCAGAGCAAATGGCTTCTCTGTTTCACAAGGTAATTAATCAATGATCACTAATTAGTCCATCGCTTCACAGTTCTGATAATGCATGTGTGTTGCTGCCTCCGAAATTGCTTAGATTTGTTCGAGAAATTTAGAGACGAGAATGGAAAATTCGAAGTTCGCTGTGAGAACCAGATCAGAGGGCTTCTGAGTCTGTACGAAGCTTCCTACCTCGAGAAGGAAGGAGAGACTTTGCTGAAGGAAGCCATGGATTTCGCGACCGAGCAGCTGAAAGGATTCATGGAGGAGGGATCTGTTCCTGAGGCTGGCGGTCTCAGAGAACAGGTGGCCCATGCGCTGCATCTTCCACTGAATTGGCAGTTGGAGAGAGTGCAGCACAGGTGGTTCATTGATGCATGCCGTGGCGACGACACCATCAACCCTCTCTTGCTGGAGTTTGCTAAGCTCGACTACAATCTGGTTCAGGACATGTACAACAGTGAAATCAGAGAGCTCTCCAGGTAAATTTCTGCAACTAATCATACTTTTGAAGTTTTTATAATAACAATTTCAAAGCTTAATTACATTTACATGCAGATGGTGGTCGGGGCTCGGGCTTGTAGAGCAGCTGCCATTTTTCAGAGACAGATTACTTGAAAACTATCTATGGGGACTTGGTTTTACTTATGAACCAGATAGCTGGAGATGCAGAATCATCCAAACAAAGGCAATCTGCTTGATTACATTAATTGATGATATTTATGATGTCTATGGAACCTTGGATGAACTCCAGCTCTTCACTGATGCCGTCGACAGGTGACAGGCATTCACAATCATCATCGAGTCATGTACTCATGTCTATCTCAACTATCTAAGCTCGAGCGAGTTTCATTGCAGATGGGACTTAACTGCCATGGACAACCTTCCAGAATACATGAAATTATGTTTCTTTGCAATCTTCAACCTGGTGCACGAAGAAGGCTATCTGGTGATGAAGGAGAAGGGCTTGAACATTGTGCCTCAATTAAAGAAAGCAGTAAATTATAACACTATTTCAATTTTCTTCATTTTTTTTCTTCTTCTTTGTTATTGAATGAGTTGTTGTCGGTATTAAATTTTCAGTGGGGAGATCAATGCAAATCATACTTTAAGGAAGCAGAATGGTTCCACCATGGCCAAACCCCCAAGATCAAGGAGTACATTGAGAATGGATTGGTATCGGTAGCTGGTCCAATTATTCTGTCTCATGCTTACTGCGTGTCCAAAGACTTAACTGAAGAGGCCTTGAAAATTTTTCCCAGTTACAATGAGATCACACGCTCCTCCAGCATACTTTTTCGTCTTTACGATGATGTGGGCACTTCCACGGTAATTATACACACACACACATTACATCTAGTCGAAGTAATTAAATTACTCATTAAAATCAAACAACATATACTTACTACAGGATGAGCTAGAAAGAGGCGACGTGCTGAAATATGTTCAATGCTACATGCACGAGAAAGGTGTCTCAGAGGAAGTGGCACGTAGGGAGATAAGAGAATTGATGAGGAAATATTGGAGAGAATTGAATGCATCTCTTAGTTGGGATTCTCCATTAGAAGAGTACTTCATGAATATAGAAGTTAACATCCCTCGGACGGCACAGTTCTTTTATCAGGATGGAGATGGATATGGCAAGGCATATGGAGAAACTAAGTTTCAGATCATCTTGCTGTTATTTGAACCTATCCAAATTTAAAATGAATTCATATAAATTGTACCCTCGTAGCTAGAGGGATCTATAAAGTATTATCGAATTAAATAAATGGAAAGTTTTCTATTGTTATATATCAACTTTAATAAATTTGACAAATACTTAAAGCTCCATTCTGTAAACTCTATCGAGAATTGATACAGGCAGAGTGTGATACATGGTTAAGGATAAAGAGTCTGCCAGATGGTCAAGGAGAGGTCAAAAATCCTAATATAGTGGGTCAAAGTGAAAATAAGGATGCTCCCTAACTTAGTGCCACGGTTGGCTTCGAGTTGCCCTCTAGCCTCTGGCTTAGTACTGTTAGATATCGAAAAGTAAGAGGGCTAATTTACAAAAGTTATATATTAATTATAAAATCCTACTTTTCCTCCCCTTTGATTTCTCCTTCTTCTCCTCCTTCTTCTCCTTCTTCTTCGTTTGTTCCGGCGCCAATCTGATCGCGTCGCCACCATCGCGCAAGCAACGATGCCGACCCTTCCTCAATCGAAGCAAAGGCGATCCCTTCGGCACAATAAAAGTGAGATTCCAATAAAAGGATGTGTATTAACAATGGCTGTGTATTCCTGGTCGCCAACGGCAACATGAGAGAGGTTGCCGACAACCTGAGGAAAAAAAAACAAAAAGAAGTCGGCAACATGCCAAAAAAAAAGGGTTGTGTGTGTTGATGTGTTGAGTTGTCAGCCGACGGCAACGGAAAGAAAATAAAATAAATAAAAAAATACATAGATAAATAAAATAAATAGATAAATAAAGAACTATATATATATATATATATATATATATATATATTATATATATATATATATATATATATATATATAAAGGTATAAGCGTATGTTACTATTAGGTATTGAATCGATTACTCTGATTAAGTTTGAGTTAAGTCTAACATGAACTTAATCTTGTAATCTAGTAACTTGAAATAATTTGGGTTAAACATTTAATTATGATTATGTTTAATTAAATGTAATGGGATAATTAGGAGACCCCTAATTAATTAGGATAGTTCATTTAGCTAAGTATCATGTATTATAATAGCTAAACTTATGTCTTTTATTATATAACCATGATTGGATACAGATTGGCTAGACGGGAGGTTCTTTCCAGTATTACACACGTCATTTACGAGGCGGGTACCTTCTGACTTATCTCTGTAGATATTTCAGATTTCTATGTATGGTTCCTTGTATGGATGGTAGTACGATTACCTTTATCTACCTCTTGATTATCCTGTTTGGTACTTACTACTTGACCCTTTAACATGCTCGAATTTGTTATCCATACAGTCTCTATGCTTAATATTCTGATTCTGGAGTGTACACATGTTTATTGATACCTAACATTTTGCATGCCTAGTAGGTTATTTGGACACCATGATTTATGCTTTAGACCAGTACATATCATTTGAGGTTATTTGATGGGTGTTAGCGTCATGCACCATCTTTGCATTATTGCATAATTGACGATCTTTGGGCTCCCTTATGGTTGAGATGGATCGTCAGTCATATCTATCTAGTTATATATCCGCGGAGTCCCCCTGGACTAATAATCGTTTACTTGCTTTTCCTTTTGAGGATGACGCCGCCAGGAGAGCCTAGTAGCTAGTCCTAAACCCGTTTGATATCGTAGTGTCTTTATTTAGTCCTTATTTTCTTTTGGTTATGATTGGGGATGTATTTCCCATTTTATATACGTTGGTAGGCATGCCATCCAGTGTTATGGTATTTTTATGTATGATGCATTGTCGGTCTGCCCAGAGGGCATTTTGGAATTTGCTTTTACAGTATAGGCGACAGTATTTTTTTTTGATAGTGTTGATAGTTTGATTATATATATTGTTGGTGCAAGATGCATTAGTGATTAACAATCTTCCTCTAGTGTTTCGATGTTTGATAATATACTAAAGTTAGTGACAGTATATATGTTAGATAATATATTAAGGGTGGTCATAGTGAACAAGGGTTAAACTAAACATGACCTTATGTTTGGTAGGGTAAACCCAGGTTTGATCAATTTGACAAAGGGTTAAGCCAAACAGGATCTGATGTTTGGCAGAATGAATAGAACCAATGGTTCGTCAGTTTGACCAAGGGATTAAACCAAACCGGACTTGAGGTTTGGAAGTATATTTACCTAAAGCTTGGAGGAAGTCTAGTCAGGATCATGATGACTAGCAAAGGAGTAATTATTGTGAAAGAAACCCTGGTGAATGAAGCCGGATCCTAGCAAGGAAAGCTAGGTGGAAGAAATCCTACTGAGTGAAGCTAGGTGAACTAAATCCTGGTAAGTGAAGCTGGGTCCTAATGAGTGAAGCTAGGTGGACTAAGTCCTGGTGAGTGAAGCTGGGCATGAAGTCTTGGTCCAAGGGACTGAGCACTAATTCCTAGTCGGGGATCGGGCAACGGAGTCTTTGGCGAGCGAGGGTTGTCGGACAGAAGTAGAGACGGGTCGAGGTCGGACGTCTGAAGATCTAAGTTCTCGGAGATCGAGCAAAAGGCCAGCCGGAGGTCTTGGTTGGCAAAAGCTTTAGTCGAGCGAGAATCGCGAACAGAAGTAGAGACGGGTCGAGGTCGGACGTCTCAAGATTCGGGTTCTCAGAGGCTGAGTGAGAGTCCAACCGGAGATTCCGGTTGGTAAACGTAACTTCTCCAAGGTGGAGTAGGTGAGGACGCGTTCCCCGGGAAACGGAACATTAAGCGTCGGTTCGACCTAGGGTTTCAGGTGAAATCCAAAGTCAGAACCAATAAGTTGAGGCTAAGATTACTTGCTTTGTTTGTGTGTTTTGTTGTCTTGCAGGTACTTGGAGTTGGAGGCAAGATAGGAGAGCAGAACACAAAACAAACAAGCTGGGAAAAGGGTTTCCCAGGCGCCTGAATGAAGTCAGGCACCTGGTAACCCAGGCGCCCTATATGTATTGTTAGGATGTATACTAAAAGCCTTGCTTTTGTATAAGAACATCTACATTTTGAAAGAGAATCACAAAATCACTGTTGCATATTTATATTAGTATATGCATAATTGTCTGATACTTTGCATTGTAGATAATATGGTGTTTGGTGACACACAGAAGATCATGTTTCAGTCCCTTGCAGAGTATAAGTAGAGGCTCACAACCGAGATGGAGTTGGACAAACCATCGGGATGGTTGTAGTGTAATTTGGTGTGGTTTATCTTGACCATAGACTTACACTAGCGCACTTTGTGTGTATTGAGCAGGACCAACATAGAGGTCATCCAATTTATACTGACTTCATAATTGGATCGAACCTCGGTTTATTATGGAGTACATGCTTTGAATCCTAATATAATAACGTGCACATGTACTTAATAGTTATTTCTTTGATTTACCAATGAGCGAGATTTATTCTGTTAAATTGATAGGCCCGGTAAGTTGGGAAATAATATTATTTATATGGTGTGCCGTTAATTATAGACAGAATCTGTGTTCTGGTGAGTCGGAATTATGATGGCCCCTTGATGAGTTCATAAGGCTTATCATGTTAAATCTTGCAAGTGGACTTGGTCCAACATGATGATAAGGATGAGTAGTATTAATTAAGGAGTTAGATGTTGATTAATTAAAATTGTCAATAATTTAAATTAATCAACGGGCATTCGATATCTTAAACACGGGGAGAAATTGTACTCATAATAGGTGGAGCCCATATGTAAATATGAGGGTTGGTGAGGTAGTTCAATGAAGGGTCTTTAGTGGAATGGTTCTTTATTAATGGATCAAGTTTGGATCCATTAGCAGACCAAGATCCAACTCCTCATGGTCCATATTGTAACCCTATAAATACCACATGGGAGTCATGAAACAAAGGTTAATTAATCCAATTAATCACAAACCCTAAACGTCTCTTCTCCTCTCCTCTCTCCCTTCTCTCTCCTAGGGCAAACCCGACGCAAGGGAAGAGGAGGTTTTCTTCCTCTTCTCTTCTTCTCCTCTCATCCTTCTTGTTGCTAGTAATCACTAGCCAAAGGAGGAGCTTTCCTCTCCCTTTTGTGGCATGCATCTAGAAGAGAGGAAGTGGGGTTTGTCGACGCAAGGAGGAGGTTGGCGCCGATGGTGGAGGTGGAGATAGCCATTGGTTTTCTTCCACTTTTCTTCTCCTCTCCCTTCTTTGTTGCTGCTAGCATTCACTAGACAAGGAGGAGTGCTCTCCTTCTTTGTGGCGTGTGGAAGAAAGGGGTGAAAGAGGGTGGTCGACCGACGGTGGAGTCTTCATCTCTTGGTGTTTGTTGCGCAGCGGTGAAGAAGGTGGTCGTGACTTCTTCTTCCTTGCGTGCTTTGTGTCATGAGATAGGAAGAAGAGGTAGAGGTTGGTTAGGGTGGTTGTGAGGGAGAAAAGCTCTTATTTCCTTCTCCTTCATCTTCTTCTTCTTGGTGGAGCCGGCGGCAACCCTAGTGTTGGATCGTGAAAAACCGATAGAGGGGGGGTGAATATCGGTAATCGTTCTTTTTCGGAAAGCTAAGAGTAAGTGCACAGCGGAAATAAAAATACGAGATACAGCACAAAGACACAGTGATTTTTACTTGGTTCGGAGCCTGTGTCGACTCCTACTCCAAGGCCCATGGTCGTTGACCGTTTACTTTGGGCAATTCTATATTCGCGCAAAGAGGTTACAATAATTTCAATTACAAAGAGAGTGCAATAAAATAATAATAAAATATTAAGCTCTTCGTTACCGACGTCCGGAGTGTATCGACCCTTTTCGGGGCAGCGGGACGTCGTCGGCTCGAGGTGAGGCGTTTCTGGAGCAAGGCACGAGCGTAGAAGAGCATGGAAGCTTTGGAGCGAAGTTGATTTGAAGCTTGGGGTCGAGGGGTGCTATTTATAGCACCTAGGGCGCCCTGGACGTCGGGGGCGCCCTGCCACGTGTCAGCCGATCCACACTTTGCTCGGTCAACTTCTATCCCGCTCGAACAGGGATTAAGTTTGACCTCTGGGGCGCCCTGGTCGCTGAGGGCGCCTTGGTTGAAGCGGTCTTCTCGGCTGGATAGGGCTGGAGCTTCGCAGTCTTGGGCTGGAGGCGCCTTCGCTGCTGAGGGCGCCTTCGCTAACCAGGGCGCCTTTGCTGCTGAGGGCGCCTTGCCCAGTAAGCAGCTGAAGCCCTTTTTGCTTCGCTTGGTTTTGGTTCACCTTGAGGGCGCCCTAGACACTCAAGGCGCCTTACTCAGCTGCTGCCTCACTCCTTTGAGGCTCTTTGAGTTGCAGACACACGTTCCTTTGGTCCTGCATTCAGGGTTAGTCCAAAACACAATAACACAATTAATTATTTTTTATACAGCCTTAGCTGTCTTGGTTCTGACTTTGGTCTCCAAAATGGAGTCCTAGGTCGAACCGACGCCTACTGTTCCCTCGACGGGGAACGCGTCCTCACCTACTCCTCTCGGGAGAATTTACCTGATGCCAACCGCTCCCTTGGTTGGACTTTTGCCTGACGGTCCTTTGTCAGGGCTTGGATGCCGAGCTGTCCTTCGCCCGGTGCCTAGCAGTCCTTCGCTAGGTCTTTTGACTCTGGCATTCCTTCGCCAGTGCCTAGCAGTCCTTTGCTAGGGCTTTTTGCCCTGGCATTCCTTCGCCAGTGCCTAGCAGTCCTTCGCTAGGGCTTTCACTGCACACTAGATTAACTTGTTAGAAAACAAGAAAGACTTAACTTTTGACCTATGTTGCCATTATCAAAACACAGGTTTGACTTGGGTGCATTCTGCACCAACACCTAGCTCCTAGGGTTTCTGTGCATTGAAGAGGATTGATTGGTGGCCCTTGTGTTAGTAGGAGCACTAGAGCCAATTATGTGATTATTGACTAGAGACTTTTTGTATCATATTCTATCATTAAGAAAGACATGTTTGGTTATTATACTTACTTTATTATTTGTGTCAAATAATTAAGTATAATAATGCCCTTGGGTAGTAGGTTCTTATCTATATTATATCAATTGGTTGAATCGAAAGTGAGATAATGTAGAGAACACTACACTAAATTATTCCTAGTCAAGCATTAATATTCAAGGACAATATTAATGCATAGAGACTAGCATGTAGGTCAATTGATGACTTGAGCTCACAAGTCATGGATATGAGATATCAAGTTGACACATGGGTATACATTAGAGAATGTGTACTGAATTGACCTGCCATGAGAAAGTTTCATAGATTGTCATATGAGTGTCATAAACTTTCTCATGTGACTATGAGTATGAATAGTCCTTAGACCTGAAGTCACTACGGTTCCCTACATAAGAAGTTATGTACTTTGGTATCGTCAAACGTCACTCGTAACAGGGTGGACTATAAAGGCGATCACTGGGTATATAATGAATTATGCGGAGTGATGTGAGTGATGTAGATGGGATCTATCCCTCCCATATGACGGGAGTGATATATGTGTGCCCCTTGATCGAGTAGGACTGATAAAACGCATGACCATGCTCAAATGAGTCAATATGAGATATTGAGCTCATTTGTTTGAGTGAGTCTACTCAGGGATCAAGAAACACAAAAATTGATTGAGGATGACGCAGTCTATACCTCATTGGTCAATCTAGATATCAATGATAGAAGGACAAGGCCATACATTATCATAGTCACGGAGGTTTAGTCGGATATCGACTTTTCTTGTTACTTGGGTAGCAATGATGCATTGCTAGATGCCGCTCATTGCTTATGTGTCTCAAGCGGTTTAGATACATTGCTAACGTTACGAGAACCTATTGGGTCACACACAAAGGACATGATGCTTTGAGAGATCTGATCGGGAGATCTGATCGGGAGTTCGGGTCTGAACGGGAGCTCGAGTTGGGAACTCGGGAGCTCGGGTCAGGAGCTCAGGAGATTTGATCGGGAGCTCGGGTTGGGAACTCGGGAGATCGAGTTAGGAACTTGGGAGACCCGGTTGGAAGCTCGAGACAGGAGCTCGGGAGACTCGGTCGAGAGACCCAATCAAGAGCTCGAGTCAGGAGCTCGAGAGACTAGCTCGGCAAACTTGGTCGGGAGCTCGGGGACTCGGTCAACAGACTTGGTCGGGAGCTCGGGGACTTGCTCAAGAGACTTAGGTCGGGAGCCCGAGAGGCCTGGTCGGAATTACGGGAGAAGTTAATTCATTAAAGTGTTTAATGAAGGAAAGAGAAAAGTCTCTCTTCATTGAATGAAGAGAAGATGAAGAGTCACATGGAAACATGTGCTCTTTATTGACTTTAATGGAGGGAAGCCAAAGAGACACAAACCTCTTCATATTCATGGGATGAGTATAAAAGAGGGTCTTTGCGACTTTGGATGTTAGAGCTTTCCCTTTTTCCCTTCCTCTCTTCTTTCTCTTCTCCCCTTGGCCGAAACCCTTTTGGGTTTTTGGTGGTCTTGTGAACTACCTCAAGTTGCTAGCACAACTAAGGTAGTTCTTCCCGAAGTTGAGAGATCGTGTCCGTGTGGATACTCATAGAGGCACGGACGCTTGAACGTGCAAGAGATCCGGCGACACTTGGACGAGCGGGATAACGTAAGGGCACGCTCCAAAGGTATACATTGTAGATACATCTATTAGATAGACGAGCTTCGTACGAGTTTTCTTTCACATGGATCAATCGAGGGTTCTTATTTCCGCTGCGTTTTGTGTTTATGTCGCCGGGAGAACCCAACACCTTGGTGACTCCAGGTCTTGGTAGATCGTTTCCCACACGACGTCCAAGAGGAGAGGGTCATACAATAGAAGATCGCGAGGTAACGGGAAGGTATAACCTCTTCCTTGGTTCTTTGATTCTATCATTGCATGTGGTATTAATTAATTATCATGTTCTTAATTATTTGATAATTATTGTTGATAATTAATTATTTTGGACCCCGATAATAAACACAAAAATCGGTGATTCACTCGTCATCTTTTCCGCGACCAATTGGTTAGGCGAGTTACAAGGCTTAACTATCTAGTTTGGCCAAGTTGTAACTCGAACCAATTAGTACGACGACGAGATGGTCGTTTGAGAGATAGGTTTCCATTCGGATTAAATTTTTAATCCGTAGACATGGAGAGGTTTCTCATGGACGACCCCGTGTTCTCTTAGGAAACCCGCCAAGCTATCCAACATGTATCAGGTGCCCGGGAAGACCTGCGACAGATCACAGCAACAAGTCAAGTTTTAACCACGTGGCAGGCGCCTGAGGCTTTACAGGCGCCTGAGTATTATGAGGCGCCTGGGAAGGAATGTTTATCCCTGCGCCGAATTTGCAGCTGTGGATCAAGTTTGACCGCAACGTGGCAAGCGCCCCAGTCGTCACAAGCGCCCGAGAAGCCACTATATAAAGGGGTTCAACCCCTCACTTGAAATCATCAACTTTCACATCCTCTAAAGCATTCCGTGCAAAACAAAGTACTCAAGGTGAAGCTTTGCGACCAAAGAGGCTCCAGGAAGAAGTGCGCAACACTTCGGACTTCTAGATTTGCAGGATCTTCAGTTTTCGTTTGGTTTGCTTTTTATTTATGAGTTAAATTTATTTATTCTTTGTTTGTAATTCAAACTGTAAGACGGGTTTCTCCACCTCCGAAAAGTCCGAAAAGGAGACCATTAGTGGACTCATGATTGGGTGTTTAGGCCTTGGATGTACTGACCCTAGGGGGTTGGGAACCAAGTAAAATCCCGCGTAATTATCTTGTCTTTCTTTAGTTTATTTTTATTTCCGCTGCGTACTAACCTTGATAGAAAGACGAAGTTTTCCAACAAAATTTCAACAAGATTTACGAGTCGATATTCACCCTCCTCTATCGACCGACATCGATCCTACATATATGTGTGGAGGCCGTGGAGACCATATTGTGTATGTATTGGTTTGAGATTGCCCGCCGTAGAGGGGAGGTACTGTCTCTAGCTTCAAGACAACAAAAGGCTGACCTCGACTCAAGAGTTTCCTAAACATCATCTTCGACTTCAGACCGCGCCGACTCCAGGTTTCCAGACTCTGACTTCGACTTCAGGCCACGCCGACTCCAAGTTTCCTAGACTTGACTTCAACTTCAGGCCGTGCCAACTCCAAGTTTCCCGAATCCAAGTTGGTATGTTTGATTGGTGGTAACCAAAGTGATAAGCTATTGCTCGCTGAAGATATGGACATCGTAGCCGTTATTTTCCGAATAATGTGGGAGACACAACCATTTAGTCTGGGAGAGGTGGGCAACATAGCCTTTTATTTCAGGAAATTTGGGGTAACACAGGTGTGGATCTCGAGACAAGCGGAGAATGTGAGAGCACAACCACAACTCCATGCAAAATAATCTGTTCCTACGGGCGGAGGTACGTTACATGCATCCAAACGTCTAGAAACCCTACTCTTCTTCTTTTTCTTTCTCCCCTACCAAAGACTGACTTGAGAATTGAAGTGACTGCGTTGGAGAACCCTTGGCCATGATTCTTACCCTCTCCCTCTTGTTTACTCCTCTCTAGGCTATGACAGATTTCTCTACAAGCCCTTGCTATTCCTAGGTGATCTACGACAAAGTCAACATTAACGCCCACTCATCGATGGATCGCTCATCAACGGTCTCGTGTAGGATCAAATTAGCATTGTCTGTGTGAAGCCATAGCTCGCCTGTCCATTAGAGGACATGTAAAATACGGTTCAAAAAGTATAATAATAAATAATATAAAAATAATAATGATAAATATGTATAATAAAATAAAATATGTATATAAATTAATATATAGTTATATATAAAAGCTCATATATATAATCATCATAAATAGGAGTTTTAAATTGGCCGGAAACGATCAGAGGAAAATTTTGAAATAATTTTCGTGGGGTTTTGGAAAGATTCGCGGGGATAAATAGACGCGAGAGATACTATTTACGAATTATTTAAGGATTAGTATTAATTCCAGAATTTACATAATATTTAAAAACCAATATGTATAAATTCCCCGTGCCCTAGCGCCGGCGAACCGCAGCCCTCCCCCTATTCTCGCGCGAAGAAAACCACGTGAGCGCCGCTCTCCTTCTTCCTCCTCCTCCTTCCTTTTTGCACTTCTTCCTTTCTTACTCGATCTCGGCCTTGCTTCCGGTTGGGAACTCGCCAACTCGTGAGTGACTTAATCACGTCCTTCCTCTGCGAACGATTGAAGAACCAACGCCGAGATACGCGGTGCTACTTCCGTGAGCTCTTCACGGGCCAATAGTGATTTCGTTGACAAAGGAAGGTTCGGGAAGTGGAGGAGGCTCGGCGAGAGAAGACCCTGCGTTGGAGGGCTTGGTGTCTGCCGTAGTGACTGGATCGATCGCTAGTAGGAAGGAGCGAGGGGGAGTTTTGCAGGGATGGTGGGCGGCACCAAAGTGGTTCTCGATGACTTTCCGTCGCTGGATCTAATGATGGAGCACCTTCAGCACATGAAGTGCGCATCTAAGAGCGATAAGCGTCTCATTCTCATCAGTATCATCTCCTTCCTCCAAATCCAACCTTTTGGGCAAGATTGCGATGTCGCAGGCAGGTTTTAGAAAGGGTACCCAATCTCCTAAGATTAAAAGTGAATATTGCTTATGCCATTTGGCAACGGGTGATATGTTAAGTGATGTTGTGGCTGCTAAGACACCACGTGGAATTAAAGCTAAAGAAGCAATTCTTGTTTGCTGATGATTTAGTTTTGGCATTATTGATGGGGCTATACAAAGACCATCATGCCAGAAGGGTTTCATTCTTGATGGGTTTCCAAGGACAACCATTCAAGCAGAAAAGCTCGATGAGATGTTGGCAAAGCAAGGTACCAATATTGACCAGGTGCTGAACTATGCTATTCATGATGTCATATTGGAAGAGAGAATTACATGTCGTTGGATTCATCCACCTAGTGGTAGAACTTATCATACAATGTTTGCTCCTCCAAAGGTTCCTGGCATTGATGATGACATTGATTTGTTGCAGATATCTGATGGGAGTTTTTCTTCGCTACAAGCACCTACATTGGAGAACATTAGTTGATTTTGGATTATTTGGATTGAAGCTTCTTTCTGATACGTACTACATAGAAAGTGGGTACTTCTTCCTTGATACATGTAGATTCGTTTACGTTAAAAGCAAGATCATTTTACTTTCTAAGTAGGATTGCTTTACCTTAAATCTATTTGTCTTGTTTTTCTGCTTGATACTTATTCTTGCTTGACCATTGAGTAGTATTTCAAATTGTTCAGTTATACAGTCTAATTTTTTGGCTTCTGATCTAAAGAGTATCGCGTGTACGCGTGTACTGTAGAATAATCATTTGACCTATCTAGGCTTTGATTGACATTAGATAATCCCTATCTAGTAGATTAGTACATGTTTATTTACTTTGGTGTTATTTGTGTTTCATATCGTATTGATTTCATGTTTTGGATCTGTTTTAAGGTTGTGTTTATTAGTGACATATATCATAGCATTCAGGCCGATCACCACTAGCTCCCTTGTGGTTGAGACAGGTCGTCGGGTATATTTTCCTGTCACGCCACTCTCAGTTAGTGTTGTGTGCAAACAGTTGATACTTCCTAGGTGTTTGGAATCCCCATAGGTGTTTCGGGATTTTTCATATCAGGGTCATAGTTGTTGTGGTGTATTTGCATAGCCCTAGGTACTTGATGCTTGTATCTTATCTACTCAATCTAGCCAATGTAGCGATGGTTGGTGAGTGTACAGTATAGGTCATGACATCATAAACATATTATGCATTGTGCATTTGCTTGTGTTTGCTTCACTTGTTTGAGTTATAATTGTTGCATTTGATTGACATGCATATACGATTATGATTTACATTTTATTATATGATCTGGATATGTTCGGCGGTATTAGCAGTTTATGGAGGTGTTAGGGGGATTGTTGATTTTGCCCCTACGTGTTACATGATTTTTCAGGTATGTTTTATTTTATATAGATGCATTTTATTTATGTTCTTTATTCTGGAGACTGTATACCCTTAGCTTTCTTTATGCTTGTTTTAGCCTTTTATATGTCATGCATTTATCTGTTTATATACCCGTAAAGTTCCACCTGGAACTCACCACCCCTCGTTTTCATTTTTGTTTCAGGTAGGCGATAGTCACGTCTCGTGCCTCCAGGAGAGGATCTATCTACCAGTCCCCAGTCTTGAGTAGGTTGTTCCGTTTTCGTACCTTCATGTTATTTTATCGTATTGATGTCGCTTTGATTTTGCTATTATTTTGGATGATATTTGTTTTTTCGTTAGACGTGTATTTAATTGCTTCTGTTGGATTTTGATTTGTTGTATTTTAGTTTACGAAAATTTATTTATTTTGAATATCATTTATATGTAAATTATTTAATTGCGTGGTTGTGGTATTTTCTTTTATTTATGAGTGTGTAGATGCTAACCGAATGTGATTGAGCTTTATATGTGTCGAGTGATGTATGTATACGTTTCAGATTGTCCACGTACAGGGGATGTGCTGCCCTATTTTCGAGCGACCACGGGCCTCTGGGGGGCGTGATAATTTAGTGGTATCAGAGCGTAGGTTATGATGCCTACCTATGTTTATTTTTTGGTATTTGCGTATTTCTTTTAGAGTGTATTTGATACCAATTTAGTGGTATCAGAGAGTATGTTGTCGAGTTAACTCGAATGTTTTGTTTCGGATTCTTGTAAAATTTATCTGATACCAATTTAGTGGTATCAGAGCAAGGTTTGCAATACCTGCTTGTTTTCGATTTCGGATTTTTTATAGAATATATTGATACCAATTTAGTGGTGTCAGCGCATAAGTTTATGATGCCTACATGTTTTACGGTTTCTTTGGAGTCTAGCTGATATCAATTTAGTAGGAGATTATTTTCGAATTTTATAGAGTTTATCTGTAGATTTTATGGAGTTATTTTTGGTAAAGTGTCGGAGAGTCTGTTTTATGAGATTTGTGATGCCGTATGTATTTGTTTTGAGATTTTCGAATTTACGAAGTTTTTGTCAGGTTTACTTGATTATGGTTTTCATTTTTCGGAATCATTTTCTCGACATAGATGTATTAGGACTTGGCGGCAATGGACTCTCTAGGCAACGAGCAAGTAAGTTGGTAAATTTACTAGTAAATGTATATTTTAGTAATACTTATCAAATATTTTAATAGGATGCCAGTGCGTAAGGTATTATCTCTTTTGTTGGTTTAATAGAGATATGTAATAGTAATATTTGGTAAATGATTTAGGAAATCAGTAAGTATGAATGACATTGAGGGCATATTAGTGGATATCTTTGATTTAGAGGTATTGTGTGTTGATAGATATATGACTTTCTTTTAGAGTGAGTCATCCCGATAGGTTTTGGCTAGGGATAGTATAGAGATAGTGGATATCATGAAAACCTTATATGCGTGATAAGTAAATTATTGGTGGATTTATGACGTTATGGTTTGATAGTTAATAGTTGTCTTTGATTGGTGAGTTATAGGCGAAATCGGTAGATGTGATGATTTGCTTTGGGTTAAAGCTGTTGGTGCAGTCTGACCCTGATTGTTATTTTGGTGTTGACACGATTTTAGTTTAGGTTGATGATTATGATTATGATTATGATTGGGTTTAAGTCCTGGTCGTGGACTAGGCATACCTAGTGAGACTAGGTTTGATAAAATCCTAACTTAGAGGGCTAGGTGTGGAGAAATCCTAATCTGGAGGGTTAGGTGCGAAAAATCCTAGCTTGGAGGGCTAGGTGTGGAAAAGTCCTAACTCGGAAGGTTGAGTGAAAAGTCCTATCTTGGAGGGCTAGGTGAAAAGTCCTAACTTGGAGGGTTAGGTGAAAAGTCCCAACTAGAGGGTTAGGTGAAAAATCCTAGCTTGGAGGGCTAGGTGTGGAAAAGTCCTAACTCGGAAGGTTGGGTGAAAAGTCTTAGCTTAGAGGGCTAGGTGAAAAGTCCTAATTTGGAGGGTTAGGTGAAAAGTCCCAACTGGAGGGTTAGGTGAAAAATCTTGGCTTGGAGGGTCAGGTCCTAACTTGGAGGGCTAAGTTGGATGAGACCCTAGCTTGGAGGGCTAGGTTGGAGCCCCTGGATCGGTCTGGTGACCGATCAGGGAGATTAGCACGGTGCTCCTTCGTGGATCGGTTTGGTGACCGATCCAGCGATGACTGATCGGTCTGGTGACCGATCAGGGAGTATGCGTTTCACTCACTACATAGCTCCTGATCGGTCTGGTGACCGATCAGGGAGCCCACAGTGAGTTGAGTTCCCCTGCTGATCTGCTCCTGATCGGTCTGGTGACCGATCTGGAACACTGTTCAGACCGATCCGGAGAACGATCAGGTGTCGCGAGTTCCTCACTACGACCGATCAGGACGGAGCCTGATCGCTCTGAGAATGACTTGATCGGTCTGGTGACCGATCAGGAGGATCTCTGATCGGTTCGGTGACCGAACAGGAGGGTTGGATTGCGAAGCTCAGAAATCGCCCGACAAAGGGGTGGATCGGTCTGGTGATCGATTCACAACCTGAGATCGGTCTGGTGATCGGTCCAGGAGAGTCCCAAAGCAATCACGATTTCTGATTGAGCGTTGGAGATCGATCAGGACGGAGCCTGATCGGTCTGAACCGAGCCTGATCGGTCTGGTGACCGATCAGGAGACTGTTTGATCGGTCCGGTGACCGATCACTTTAATTCAAATTGCATTGTCAGACGCTCTGATCGCGTCTGAACGTATCTGATTCACTACGCTTGATCTCTGATACTTGATTTTCTGCTTGATATGCTGTGTTAATGGTCTGATTAAGCTGCAGGTGACAGGGATGTATTCAAACACTCAAGGAGAGTCAAAGGAGATCTTTCCTTGGAGCAGGTTTGTTCATTTGCCATCTCAGATTGCAACGGCTTGAGCTGCTGACTGGAGCTTGGCTGAGGGAAGCTCAGGGAGTCCAGGGAGAGCTCAGTGGTAGCTGGCGTTGGCAGGTGAGCAGCTGGAGGCTGCAGTGAAATGGTGTCACCTGACGTTCAGTGGAGAAACAAAAGGAGCGTAGCGGAGAAGAGCTGAGGAGAGTTCGGGGAAGAGACTTCTGGCTTGAGTTCTTGCTACGCGATCGTTTTCTCCACACTTTGCTTGTGCGATTACTTCCATCATTTTGAGCAAGCAACTGTGATCTTAGAGGCAACCATCGATTAATTGGGCACTTGAAAGAAGGAACAAGGAGCTTGAGTTCATCAGCAAGAAGACACGGAGAAGGGTGTTCTTGCGTGAGATCTGCGCTGGGTGAAGCTCGGGAGAAACTTGCTTGTGTTTTTGTCTGTTCTAAGTGTTGAGTAAGATCTTTCTTGTGTTTTATTGTGCTTAAAACTATGTCTCTGTTGAAATGCTGTGGAGAGGTTATTCCACTGAGAAGGAGGTTGCATTTTATCCGGTGTTCACCGGGGCTTGATCTGCCGACGATCAAGGGATCGCCCACCTTAAGGGCACTCCAAGGAGTAGGGGCAAGTTATCCCCGAACCTTGTAAATCCTCTTGTTAGCGTTTTGTATTTGTGCTTAGTTAGGTTTTATTTCTGCACACTCTGTTTTCTTTAGCTTCCGCTGTGCTACTAATATTTGAGTCGCAAAAATTTCAAAAGCACTAAGTTTCGGTGTCTGGCTACATTCACCCCCCTCTCTAGCCATCCAAGTTCCAACAAGAACCCTGTTTTAATTGCCTTTGTGGCAACTTTATAATAAGAAAGTAGGTTATTTTAGAGAGGTTTCACTAGTTTGTTGTAGTGATCATGTGTTGATATGAACTTGATTCTTCGGAAGAATTAAGTTTGGTTAACCATATTAGAGTTTAGGATTTGACTTAATATGATGAATAGGTTAGGAAGATACACGTGGTTACTTAAAATTTAATTAAGTAGATAATCAGGATTGATCTAAATTTTTCTTTGTGTGTAGTCATCCATAACCAACCTACCAGCCTTCAGTTTATCAGCCTCAACAGATGGTCGAAGCTACAACTTATCAGCCTCAATAGATGATCGAAGCGGAAGTTAACCAGCCTCAGCAATCGGTCAGACTTCTAGCACTCTAGCCTATATAGCCAGTCGCAGTTCAGATGATTCAGCCACAGTTTGTTCAAACAACTTCATCATCAGTTTCGAAGATGAACCAGGTTTACTTTAGCACTAGAGATGAGGCACCGCAACTATAGGTATATTTAAAAAAAATAATACGGTACCTACGTGTACGTCACAGCTGGTATCTGTGTCTCTACCATTCAGAGAGGATAAGGATAGGTTTCAATTTAGTAGATTTATAGATCAATTCCTACACTAGACGATTAGGTATTTATTAGCTTAGTGTTAATATGGTAGGTAACTTGTTTGATCCGCACTCATATTGTGGTTGACCATGGAAGTAATTCTTTGACTTGTTATGGGTTCGACCTGGTAGCTCCGATTGCCGTGTCGGGAGCTAGGGTTAAATCTATTAAATAATTTCTTGAGGTTTAGGATTTCAGACTCTGAGGTGTGTAATGATGATTTTTACTCAGTATTTATACTGTATATGAGATGTTAGTACCTATTTAGTTTAATAGTGAAATTTAGAGGACTAAATTTTTATTAGTGGGGGAGAATATAAAATACAGTTCAAAAGTATAATAATAAATAATATAAAAATAATAATGATAAATATATATATATATATATATATATATATATATATAATAAAATAAAATATGTATATAAATATATATGTATATGTGGTTATATATAAAAACTTATATATAATCATCATTAATAAATGTTTTAAATTGGGAACGATAAGCATGAGAGGTAATTAGTTACGAATTATTTAAAGAAAAATTTTTATTTCGAAATTTAATTAATATATAAAAACCTATGTGTATAAATAACCCCTCTCTTCCCCGTGCCCCAGCGCTGAACCGCGGTCCGCGCCCCTCTCCCTCTTCCCTTCTTCGCGCACGCGAAGAAAACCACACGAGCGCCGCTCTCCTTCTTCCTCCTCCTTCTCCTTCCTTTTTGCTCTTCTTCCTTTCTTAGTCGATCTCGGCCTTCCTTCTTGTTGGGAACTGGCCAACCCGTGAGTGACTTAATCACATCCTTCCTCTGCGAACGATTCAAGAACCAGCGCCGAGGTATGCGGCGCTACATCCGTGAGCTCTTCACCGGCCAACAGTGATTTCGTTGACAAAGGAAGGGTCGGGAAGTGGAGGAGGCTCAGCGAGAGAAGACCCTGTTTTGGAGGGCTTTGTGGCTGCCGTAGTGACTGGATCGATCGCTAGTAGGTACGAGCAAGGGGGAGTTTTGCAGGGATGGCGGGCGGCACCAAAGTGCTTCTAGATGACGTTCAGTCGCTGGATCTGATGACGGAGCTCCTTCAGCACATGAAGTGCACATCTAAGAGCGATAAGCATCTCATTCTCATCGGTATCATCTCCTTCCTCCAAATCCAACCTTTTGGGCAGGATTACGATGTGTCCGCCAGGTTCTAGAAAGGGTACCCAATCTCCTATGATTAAAAGTGAATATTTCTTATGCCATTTGGCAATGGGTGATATGTTGAGAACTGCTGTGGCTGCTAAGATTGTTGCTGATAATTTAGTTGTTGGCATTATTGATGGGGTTATACAAAGACCATCATGCCAGAAAGGTTTCATTCTTGATGGGTTTCCAAGGACAACCATTCAAGCAGAAAAGCTTGATGAGATGTTGGCAAAGCAAGGTACCAAGATTGACGAGGTGCTGAACTTTGCTATTGATGATGTCATATTGGAAGAGAGAATTACAAGCCGTAGGATTCATCCACCTAGTGGTAGAACTTATCATATAAAGTTTGCTCCTCCAAAGGTTCCTAGCATTGATGATGACATTGATTTGTTGCGGATATCTGATAGGAGTTTTTCTTCGCTACAAGCACCTACGTTGGAGAACGTTAGTTGAATTCAGATTATTTGGATTGAAGCTTCTTTCTAATACGTACTACATCGAAGGTGGGTACTTCTCCCTTGATTCCTGTAGATTCGTTTATCTTAAATGCATGGTCGTTTTACTTTCCGAGTAGGATTGCTTTACCTTAAATGAATTTGTCTTGTTTTTTTTACTTGATACCTATTCTTGCTTGACCTTTGAGTAATATTTCAAATTGTTCAGTTATACAGTCTCATCTTTTGACTTCTGATCTAAAGAGTACCGATAGGTTTTGGCCGAGGATAGTATAGAGATAGTGGATATCATGAAACCTTATTTGCGTGATAAGTAAATTGTTGGTGGATTTATGACGTTATGGTTTGTTGGTTAATAGTTGCCTATGATTGGTGGGTTATAGGCGAAATCGGTATATGTGATGATTTGCTTTGGGTTAGAACCCTGTTTTAATTGCCTTTGGGGCAACTCTATAATAAGGAAGTAGGTTATTTTAGAGAGATTTCACTAGTTTGTTGTAGTGAGCATGTGTTGATATGAACTTGATTCTTGGGAAGAATTGAGTTTGATTAACCATATTAGAGTTTAGGATTTGACTTAATATGATAATTAGGTTAGGAAGTAACGCATGGTTACTTAAAATTTAATTAAGCAGATAATTAGGATTGATCTAAATTTTTCTTTCTGTGTAGTTTAACCATAACCAGCCTACCAGCCTTCTATTTATCAGCCTCAGCAGATGGTCGAAGCTACAACTTATCAGCCTCAACAGATGATCGAAGCAGAAGTTAACCAGCCTCAACAGTCGGTTATACTTCTAGCACTCCAACCTATACCTCCAGCCGCAGTTCAGATGATTCAACCACAGCCTGTTCATGCAATTTCACCATCAGTTTCGAAGATGAACCGGGTTTACTTTATCACTAGAGAGGAGGCACCGCAACTATAGGTATATTTTTTAAAAAAACAATAGGGTGCCTATGCGTAGGTCAGCTAGTATTTGTGTCTCTACCACTCAGAGAGGAATGAGATAGATCCCAATTAGTAGATTTATAGATCGGTTCCTACACTAGACGATTAGGTATTTACTAGCTTAGTGTTAGTATGGTAGGTAACTCGTTTGATCCGTACATATGGTCGTTGTTGACCATGGGAGCGATTCGTTGACTTCTTATGGGTTTGACCTGGTAGCTCCGATTGCCGAGTCGGGAGCTAGGGTTAAATCTGTTAAACAATTTCTTGTGGTTTAGGATTTCAGCCTCTAAGGTGTGTAGTGATGATTTTAGTCAGTATTTATACTGTATATGGGTGGTTAGTACCTGTTTAGTTTATTAGCGAAATTTGGAGGACCAAATTTTTATTAGTGAGGGAGAATGTAAAATACGGTTCAAAGACCATCATGCCAGAAGGGTTTTATTGATATTTATTATGTCATATTGCAAGAGAGAATTACAAGCCGTTGGATTCATCCACCTAGTGGTAGAACTTATCATACAATCTTTGCTCCTCCAAAGGTTCCTAGCATTGATGATGATTGATTTGTTGCGGATATCTGACGGTAGTTGTTCTTCGCTACAAGCACCTACGTTGGAGAACGTTAGTTGATTTCGGATTATTTTGATTGAAGCTTCTTTTTGATACATACTACATTGAAGGCGGGTACTTCTCCCTTGATTCCTGTAGATTCGTTTACCTTAAATGCATGGTCATTTTACTTTCTAAGTAGGATTGTTTTACCTTAAACTATTTGCCTTATTTTTCTGCTTGATACATATTCTTGCTTGACCTTTGAGTAGTATTTTAAATTGTTCAGTTATACAGTTAATCTTTTGGTTTCTGATCTAAAGAGTACCGCATGTATGCGTGTACTGTAGAATAATCATTTGACCTATCTAGGGTTTGGTTGACATTAGATAAACTCTACCTAGTAGATTAGTATATGTTTATTTACTTTGTTGTTATTTGTGTTTCATATCGTATTGATTTCATGTTTTGGATCTATTTTGAGGTTGTGTGTGTTAGTGACATACATCATAACATTCAGGCCGATGACCATTGACTCCCTTGTGGTTGAGATGGGTCGTCGAGTATATTTTCTTGTTGTGCCACACTCAGTTAGAGTTGTGTCCTAACAATTGATACTCCCCAGGTGTTTGGAGTCCCCATAGGTGTTTCGAGATTTTTCATATCAGGGTCATAGTTGTTGTGGCGTATTTGCATATCCCCAGGTGCTTGGCGCTTGTATCTTGTCCACTCAATCTACCCAATATAGCGGTGATTGGTGTGTGTACAGTACATGTTATGACATCATGCACATATTATGCATTGTGCATTTGCTTGTGTTTGCTGCACTTGTTTGAGCTATGATTGTTGCATTTGATTGACATGCATATACGGTTATGATTTGCATTTTATTATATGATCTGGATATGTTCGGCGGTATTAGCAGTTTATGGAGGTGTTAAGGGATTGTTGATTTTGCCCCTACGTATTACATGATTTTTCAGGTATGTTTTATTTTGTATAGATACATTTTGTTTATGTTTTTTATTTCGGAGACTGTATACCCTTTGTTTTCTTTATGCTTATTTTACCCTTTTATATATCATGCATTTATCTGTTCTTATACCCGCAGAGTTCCACCCGGAACTCACTACCCCTCGTTTCCCTTTTTGTTTCAGGTAGGTGATAGTCGCGTCTCGTGCCTCTAGGAAAGGATCCAGCTGTCAGTCCCCAGTCTTGAGTAGGTTGTTCCGTTTTCGTACCTTCGTGTTATTTTATCGTATTGGTGTCGCTATGGTTTTGTTATTATTTTAGATGATATTTGATTTTTCATTAGACGTGTATTTAATTGCTTCCGCTGGATTTTGATTTGTTGTATTTTAGTTTACGAAAATTTATTTATTTTGAATATCATTTATTATGTAAATTATTTAACTGCATGGTTGTGGTATTTTCTTTTATTTTTGATTGTGTAGATGTCAGTCGAGTGTGACTGAGCTTTATATGTGTCAAGTGATGTATGTATAAGTTTCAGGTTGTCCGTCGTGCAGGGGAGGTGTTGCTCGATTTTCGAACAAGCACGGGCATCTGGGGGCGTGATTGGACACCTATCATTGCTTTCCTCATATAGGGACTTTACTTGCTGATCCTGAACAAGCCTGACTATTTAAGAGGAGAGCTCCCCGTTTTACTTTGATTAGTTAAATATTATATCGATGAGCCTTCCCACACCCCCTCCTCAAATGTCTTGGCCATGATGATCCAGATTATGTCATGAGAGATATCTTTGAAAGTATTTGTGGAAATCATATTGGCGGCAGGACGCTCGCTCTAAAAACATTAGATATATTTGGCCGCCCCTATAGGCGAATATCGCCCGATTTGTCATTGTCCGCATGCATTGCCAGAAGCATCAGAACTTCTCTCACCGTTCGACTGAGTTTCTGAAGACCTCCACTGTTTCCTCCCCCTTTGATTAGTGGGGCATGGATTTTATAGGTCCCTTCCTAGTTGGGCCATAACAGAAGAAATTTCTCCGTGTGGTCGTCGATTACTTCTCCAAATGGGTAAAGGTCGAAGCCCTGACTCGAATAATGGAAGATACCTTCAAGAAATTCCTGTTGCAGAATATTGTCTACCGATATTGTTGAGGTTGCAAGGTTGCAAACAAATTCCTACATTAGAAACACATGAGAATGATTATAGACTTATAAGGGAAAGATATATCCATTGACATGAGACCTTTTGGGTAAAACTCAAAAATAAAACAATGATGACTTAGGCCTAAAGTGGACAATATCATATCATTGTGAAAATATTTAAATTTCTTTGATTCCAACAAATCGATATCATAGCCCAGACTATCAGAAGGTCTAACCGCTGATTGTGCACAAGAGATATGTTCTAATTGAGCCATGTGAATAGAATATTGACCTTAAACAAAAGAAGTAGAGGCTCCCATGTCCAGATCAAGAGGACCATACACCATTCAAGAAAGTCATAGTAGGTTGGGTGGACTGAGGGGTAGGAAGACTTGGTGGGTCGAGGATCAGACGTATAATGGATAAGCTTTCCACTTGAGGGGGTCCTGTGGTCCTTCGTTTGAGGGGGTCGAGGGAGAGGGGGATTGTTAGGGTTGCAAGATTTGCAAACAAGCCCCACATTAGAAACACATGGGAAAGATCACGGGCTTATAAGGTAAAGATATCTCTATTGACATGAGACTTTTTGGGTAAATCCCTTAAACAAAATTACAAGGGCTTAGACCTAAAGTAAATAATATTGTACTATTGCAGAGATATCTATTGACAATTTCAAGATCATAAACTCAGGAAATGGTGTGAAGGTTCGGTATCGAGCAAGTTTTTACGTTGGTGGCCTACGTAAGAGCAACGAAAAACAAAAGTTGTTAACCAGGAGATAGTCCAAGGGTTCCAAATCAAACTGGATCACGTTAATGGCAATTGGGTAGGGAGGATTGTCAAGCATTTTCTAGGCTTACTAAACCACTCCTAGAGAGAGCACAGGAATAATCCCCTTCCACCTCATTTACAGTTGAGAAGTAGTTGTCCCAACAGAAATTAGCGAAGATCTACTCGAAGAAGCACCTATGTGTTGATGCAGTCTGGCCCGATTGTTGTTTTGGTGTTAACAACGATTTAAGTTTAGTTGAATGAATTTGGATTAAGTCCAGGTGGATCGGGAGATCGCACGCTGGCATGTGAAAAAGTCCTAGCTTAGAAGGCTTGGTGTGAAAAGTCCTAACCTGGATGGTTAGGTGTGAGAAAATCCTAACCTGGAGGGTTAGGTGTAGAAAAATCCTAGCTTGGAGGGCTAGGTGTGGAAAAGTCCTAATTCGGAAGGGTTGGGTGAAAAGTCCTAGCTTGGAGGGCTGGGTGAAAAGTTCTAACTTGGAGGGTTAGGTGAAAAGTCCCAACTTGGAGAACTAGGTGAAAAGTCCTGGCTTGGAGGGTCAGGTGCCTAACTTGGAGGGCTAGGTTGGATGAAGGTCTAACTCAGAGGGGTTGGGTGAAAAGTCCTAGCTTGGAGGGCTAGGTGAAAAGTCCTAACTTGGAGGGTTAGGTGCAAATTCCCAACTTGGAGAGTTAGATTGAAAAATCCTTAGCTTGGAGGGCTAAGGTGAATGAAATCCTAGCTTGGAAGGCTAGGTCTGCGTCCCTGGATCGGTCTGGTGACCGATCAAGGAGTTGGCACGCTGCTCCTTCGTGGATCGGTCTGGTGACCGATCCAGCGATGTCTGATCGGTCTAGTGATCGATCAGGGAGTGTGTGTTTCACTCACTGTACAGCTCCTGATCGGTCTGGTGACCGATCAGGGAGCCCACAGTGAGTTGAGTTCCCTTGCTAATCAGGTCCAGAATGGTCCGGTGACCGATCAGAGACTTAGGATTTGATTAAAGAATCACTGTTCTCTCAAGTCTGATTGGTCTGGTGACCGATCAGGCAGGAGCCTGATTGGTCTGGTGACCGATCAGGCAGGAGCTGATTGGTCTGGGGACCAATCAGGAGTGTGCAGAAGACTGCTGGATCGGTCCGGTGACCGATCAGGCTCCTTCCTGATCTGTCTAGTGACCGATCAGGAGCAGAACTTTAATTCAAATAAGCTGTCAGAAGCTCTGATCGCGTCTGTTTTCACTGCCGATTCTCTGCTACTTGCTGATTTCTTTTTGATATGCATTGCTAAGCCTCTGTTGGAGTGTGCAGGTGATAGCAGGTGATTCAAACACTCAAGGAGGGTCAATGGGAGGGTCAATGGGAGGCTTTCCTTGGAGCAGGTTTGTTTGTTTCTCCTTCTCAGGTTTCAACGGCAACTGGAACAGCTGGCGACTGACGGAGACTCAGCTGGAGAGGAGGTCTTCAGTGGACTGAGTGCTCAGGAAGGTCAGTGGGTTCAGGCTGGCTCAGTGGATGCTGATGAAGCTTGCGATGGTGAGAGGGAGCTTAAGAGACAAAGCTGGATGCAGAGGAGCGAGGGCGAACAAGACAGAAACTTGGGAAGTTTGGCTGGGCTGTGTTCGTGCTCTCTGTTGCTTTGTGCTTGAGCGATCTTGTTGCATTCCTGTGAGAGCTTTGTGAGTGTTCCTTCTTGTGTGATCTCCCGTACTCAAGTTCCATCATCCGTGAGATCTTTGGAGAGGTTTCTCCACCGAGAAGGAGACTCTATCTTATCAGGTGTTCACCGGGGCTTGATCTGCCGACGATCAAGGGATCGCCCACCTTACAGGCACGCCAAGGAGTAGGGGCAAGTTATCTCCGAACCTTGTATATCGAGGTGTTAGCGTCGGTTTGCTTTCCTTTGCTTTGGGTTGTTGTTTTTAGTTTTCTGTTTCTGCATTTGCTTCCGCTGCCTAACTCTGAAGTGCAGAATAGTTTTGAAAAGCTCAAAAGTTTTGTGTCCGACTAGATTCACCCCCCCTCTCTAGCCATCCGGTTTCCAACAAGTGGTATCAGAGCTTGGGGCTCTATTCACGGCTTAACATCCGAGAGTTATCAACAAGATGGCTGGAAGAGAAGGATTGAGCACAAACCGACCTCCATTCCTCGACGGCACTGATTTTCCATATTGGAGGTCAAGGATGGAGTTCTACCTCAAAACCAACATGAGCATATGGTTCTCAGTGAAGGAGGGTTTCTCCCCTCCAAAGGATCATGAGGGAAAGGAGCTTGAGTTTTCTAGTTGGTCGGCTGAGCAAGTCAAGAAGGGGGAAGCTAATGCCAAAGCTATCGTCACCTTGCAATGTGGTATGACCAAGGATCAGTTGGTCAAGGTGGGTCATTTCACAAGTGCTAAAGATCTATGGAATAAGATTATTGAGCTCCATGAAGGAACTCATGAAACCCGGACAGCCAAGAAGGATCTCCTTCTCAACCAACTTCAAAGTCTCACCATGGGAGAAAATGAAACTGTAAGTAAACTCCATGGACGGTTCAAAGAAGTCTTGAATGGTCTACACTCCATAAATGAAAAGGTAGAAAACCGAGACATTGTGAGGTATGTGCTCAAAGCTTTCCCTAGGAATGCCTTGTGGTCATCCATGGTGGATGCCTACAAGGTTTCCAAGGATATTTTTTTTGTTAAGTTAGAAGATCTATTTTGTGAAATGGAACTACATGAGATCTCTAATCAAAGCCCAAAGGAGATAGGGTTGGCTTTTGTGGCATGTGACAGGAAGAAGAAGAAGGAGAAGGAGGAGGAAAAGAACCACTGTCATGTGGCTCTCGTAGCCTTAGAAGAATTATCCAAGGAGAGTGGAGACGAATCAAGCTCCTCAACCGCGCCTTCATCATCTTTGGAAGATGAAGAGATAATCTCTCTCGAGTTAGATAAGTGCTATAGAGCTATAGCGTGTCTAACTAAGTTGCTTAAGAAGTCCAAGAACAAGATTAAATCCTTAAAGGTAGAGGTAGAAAAATTGAAAACCTCTAAGGATGAGGTAATTGATGTTATGCATGATAAGTCCCTTGAAAATGAAAATAAGGACTTAAGGAGCGAAGTTGAAAAGCTCAAGAATATTCTTGAGAAGTTTTCAACTAGCTCTAAAACATTAGACATGATCTTAAACTCCCAAAGGGCGGTTTACAATAGGGCCGGTATAGGTTAACGACCTAAAGAATCAACCTTTGTATCATTAATGTCAAGAACCCAATTTAGATCATCAAATGACTCTAGGGTTCAAAAGGTTAGAAAGAAAAAGATTAAGGTATGGGTGCCAAAGTCTTTCATTGTAGATTCCTTAGGTCCCAAAATTTGGGTACCCAAAACCTCCATATTTCGAATTGTATAAGCATTATTTGAGGGGGAGCATCTATCAACATGGGAGGTTGATATTTGGTGCTCCAAAGCTATGACCAAGAAAAAAATTGTCATTCACATGGTTGGTTATGGAAAATTTGACTCAAATACTTTGATCTCTATTGTTTTAGTTTTTATAACAATATGAACCCTTGGCTAGTACTTTTTATGGAATTCATGTGTCAAAGAACTTAATGATATTTAAGTATGATCTACTTTAGTATTAAAATTCTTCCATGATCAAGTTTGCTTCCAAAACAAAGAAGGAATTGTCTAGTTCATCTTTACCAAATAGAATTATGCATTCATCATGTGTGCTATCCATGTCTATGAATTTTCTATTCAAATGATTGCATGCATACCTATTTCGGAAGCCTAACTCAAACTTGATTTCAAATCGGTTGGAACCATGACTGTAATACACACTTGGAAGTATGACTTTTCAATCCAATCCATGAGTTTTAACTTCAATATGCCATGATTATGTTTGAACTCTATAGCTCACTGTATGTCTTGAAGTTAGCCAACAACACATGATATATCTTAGGCTTAAGTGTTCTTATTTTTGAGATGAACCTAGATGAGTATGTTGGTGCAGAATGCACCCAAGTCAAACCTGTATTTTGATAATGGCAACATAGGTCAAAAGTTAAGTCGTACTTGTTTTCTAACAAGTTACTCTAGTGTGCAGGAAAAACCCTAGCTAAGGACTGCTAGGCACTGGCGAAGGAATGCCAGGGTAAAAAGACCTAGCGAAGGACTGCTAGGCACCAGGCGAAGGACAGCTTGGGACTGAAGCCCTAGCGAAGGAATGCTAGGCACCGAGCGAAGGGCAGCTCGGCATCCAAGACCTGACAAAGGACCGTCAGGCAAAAGTCCAACTAGAGGAACGGTTGGCATCAGGTAAACTCTCCCGAGAGGAGTAGGTGAGGACGCGTTCCCCGTCGAGGGAACAGTAGGCGTCGGTTCGACCTAGGGCTCCATTTAGGAGACCAAAGTCAGAACCAAGACAGTTAAGGCTGTATAAACAAATATTTTATTGCTTTATTGTGTTTTGGACTAACCCTGGATGCAGGACCAAAGGAAGGAGTGTCTGCAGCTCAGATAGCCTCAAAGGAATGAGGTAGTGGCTGAGTAGGGCGCCCGAAGTGTCCCGGGCGCCCCCAAGGTGCATACAAAACATGTAAAGAGAAAAAGGGTTCGAATAGATGCTGGGCCGGGCGCCCCCGTGCTCCCGGGCGCCCCCGTGCTCCCGGGCACCCCCAGCGTCCCGGGCGCCCCCAGCGTCCCGGCGCCCCCATGCGCATGCCTCGAACCAGAAGCCATCGAAGCCAAGCAGATAACGCTTGACCCGGTCAATCCGGGCGCCCGAGCGCTCCGGGCGCCCCGGTCAAAGCGGATCTAGAGGATAGACGCTGACCGAGACTTTTGCGGATCAAAGGCCACGTGGGGGCGCCCCCGACGTCCCGGGCGCCCCCAGGCCCTATATAAAGGACCCTCGACCAAGGCTTCATCAATCAACTTCGTGAAACGCCTCAAAGCTCTTCTGCTCTCGCGCCTTGCTCCGGAAACTCTCCAAATCGAGCCGACGACGTCCTGCTGCCCCGAAATAATCGATCTACTCCGGACGTCGGTAAAAGAGCTATTTTAAAGTTTACTGTACGTAATTATAATTTTGTAATCTTTTGTAAACGACTTTGCGCCTGATATAGAATTGTCCAAAGTAAACGGTCAACGACCGTGGGCCTTGGAGTAGGAGTCGACACAGGCTCCGAACCAAGTAAAAACGACTGCGTCTCTGTGTTATTTTTTATTTTCCGCTGTGCACTTGCTCTTAATTTTTCGAAAGAAAGAATACCGATATTCACCCCCCCTCTATCGGTCCTATCGATCCAACAGAGTATGCCATGATTTACACTATGTGCTATTTATGATTATGAATTTTATGATGGATGTATACAAACCTTGGAATCTTGGTACAAACATGTTATAAATATACCTTGAACTGATCAGAATTTAGAAATTGATCATAGTTTGATACAAATTTGATACAAGCATGTTTTTGAAAGGTTGATCATACTTTTGTTTGTATCATGAAATCTAATGTTATATAGGCATGTTCTGAAATTTAATCATATGTTGATCACTTTCAAATTCACCATATTTTCTAGAATCACACTTTAAACTTTGTATTTATGAGTTTTACTCTCAAGTTATATTGGAGATATTGCATGATTTGAAAATATACATGTTAGTTAAAGAGATGCAAATCATGTTGTTTTCTTTGGTTAAGGAACATGAGTATTGTTTAACGGAACTCTGTTAGGAGTTAAATTTGATTGTGTTAGGGTTTAGAGTGTTCAAACGTTAAAACAGAATCGTTTCTGAAACTTCTCAGTTTCAGAAACCTGTCTGTGTCATACCTGATCGGTCCACCGACCGATCAGGACTCACTCTGATCGGTCTGGCGACCGATCAGATCAATTCTGATCAAGGAACTCCCAGATTGTTCCAAATTGATCCAAAAACTCCTGAGACCAATCACCTTCCATAGAATTGTATCAGTTTAATGATCATACTAAACAAATCTGATACAAATCAAGTATAATTGGATCATCCTAGTCATACTCGGAGCAAATCTTATACTGATTCGATACAAGCCCGTGTTGAAAATTTTTGAAATTCATGTGAACGGGTTGTGTGAATCATGTCGTTTGATCTCTTGCTCCTTGATGAGGGATAATTTTCAGTCAAGAAATCCAAATCATGGCTCTTGTTCTTAATGTCGTATTTCAGAAATTTTTCTGAAATACCGAATATCAATAGAGTCTACTCCCCTGTTATGGGATGCAAATTGTTAATGCAGTCTGATTAGGAACGTATCAGAGTTTCAGGAATTTTTTCCTGAAATTTGATCGCTCCCCAGACTAATAAGAAATATTTCTGTATCAAGTAATCAACGAACCTGATTGGTCAGGGAGACCACTCAGGATTATGTGTCGAATACAGATGCATTCCCTACTTGTCACGTGAAACATATACATGTTTGACCATGATATAATTCTGCATATGTTTCATGTGCAATTCACACTTATTGACGTATGATGCATATACGTTGTTGCCATGATACATTTATGGTATATGTCTCTCATATGCAATTCAAAAATTATCCTTTGATTATTTTGGGGAGACCCTTGATTGAGGGGGAGTTGTGTTCAAACTTAATAACCATACCCTTTTCGATGTTTGACAAAGGGGAGAAAATGACTGATTAAGTTTATGGTTGTTATAGGGGAAGGATCATGATTCCTTTATGAGAATTGAATTGATTGATAAACTTAAATCGGGTTGTCAAACAACAAAAAGGGGGAGATTGTTGATGCAGTCTGGCCCGATTGTTATTTTGGTGTTGACAACGATTTAAGTTTAGTTGAATGGATTTGGATTAAGTCCAGGTGGATCGGGAGATCGCACGCTGACATGTGAAAAAGTCCTAGCTTGGAGGGCTAGGTGTGAAAAGTCCTAACTTGGATGGTTAGGTGTGAGAAAATCCTAACCTGGAGGGTTAGGTGTGGAAAAATCCTAGCTTGGAGGGCTAGGTGTGGAAAAGTCCTAATTCGGAAGGGTTGGGTGAAAAGTCCTAGCTTGGAGGGCTAGGTAAAAAGTCCTAACTTGGAGGGTTAGGTAAAAAGTCCCAACTTGGAGAATTAGGTGAAAAGTCCTGGCTTGGAGGGTCAGGTGCCTAGCTTGGAGGGCTAGGTTGGATGAAGGTCTAACTCGGAGGGGTTGGGTGAAAAGTCCTAGATTGGAGGGCTAGGTGAAAAGTCCTAGCTTGGAGGGCTAGGTGAAAAGTCCTAACTTGGAGGGTTAGGTGCAAATTCTCAACTTGGAGAGTAAGATTGAAAAATTCTTAGCTTGGAGGGCTAAGGTGAATGAAATCCTAGCTTGGAAGGCTAGGTCTACGTCCCTGGATCGGTCTGGTGACCGATCAGGGAGTTGGCACGCTGCTCCTTCGTGGATCGGTCTGGTGACCGATCCAGCGATGTCTGATCGGTCTGGTGATCGATCAGGGAGTGTGTGTTTCACTCACTGTACAGCTCCTGATCGGTCTGGTGACCGATCAGGGAGCCCACAGTGAGTTGAGTTCCCTTGCTAATCAGGTCCAGAACGGTTCGGTGACCGATTAGAGACTTAGGATTTGATTAATGAATCACTGTTCTCTCAAGCCTGATTGGTCTGGTGACCGATCAGGCTAGAGCCTGATTGGTCTGGTGACCGATCAGGCAGGAGCCTGATTGGTCTGGGGACCAATCAGGAGTGTGCAGAAGACTGCTGGATCGGTCCGGTGACCAATCAGGCTCCTTCCTGATCGGTCTGGTGACTGATCAGGAGCAGAACTTTAATTCAAATAAGCTGTCAGAAGCTCTGATCGCGTTTGTTTTCACTGCCGATTCTCTGCTACTTGCTGATTTCTTTTTGATATGCATTGCTAAGCCTCTGTTGGAGTGTGCAAGTGATAGCAGGTGATTCAAACACTCAAGGAGGGTCAATGGGAGGCTTTCCTTGGAGCAGGTTTGTTTGTTTCTCCTTCTCAGGTTTCAACGGCAACTGGAGCAGTTGGCGACTGACGGAGACTCAGCTGGAGAGGAGGCCTTCAGTGGACTGAGTGCTCAGGAAGGTCAGTGGGTTCAGGCTGGCTCAGTGGATGCTGATGAAACTTGCGATGGTGAGAGGGAGCTTAAGAGACAAAGCTGGATGCAGAGGAGCGAGGGCGAACAAGACAGAAACTTGGGAAGTTTGGCTGGGCTGTGTTCGTGCTCTCTGTTGCTTTGTGCTTGAGCGATCTTGTTGCATTCCTGTGAGAGCTTTGTGAGTGTTCCTTCTTGTGTGATCTCCCGTACTCAAGTTCCATCATCCGTGAGATCTGTGGAGAGGTTTCGCCACTGAGAAGGAGGCTCTATCTTATCTGGTGTTCACCAGGGCTTGATCTGCCGACGATCAAGGGATCGTCCACCTTACGGGCACGCCAAGGAGTAGGGGCAAGTTATCCCCGAACCTTGTATATCGAGGTGTTAGCGTCGGTTTGCTTTCCTTTGCTTTGGGTTGTTGTTTTTAGTTTTCTATATCTGCATTTGCTTCCGCTGCTTAACTCTGAAGTGCAGAATAGTTTTGAAAAGCTCAAAAGTTTTGTGTCCGACTAGATTCACCCCCCCTCTCTAGCCATCCGGTTTCTAACACTATGGCCGAGACAACTCCAATTAAAGAGTCCTTAATGTTGACTCGATCATGAAGACCAGGGAAAAAGTGGCGGCCCGACTTCTCGCATATTGATAGAGGATGTGTCGAAACTACAACAAGTGACCCATCCCTTGCACTTTCGAAGTCGGGATCTGGTTTGGAAGAAGCACAAGCCGATTGGTGACATTAATAGGCTGGAACCATAATGGGCAGGACCTTATCAGATAATCTGCAAGCTAAGTTCCGGAGCATACTACTTGCAAGACTCAGACGACAAGAAACTAGACTGACCATGGAGTGTTAATTACTTAAAATCATATTCTTCCTAAGCATCTCCCGTATTCCTTTAGTTATCTTTTATGCATTTTCAAAATTTTTTATTTCCCCTTTTTATCAATGAAATATGAATTCTATTAGATTTATGTCCTATCACCCAAAATCTCCTGACTCGGACATGGTTGAGATCTAGGGCTCGACGATATCAACCTCCCATTCGTATATGGGTTGAGCACATATCTTTTCTTCATCAATGTCGTTTTCGAGGCACAAACTCCCCCGACTCAAACATAGTCAGGGTGAGAGCTAAGGCTCAACGATATCAACTTCCCCTTAGTACAAGGGTTGAACACATAACATATCTCCATCAACAATGTCATTTTCAAGGCCCAAACTCCACTGACTTAGAAATAAACGAAGTCGAGATACATGGCTTGATGATATCAACCTCCCTTTCATACAAGGGTCCATCGCATATCATATCTAAATCAGCAATGTCCTTTTCAGGATCCAAACTCTCTTGACTCAGACATAACATAGTTGGGGTTGAGATCCAAGACTTGATAATAATAACCTCCCCTTCATACATGGGTTGAGCACATATTAAAAGAGAATAATTATTTAATAAGATTTTTGACAGAGTCAAATCAAATTTATATAATTAGATTAGACTTTTTCCTTATTAATCTATTAATTAACAGTTTGTTTATAAATCTGTTAATTAATAGTTTTTTTATTAATTTTTTATTTGACTAAACATCCTAAGGTCTTTATAAATTGTATGCCTCATGGATAAGTTATTCAATGAAGAAAGTTATTTTGTTACCTCTTTTCTTCTCTCTACTTTTCTTACTTTATTTGGCTAAACATCCTAAGGTATCTATAAATTGTATGTTTCATGGACAACTTATTTAATCAAGAAAGTTATTTTGTTACCTTGTCTCTTCTCTCTATTTCTCATACTTTATTACATATCGTATCTCCATTGACAATGTCCTTTTCAGAGCCCAAACCTTCTCGACTTGGACATAGTTGGGGTCAAGATCCATGGCTCGACGATATTAACCTCCCCTTCATACAAGGGTTGAGTGCAAATCGTATCTCCATTGACAATATCCTTTTTAGAGCTCAAACTCCTCCGACTTGGACATAGTAGTGGTCGAGATCTAAGGCACAACGAAATCAACCTGCCCTTCGTATAAGGGTCGAGCGCATATTGTATCTCTAGATATTGAGGACCCAAACTCTTCCGTCTCGGATATAGCCATCGTCGAGATCCAAGGCTCGATGATATCAACCTCTCCTTTGTACAAGGGTCGAGTGTATATCCTACCTCCATCAACAATGTTTTTTTCCGGGCTCAAACTCCCCTGACTCGGGTATAGTTGGAGTCGAGATCCAAGACTCGACAATATCAATCTCCCCTTCGTACAAGAGTTAAGTACATATCGTATCTCCATCGACAATATCCTTTTCAAAGTTCAAACTCTCCCAACTCGAACATAGTTGGGTCGAGATATTTTAAAAATATCTCAAAGAAAATTTTTAAGGTATTTTTCAAAATATTTTCAAAATTTTTAAAAGTATTTTTCAAAATTTTTCAAAGAAATTTTTCAACACATTTTTAAAAATATTTCAAAGAAAATTTTCAAAGTATTTTTCAAAAGGGCAGGGATCCTCTGGTCACAAAATCCCTGGTCCATCCCTGGTCCACACTAAAATTGCGGTCGGATCGTGATTGCGATCCGACCGCAATTTGTTTCTATCCCCTCTAGGGTTCACCGTGCCCCTGAGGTTATAGTTTGGGTTCAGGCGGGTGGCCGGAGGCCACCCGACGGCCTAAACCCTAAATCTAAAATCCTAAACCCTAAATCTTAAATCCGGATTTAGGGTTTAGGCCGTCGGGTGGCCTTCGGCCACCCGCCCGAACCCAAACTATAACCTGAGGGGCACGGTGAACCCTAGAGGGGGTAGAAACAAATTACGGTCGGATCGCAATCACGATCCGGCCGCAATTTTAGTGTGGACCAGGGATAGACCAGGGATTTTGGGGCCAGAGGATCCCTGCCCTTTTCAAAATAGTGTAGAGAAATTTTCAGTTTATTATTCAAGAAATTGTTCAAGGCATTTTTTTTTTCAAAATATTCTCAAGAATTTTTTAAAATATTTTTAGAAAATTTTCAAAGTAATTTTCAATAGATAGTTTTTAGAGATATTTTTTTTTAAATTCCAAGAATATTGTCAAATATTTGTCAAAGTAAGTTTTCAAATAATTTTTGAAAGAAATTTTTTCAAAGAATTTTTCAAAATTTGTAATGAAGCTAACGTTTTTCAAATTCTTTTTGAAGAAAACATTTTCAAAATAATTTAATTTTTGTGTTTGTTTTCAAAACGTGACTTTCAATAGAATCTTCTCCTAAACTTGACACTCTCTCAGGAAGTCCTTCCTATATATCTTAGATTTTGATTCAAATGAAAAGAATGATTGAGTTTTCCTGAACTTTTCAAAAGTATTTTTCAAAAACAATTTTGAGAATTTTCAAAACATTTTCAAAATTTTTCAACACGCCTTCCTCCTTAACTTGACACCTTCTAGGTTATCTTTATTAGCTACAAGGAGCTTTATCTAAGTGCCTAGGGAACTTAGTGTTGGCAACATTCATTTTCAGAAAATATATTATTTTGAAAACTATATAGGTATTTGCACTTAAATCAATCATTAATTTTCCATACAAGTTTTGAAAATTCTACAAGTATTTTCAATCTACTTTACTTAGTACCTCACCCATTCTAATTGTTCAAACATGGTAGCCTTATGTGTTTAGGGAGATGCTTAACATTATTTGTCCAAGGTGAAAATAGTCTAATCTTGAATTAAATCATATTTATTCAAATTTTATCAAATATTCTTGGTTAATTAACTTTGGATTAAGGTTACATTAAGATTAGTTTAAGTGATTACTTAAATTTCAAGTGTTTAAGTTTAATTTGAGTTTAATTAGGTTAAGTTTCAATTAAGTTAAGTTAAAGTTTTAATTAAGTTAAATTAAATTTTAATTAAATTATATTAAAGTTTTAATTAAGTTAAATTAAAGTTTAAATTAGGGTTAAATTAAAGTTGAATTAGGGTTATATGAAAGTTCAATTATGGTTAATTAAGGTTTAATTAAATATTTAATCAAAATTTTAATTAAGTTTTCCTTATTCATCTCTCCTAGCCTAATTTTCAACCAAGGTATTCCTATAGTTCTGTCAGATGAGTTAAGTTATTTTGTAGGAGTTATCTCAACTTGTGGTAGGTTTAGTATGGCTAAGAGAATTTCCTTGGATAAGCTTCCACGCCATGGTGTGTCACTTAGACGTCATTAATTAGAAATAACTATTGCCTTTGTAAAATACCTAAAATAGTGGTGTTGTTTGGAATGACTAAACTTCATGGGGCTTTTTTGCAAAATGCGCCATCCACTTAAACCCACCCACTCTTTTCCTTCTCCGCCCGAGACCACCCCTCTGCCTTCGTGATCTTCTTTTCCTCCGCCTATCCATCGCGATACACTTTCCTCGCCGTTCTCTTTTGGCGTTTCTTCTTGCCGTGTGAGAGAAGGAGAATGGTCGCGTCCTCCTTTGGCCGAGCTAGCTACCCTTGACGATTTGTTGCTAGGCTGCGAATCGTTGCGACAGAGGGGCCAAGAGGTGCGTGCACAGGGTGAATTGCGAGTCACCTCGTCTACTCGATCGTGAGCCTCATCTTCCGGTCATAGGTATGTCAGATTAGGGATGCCCCTGTTCCTTTCTTCCTGTCTTTTGCTCTTGGCCAGATCTTGGGTTTCAATCGTTATTGGACTTCTAGATTCTGGGTTGGTTGATGATCATGGGCGAGGAAGGGGATCAAAGCTGAGGATTGGGAATTTTGTTGCTGCTAGATCTGAGCAGAGGGATTGCCGAAAACTTCCAGGTGAGGAATGCTTGATTTCGAATATGATCTTGGATAGATTGGTGGTGGATTTTTGTATGGTTGGTTCCGAATTTGAATTCATGTTCTATGGGGTCTGTGTTGTTGCTAGATCTCACCTTGTGATATCAGATTGAGCTACCGTGTGAGGTTTTGATCGTGTTAGCTCTGTTCTTTCTATAACTCCCTTGTTGTGAGGTTTTGTTTTCTTTGGATTAATGTGTTTTCAGCTTGTATCATTTTGGGATCTTGAGTTGTGTGGTGATGGATCTGTTCGAATGTGAGTTGCTATAGAAATTCGGTTGGTATTATTGTTGCTTTGTTTTGGAAGGAGTTTGACTTTGTGCTATGGTGTGATTAGTTGTTGATAAAATGGGAATGCAACTTTAGATGTTTTCCTTGAGTTTCCTTACATTGTCATGAGCTTAGTGAAAGCTTGTTTTTTTTAAGCTTTGTGTTGTGGAATTAGTGGATGCTCTGTTTGGGTTGTTTCTTACCGTGAGCTACTTGGGGTGGAGCAAGTGTGTAGCTTCACAATGGTGGGAAACATCAAACCTTGGCCATGAGTGAGTTCACTTTAGATAGACTCATTAGTCCTTTGCCATGAGCTATTGTTTAGGAAATTATGTAAGGATCTATCCTAATTAGGATTAATGTAAGTAACTTCTAATATTTAGGTTTTTAAATTGGAAGTTAATTTTTATGATTAGAGCCATCCTAGTTAGGTTGTGTTGTACTTAGCTATTTGGCGTTCATGTAAATAGCTAAGTTATACATTTAATACAGGATATTGATTTGAGCAGATACAGACACCTGGTCGTAAGAAGGTTTTCTTCGCTTTTGGACTACTACATCGGAGGCGGATATCTTTGACTCTATCTCTGTAGATATTATCAATTTCTATGCATGATTTATTTATGTGTAGCAGTAGGTTATGTCTTTATCTGCCTCTTGATTTCCTGCTTGATACTTACTATTTGTTCTTTGAGATTGCTCACCATTTATTTCTATACGGTCTCGATACTTGTTATTCTCGCTCTGTAGAATAGACATGTATGTATATGAGCATAGGAGTAGTGATATATCACTTCATAATTTATATTTGGTCGATCACTAGTTATACCTTGCGTGTACACCTAGTGGGTTATATTGTAGCTCTTGATTTATGTTTTAGACTCGTAGTTCTTAGAAAGACTACCAGGTGAGTGATTGCATGTGTTAGTGTCATGCACCATCCTTGCACGGTTGTATAATTAGCGACCCTTGGCTCCCTTGTGGTTGAGACGGATCGTCAGTCATACATGACTTGACCACATGATCACTCAGGGGTTAGTGATTATCATAGTGTGGTCAGTTTTGCTTTGTTTTGTTCTGCTCATCCACTCATGGGTTAGTGGTTATCGTAGCATGGTAGCAGGTGGGGATCCCTCCTTCATTTGAGATACGAGGAGATGAGAGCGAGGCTCTTCCATATGACATGGGATAGGAGTGTTATCTCCAACTGCATCCTGTCCACTCGCCCACTCTAGAGTAGTGGCGGCGGAGTGCATACAGTTGTCATAGCTCTACCCATTCGGTCATATTCATATGACATGTTACGATAGCTGGACTGATGTCAGGGGTGACACATGTCATTGCATCATGTGAATACGATGCATGAAATTTGCATTTGATTGAGTTTTGTTTGCTGCACTTGGATGACATGCACATACAAGATGTATTTTGCATTTTGATATGGTGATTTGCATATGCTCGTGTGTACGAGATATTTGAGTTACTACTCGCTTGTGGGATTGACACTGGTATGTATTGTACACCTAGTTTATTCAATTATGCATATTCTGTTTCCTACGAGACTGTATCTGTTTTGATTCTATCCTGCTTATATAGCTTTTGATACTATGCAAATATGTCTTTATTACTCGTAGAGTTTACCTGGACTCACCCCGATTGCTTGTGTACCTATTTCAGGTTGATACTGCCCGAAGTGCCCAGCAGCCAATCCCGACTTCGATTTTGGTTTACATTTTGTTTTGCGAGTATTTGTACGTGATATTTCATACATTATATTCATTTTTACACCATGGACTTGTATTTGCGTTGTTTGACGCTTGGATTATACTTTTGAGTCCTTTGTTGGACTTTATGTGATATGTTGTGCTGTGCGCTTGCCCGAACGACAGATCAACTGAGTCATGATGAGTTTTATACAGTGGATGTATTTTCTTTCTTTGCACCGGGCGGGAATGACCGTTATTCTTTTATTTGCGGTCAGATGCCATATATATGTGGATGTGTGTATGTATATTTGCCCCAAGTCTCCGCCGTACAGGGGAGGTATTGTCCAATTTTATATTAGACCAGCGGCTCCCCTCGGGGGCGTGACAATCTTATACAAAGTTATCAAATTAGTCTTGCCCAAGAGACTTAATACTAAACATAATCTTAACAAGTTTGAACTAACACTAATTTAACTAGACCTAGTTACTACAACTAATTTGGTGCTTTTTCCTAAATCATATATTTCATATTCTATGTTTAATTTTGAATTTTTATTAAATTAAATTGAAATTAATTTTAAATCGATCTCATTAATTAATCATTTTAATATATAATTTTAGTTGATTAATCTTTGGATTAATTTTCAATTTTATGTTTTTTATATTAGCTAATTCAATTATTAATTGATTTTAATGCATTGATTTAATTTAACTTTTAATTTTGAATTAATTAAGTTTATTAAATTATCTCTAATTAAAAATGTGTACTTAAGTTTTAAATTTTTCATTTAATTTTGAATTTGTTAACGTATCTTTATTTGAAATAAATTTTTAATATTCAAATTATTATTAATTTTAAATTTTGAATGTATTAAATTGCTTGTGTTTAAGGTCTGTTTAGTGTTTAATTTTTTTTTTTGAATTTTGAACTTATTAAATTATTTGGGTTGAAGGTGTCACACCTCTAGAGAGGAGTCGTTGGTCCGATATAAATCGGACAACATCTCCCCTGTATGACGAACAATATAAAACCTTATACAAATATAATATGGCCTCCAATAACATATCATGGTCAATCTCAGCCGGAGAATATAAAATAAAATATAATGCACCCATAGTATAAATCTAGTAAAACTTACCTGATCTGCAATCCGGGCGTCGTGCAGCAAAACCACATCACATAAAACCCAACGAAGGACTTAAAAGTATAGTCTATGAATCAATACAACATAAATACAAGCCCGCGACGCAAACGAAAGCGAAAAACCAAAGCCAGAGTCGTCGAAGGAAGGAGACTGGCAATTGGGCTCTCCTGGCACACATCAACCTAAACAAAATATGGTAAACCCGACATGCATGATAATATATGTTAAACCCGACATTTTTGTGTCGCTTCGGAAAATTTTCGGAAAAGGTCTTATGATTCCCGGGCTCGTAGACAAAGTTTTGGGTTTCAAATGGTATAAAACTAAACATCCTAAGGGTTGAGAAACTATAGTTGGGGACTCAGTTGGAATTTGGTATGTTAGGAGGACTAAAATGCAAAAAGACCATCGCTCATAAGCTACGGCCATGTCTTCTTTCCCTCATCAATCGTTGTGCTCGACCCCTTCTCTTCCTCATCACATCCACTCCCACACCCCACTCCGATCCCTGACCCTCTCGTCAGATCTAGGGCATATGGCTGAAGTCGGGAGGGGAGACCGTAGGTTGAGCCGGCGATTGAGCATCGTTCTTCCTCCCAGATTGGGTAAGTACTTGAGCTGGAGTTCTAGGGTTGCGCGATTCGTGGGGGTGTAATCGTTGGATTTTTGGCAGATTTGAAAGGGAAGCGTGTGATTTGGATTTGCCTCTAGTCCAGGCTGAGCCACGCACAGGATCGGAGATCACCAGCTGCTTACCCTTCTCTGTTGCTAATCACACACAATTGGGATCTGTTGTGCTGACCAGAATTCCAGGTTGATCTCCCCTTACCTCGAATTCTTCAAAACAGAACCAATGGAGCACGATCTTGGATAGAACTCTCTGTTGTTGGCTCTGAATCGCCCGGGATTTGAGGTAAGGGGTTGTATTTGGATTGAATTCTTATTAAAATCAGTTATTCTGAGTAGATATGTATCCCTAGATGAGATTGTGATTTCAGCATTTGGTCTTGGATCATGATGTGTTGCTGTGTGGTTTTGTTTTGGAGCTGAGGGAGATTCCTGCTGTGTAAGGTGAGCTCTAACTCACTTCTCAGTTCTGGTCATTTTGTTTTTGCCACTGTAGCCTACTGTGAGTTCATTCTTGAGATGTTCTATTCTAGAATTGATTCAATTGGAATGTTCAGTGATGGATCAGGGAATTGGAGTGTGATTTGGATTATTGTAGCAACTCCTTCTTCTTGGGTTAGCTACTAAGCTTGGACATTTGTGTTCTGGTTGGCTTGTGCCATCCCCCTGTGCAATCGGGAGCTCCTGCCGTGGAGGGCTGCTCGGGCTCAGGTAAGGAGATGTTGTCCTCTACATGTTACCTCTGTTTATTGCCCTGTGATGGAGTAGCTGCAGTTAGCTTTGTGAGGTGTTGTGTTCTGTTAGTTGGAATTAGAGGGATTGAGCTCGGTGTGAGCTTGAGTTAGCTAGGGCAGAGGCTGCCATCACATAAGAAACCTAAACTATGGTGTAGATAATTATACTACTTCAGATTGAGGGAAACTTGTTGAGTTAGTGCTTCCTGTGGAGGATTCTAACTTGGAACGGTATAATAAGGGTTGTGATAAAATGAGATCATGGTTTAGTTTGCTAAGGGTGATCTCTTAGGCTATCTTGGGATCGAAACCTACGTTTCAATCTAATATTAATTTCGCTAGGTAATCCGGAGTTTTCCATTTAATTAGAGATAATTAAATGGAAAGGGAATGATTAGGTTAACCCTAGGTTGGTTAGGAATTAATTAGTTGGTTATTATCTGTTTGTAATAGCTAATTAAATATGTCCTTGATATAGGAACTTGATTTGGATTTATCATTGCGGATTATCGGCGGGTGGTTCTCATTTGATATGGACTTTGTAAGATCGCGTGCGTTGCTAGAGGGGGGGGTGAATAGCACTTTTTCGAATTCTCTACAAAGAGGTTAGCACAATACAAACAAAAATATGTGAAAAACGAAAGAACAATGCTAACTCAGAAGTTTTTACTTGGTATCCACCCCGAAAGGTGACTAATCCAAGGATCCACGCGGTTGCACACTCTCCACTATGAAAACCCTCCTTCAAGGTGGAGAAACCTTTACAAAGAACGTCTTCTTCCTCTTTATAAGATGCGATGAAGAACGAGAGGAAGATCTGATCAATCGGGGCACTAGCAGCACTTTGGTACAGTAAAAAACCATACCTTTCACGTGCCAAAAAGTCCTATTTTTATAAGAGAACAGGACAACTTCGCAAGCTGTCCAGCCTGCACTAGTCGACTGCCCTTTTGGCAGTCGACTGGTCTAGCCTTAAATGCTAGCCAACGGCTAGTTTTCGGGGATGACCAGTCGACTGCTCCTGGAGCAGTCGACTGGTCCGAGGCTGAAAACTTTCTGTGAGTTTTGGTAGTCGACTGGCTTCCTACCAGTTGACTGCCCAGCCTCTCCACTCACTTACATTCACTCCGAACACTCTCCTTCACGTGTGCCTTCAGGTGCACTCCCTTGGCTCGCCCCTTGAAGTCATCTTCCTCTGGCTATCGTCCCTCGGATGCGCACACAAACCTTCCCTTGGCTTGCCTCTATGCCACCCTTCACGTGTGCCCTTGAAGTCCACTTCCCGACTTGCCCTTGGAGTCCTCCCCCCTCGGCTCTTGTCCCTCAGATATGTTCTCCATGTGTGATTCTCCAAGTCCTGCAAACTCAATCACACATATCAAATACAACACAACACCCTAACCTTAAACATATTGGCACACACACATCAAAATCATGATCTTCCCGATCATTCTTGGGCTGATTGCCTCAACAATCTCCCCCTTTTGATGTGTGGCAATATGTTTAAGTTTAGGGATAAAATACCAGTCAACAACAGTAAATAACAGTAGCAATAAAAAAATAAGACATAGCAAAACCAAGAGGAACCTCCCTCTTAACCCATGTCTTCTCCTATTTTCAATTCTTATCATAATCCAAGTTAAGTTGCAAACCTAACTTAACAATAAGCAACAACAATTAAAAATATAAGACATAGCAAAACCTAAGAGGTAATCTCCCCCTTAACCTATGCCTTCATCCATTTTTAATTTTGAAGGACCGTATGCAGAGGGGGGTGAATGCACTTTTTCGGATCTTGGATCTTTACAGAATTGTTAGCGCAGCGGAAATAATATGCAAAGAAATCAGAAACAATGCTAACACTTATCGTTTACTTGGTATCCACCCAAATGGGTGACTAGTCCAAGGATCCACGCCGCGAGCACCACTTTTCACTATCGAAAAGTCTTCTTGAGGTGAAGAAACCTTTACAGCAAGATCTTCCTCTTTACAGATGCAGAAATACGAGAGAGGAAGCAAGAATCACTCTACACACGAGCAGCACTTCGACACTGTACGGAACCGTTCCGTGCACGTGCAAAAAGTGCTCCTTTTATAGGTGAACAGGACAGATTCTCAATCTGTCAAGCCTGCACCAGTCGACTGCCCCTGGGGCAGTCGACTGGCCTAGCATTAATTGCTAGCCAATGGCTAGCCAACGGCTAGTTTCGGGGTATACCAGTCGACTGCCCAAATGCCAGTCGACTGGTCTGAGGCTGCAAACTTTCTGTGGGTTTTGGCAGTTGACTGCCTCTGGGCCAGTCGACTGCCCTGCCTCCCAGCTCAGCTCCAGCCACTCCGGACCTTCTCCTTCACGTGTGCCTTCAGGTCTAATCCCTTGGCTCGCCCCTTGAAGTCCTCTTCCTCTGGCTATCGTCCCTCGGATGCGTACGCAAGCCTTCCCTTGGCTTGCCTCCATGCCACCCTTCACGTGTGCCCTTGAAGTCCACTTCCTGGCTTGCCCTTGGAGCTCTCCTCCCTCGGCTCTCGTCCTTCGGATATGTCCACCATGTGTGATTCTCTAAGTCCTGCAAACTCAATCACACATATCAAATACAACATAACACTCTAACCTTAAACATATTCGCCCACACATCAAAACCATGATCTTCCAATCATTTAAGGGCCGATTGCCTCAACAATCTCCCCCTTTTTGATGTATGACAATATGTTTAAGTTAGAGATAAATAACAACCATAATAATAATAGCAACAAATGACAATTGAAAAATCATGAGACATAGTAACCCTAAGAGGTAACCTCCCCCTTAACCTATGTCTTCCCGCATTTTCAATTCTAGTCACAATCCAAGTTAAGTTTCCACTTAACAACAGCAATATGTTAAAAATATAAGACATATCAGAACCTAAGAGGTACCTCCCCCTTAATCCATGTCTTCTCCCCATTTTTAATCATTCAAGGTCTAAGTTAGAAAGGAAACCTAAAACCAACCATTCCAAGTTAAAATTTTAACTTAAATCACCCATTCTCCCCCTTTGACACCATCAAAATAATTGCCTCAAGCAACCAAACCCTAGGGCATCAAAAGTGAGAATATTGAATTTCTGAAATTTCTCACAGTTGCTGAAAACAGGCGTGCCAGTCGACTGCCCATGGGGCAGTCGACTGATACGCTATCAGTCTGATTTTTCAGGGTTTCTGTCGAATTTCAGAAACTTTCAGAAAATTCCAAAATTGTAAAATTGTGCATACATGTTTGAAATGTTATACTCTATCAGGGAAAAATATTAATCCATATAAAATTTCAAACATGCATGACTTGAAACATGCATGACTTTTGATAAAAATCTAAAAGTTTTGAAAACCACTACATAATGTATCAAACTTTGAATCCAATTTTGTAAACATATGACTTTCAAAAACATGGTAAAGTATGTAAAACATAAAATGATTTTCCAATGTTTAAAATGTCCAACTATGATCTTTGGGCAAAGTGTCCATTGATTAAACACTTGTCTTCCCTATAGTTGGTCTAGTTTTCATATTTTGATACTTCTAATGGTCCAACAATGTGCCACAAGCACAAGTGAGCCAAATGTATCACCCTAATGGATCAAGCACCCTTTTTCAAAACTAATATCTCCAAGTTCACCCTATACTTCCACAAAACACATTCCAATGCCTCTTCTTAAGGATGTAAATTCCGATTCGGGAAGAGGCTTGGTAAAGATATCGGCTAGGTTCGACTTTGATTCAACATAGTGTAGTTCTATGTCTCCCCTTGCCACATGGTCTCTAATGAAGTGATGTTTCACTTCAATGTGTTTTGTCCTAGAATGGTGAACCGGATTTTTGGTTAAATTGATTGTACTTACATTATCACACAAGACTTTGACCTTGGTGTAATGCAACTCATAATCCTCTAAGGTGTGCATGATCCAAAGGAGTTGGGAAACACACCCACCCATTGCCACATATTCTGTCTCCGTTGTTGATAGGGCAACGCATGGTTGTTTCCTACTACTCCAACTAACTAAGGAAGACCCAAGGAATTGACACCCTCCACTTGTACTCTTCCTATCTAACTTACAACCCGCATAGTCCGAGTCGGTGTATCCAATTAGATCAACACTAGGGGTTCTAGGATACCAAAGTCCGACATTGAGGGTCCCTTTCACATACCTTAAGATCCTCTTGACTACAACCAAATGGGACTCTTTGGCACAAGATTGGTACCTTGCACACATACCTACCGCAAAAAGTATGTCGGGTCTACTAGCGGTTAGGTATAGGAGGCTACCAATCATGCTCCTATATTGTTTAGAGTCTACCATTTTCCCTTCAATGCCACTATCCATTTTCACATTGGTTCCCATGGGTGTAGATGCTACCTTAGCATTTTCTAAACCAAATTTCTTTAACATCTCCTTAGCATATTTGGTTTGAAAAACATGTGTACATTCATTAGTTTGCTTAACTTGAAGGCCTAAGAAGAAGGTTAACTCTCCTACAAGACTCATTTCAAATTCATCTTCCATACACTTGATGAATTCTTGTAGGAAGCCATTATTTGTTGACCCAAAAATGATATCGTCTACATAGACTTGGGCAACAAATATGTCCTTATCCTTAGATTTTAGGAACAATGTAGGGTCAATTGTTCCTCTCCTAAACACCTTAGACACTAAAAATGAAGAAAGCCTTTCATACCAAGCACGGGGAGCTTATTTCAATCCATATAAGGTTTTTTTAATTTGAACACGTGTCTTGGATAGTTGGGGTCTTCAAACTCGGGGGGTTGTTCTACATAGACCTCTTCCTTAATGATCCCATTAAGGAATGCCGACTTCACATCCATTTGGTGGAGTGTGAAACCCATGTGAGCGGCATAGGCTAGTAGAATTCTAATTGATTCTAACCTAGCTACGGGGACATAAGTCTCATCATAATCTAGTCCCTCAACTTGGTTAAACCCCCTAGCTACCAATCTAGCCTTGTTCCTAGTGATTTTACCTTGGTCATCTAGTTTGTTCCTAAAGACCCATCTTGTGGTTACAATGGTACAATCAGTGGGCCTAGGAACTAACTCCCAAACTTCACTCCTCTCAAATTGATTTAGCTCTTCTTGCATGGCTAAGACCCAATCAACATCTCCCAATGCTTCATCAATGGACTTAGGTTCTAATTGGGAGATAAGAGCTATTTGACTAGTTTGATCCCTAAAGTAGGACCTAGTCCTTACTCCTTGAGTGACATCACCCACTATTTGGTCAATAGGGTGATCATGGTGATGTCTCAAGTGCCTAGAGGTTGTGGGTTCATTTACTCCTTCTTCCTCATCCTCTAAGGTACTTCTTACTCCCCCTTGATCATTGCCCTCCAAATGTAGGTCTTGGATTCTTTGGGGAAGGGGTTGGACCTCTTCTATATCCTTATCAATTGAAGCCTTTCTTGGGTAGGTACTAGTTGTTTCATCAAATTTGACATTTGAGGACTCCTCAATCACTTTTGTCCTTTTGTTGTACACTCTATAACCCTACTAGTTAATGAATACCCTACTAGAATTCCTTCATCGGCTTTTGACTCAAATTTCCTTAGGTCATCTTTGGTATTTAAGATGTAGACTTTACATCCAAAGACCCTAAAATAGTGGACTTGGGGTACCCTTCCATTCCACAACTCAAAAGGTGTTTTCCCTAGAAACCTATGTACCAATACCCGGTTTTGAATGTAGCAAGCGGTGTTAACCGCTTCGGCCCAAAAATAGCTAGGAAGAGAGTATGCATTAAGCATAGTCCTAGCAGCTTCTTGTAGGGCTCGATTTTTCCTCTCAACTACCCCATTTTGTTGAGGAGTCCTTGGGCATGAAAATTCATGCTTGTACCCATTTTCAACACAAAATTGTGTGAAACTTGCATTTTGGAACTCCCCACCATGGTCACTCCTAATTCGGTTTATTTTGATTTGTTTTTCATTTTCTACCCTTTTACTAAATCCTATAAAAATCTCTAGGGTATCATCCTTATGTTTCAAGAAGTAAACCCAAGTAAATCTAGAGAAATCATCTACTATGACTAGGCAATATTTACTCCCTACAAGTGAGGGAGTACTATGGCAATCAAATAAATCTATGTGCAAAAGTTCTAAAGGCAAAGAGGTAGTGGTTAGTGTTTTACCTTTGTGTGATGCTTTTGATTGCTTACCCTCTTGGCATGCATCACACAACTTGTTCTTCTCATACTTGATCATTGGTAGCCCCTTCACCAACTCTTCCTTGGCCACTCTTGCAATGCTCCTCATGTTGACGTGTCCAAGTCTCCGGTGCCACAACCACCCTTCTTCTTCTTTAGACATGAAACACTTAACAACATTGTTAGTAGCATAGGTAAGATCAAGATAATATAGATACGCTTCTCTAAACCCTTCTAATATGATAGCACTTGATTCATTATGTCTAATGATGCATTTTCTAGCATGAAATTCAACTTTAAACCCGGCATCACATAATTACTTGCACTTAATAAATTGAACTTCATGTCTTTGATCAAAAGTACCTTATGTATAGAAATGGTGGGAGATACCTCAATTGTGCCCCTACCAACGATTCTCAACTTTCCGCTATTCCCAAAGGAGACCGTCCCTTCTCTTAGGTAGCTAATAGTGGTGAACTTGCTCACATCCCTGGTCATGTGTCTTGAGCATCCACTATCTACTATCCACATTGTTGGGGCCTCCTTCACCTTTACCTAAACAACACGAAAAATATACTCTTTTAGTACCCATATCTTTGATCCATAAACATAATTTAGAAATCTCTTAGGTACCCATGCCTTCTTTGTGGTTCCCCTAGCCCCTAGTCTCCTAGATGCACCAATCCTACCGGTAAGTGAGACAAATGCTACCTCCTTTGTCTTAGGCTTATAACCCAACCCGGCTTTGTTGTACACAGCCCTTTGACTGTTGATGATCATATCTAGGTTTTCCTAAGGGCCTTTGTGAGGTCATCTACCTATTTTCTTAATTTCCTATTTTCATTTTCAAGGTGTGAAGCATGTGAAGAGGTTGAACTAGCATGCAAATCTTTAAGTTTAGTAGCTTCTATTCTAAGCATGGCAATTTGTTCTTTTAGATCCTTAACTTTACTTCTAGCCTTGGCTAAGTCCATGTTCGTGCTAGAAATTATTTTCACTAAAGTAGAGGAGGGTAAGTGGTATACCTCACTTACCGAAGCTTCTGATTCTGATGATGAAGTGGAGGAGCTCTCATCTTCACTACTTGAGCTTCATTCATCATCCGATGAGTCTGAGTGATCTTGTGCCATAAGAGCAAAGTGGGAGACTTGCTCTTCTTCTTCCTCTGAGGATGAGGGATCATCCCAAGTTGCCTTGAGGTTGGTGGCACCCTTCTCCTTTCCCTTTGATTTCTTCTTGTCACTCTTCTTCTTCTCTTCCTTCTTATCATCCCTTTTCTTCAATTGAGGGCACTCATTCTTCATGTGTCCCTCTTGATGGCAGTTGTAGCAGATTATGTCCTTGGCCTTACCCTTACCTTTGACCCCTTTCCTAGCATAGGATTTGTTAGATAAACTTTTAAACACTCTACGAAATTTTCTTATCATGAACGCCTCTTGATCGCTATCCAAGGAGGTGCTAGATTCTTCTGAGTCTGACGAGGATGAGTAAACCACCTTCTTCTTCTCCTTCCTCTTCTTCTTCTCCTTTTCTGCAACAAAAGCAATACCTTTCTCTTTTGCCGAGACATTAGCTTGCTCGTGTAGCTCAAATTTACAGAAAAGATCGTCTAATTTGACAATTGACAAATCCCTCGATACCTTGTATGCATCAACCATGGATGCCCACAAGGTGGTTCTCGGGAAGGCTTGTAAAACATACCTGATGATGTCCCGGTTTTCGATCTTCTCTCCAATCACATGGAGTTCATTAATCACTTCTTTCACTCTTCCATGTAGCTGGCTGACGGTTTCGTTGCTCTTCATGGAAAGGGATTGCAGTTGGGCCACTAGCAAGTCCTTCTTGGCTCTTTTGGACTCGTTTGACCCCTCGTTCAACTCGACCAACTTGTCTCATAGTTCCTTGGCGCTCTTGAATGGCGCCACCTTGTTCAATTGCTCCTTCGAGAGCCCGCATTGCAGTGTGGTGGTGGCCTTGGGTTTCGACCACCAAGAACCCATAAGGGTTTCAACCAAGAGGGAGGAGAGGAAGAAGAGAGGAAGGGAAGAAGAAAAGCACACTCACTTATCATTCAAAATGACAAGACTCTCTTTTATACTCATCCCATGAATATGAAGAGTTTTTGTCTCTTTGACTTCCCTTCATTAAAGCCAATAAAGAGCGCATCTTTTCATTGACTCTTCACCTTCTCTTCATCCAATGAAGAGAGACTTTTTTCTTTCCTTCATTAAATACTTTAATGAATTTCCCATGCAATCCCGACCGGACCTCTCGGGCTTCCGACTCGGTCTCCCGACCAAGTCGATCTCCCGAGCAAGTCCCCGAGCTCCCGACCCGAGTTTCTGAGTTCCCAACTCGAGCTCTCGAACTGACCTCCCGAGTTTCCAACTCGGGCTTAGATCTCCCGAGTTCCCAACTCGGGCTTCCGATCAGATCTCCCGAGTTCCCAACTCGGGCTCATATCTCCCGAGTTCCCAACTCGGGCTCCCGAAGCATCATGTCCTTAGTGTGTGACCCAATATGTTCTCATGACGTTGGCAATGCGCCTAAACGCTTTAGACACATAAACAATGAGCGGCATCTTGCAATGCATCATTGCTACCTAAGTAACAAGAAAAGTCGAGATCCGACTAAACCTCCGTGACTATGATAATATATGACCTTGTCCTTCTATCCTTGATATCTAGATTGACCAATGAGGCATAGACCGTGTCATCCTCAATCAATCTTGTGTTTCTTGATCCCCGAGTAGACTCACTCAAACAAATGAACTCAATATCTCATATTGACTCATTTGAGCATGATCATGCGTTTTAGTAGTCCTACTCGATCAAGGGGCCCACAGATATCACTCCCGTCATATGGGAGAGATATATCCCATCTATATCACTCACATCCCTCCGCATAATTCATTACATACCCAGTGATCGCCTTTATAGTCGACCCTGTTACGGGTGACGTTTGACGGTACCAAAGTACATAACTCCTTATGTAGGGAACCGTAGTGACTTCAGGTCTAAGGACTATTCATACTAATAGTCACATGAGAAAGTTTATGACACTCATATGACAATCTATGAAACATTCTCGTGGTGGGTCAATTCAGTACACATTCTCCAATGTATACCTATGTGTCAACTTGATATCACATATCCATGACTTGTGAGCTCAAGTCATCAATTGACCAACATGCTAGTCTCCATGCATTAATATTGTCCCTGAATATTAATGCTTGACTAGGAATAGTTTAGTGTAGTGTTCTCTACATTATCTCACTATCGATTCAACCAATCGATATAATGTAGATAAGAACCTACTACCCAAGAGCATTATTATACTTAGTTATTTTGGCACAAATACAAAGTAAGTATAATAACCAAACATGCCTTTATTAATGATAGAATATGATATAAAAAGTCCCTAGTCAATCATCACATAATTGGCTCTAGGGCTCCTACTAACACAAGACTCATCTCAAATTCATCTTCTATACACTTGATGAATTCATGTAGAAAGTCACTATTTGTTGACCCAAAGATAATATCATCTACATACACTTGGGAAACAAATATATCCTTATCCTTAGATTTTAGGAACAAAGTTGGGTCAATTGTTCCTCTCCAAAAACCCTTAGACACTAGAAATGAAGAAAGTCATTTATACCAAGCCCGGGGAGCTTGTTTCAATCCATACAAGGCTTTTTTCAATTTTTAGACATGTCTAGGATAGTTTGGGTCTTCAAACCCGGGGGTTGTTCTACATAGACCTCTTTCTTAATGACCCCATTAAAAAATGCCGACTTCACATCCATTTGGTGAAGTGTGAAACCCATGTGAGCAGCATAGGCTAGTAGAATTCTAATGGACTCTAATCTAGCTACGGGGGCATAGGTCTCATCATAGTCTAGTCCCTCAACTTGGTTAAACCCCCTAGCTACCAACCTAGCCTTGTTCCTAGTGATTTTGCCTTGATTATCTAGTTTGTTCCTAAAGACCCACTACAAGAAAAATTGATTTTCCTGACACTTTTTTAATGACATTTGTTAAAAAGTGTTGTTGATTTATACATATGATGACATTGATTAAAATAAAAAATTTAATAAAATAAAAATCTGATTAGATATATTATTATGACATTTTTAATTGATGTCACAATATATTCTTTATTTTTTTCTCATTATCTGTAAAAAAAAAATTGTGTCGTCAATTCGCTCGTCGGCGCACGATCCCTAAAGTCGTAGCGCGCGATCCCAATTAACACGCCGTCCCTGCTTAATTCACCTCTCCACCCTCACGCGTGCCTCGATCTATCCCTAATCTTTCTCCCTCGCTAGCTCCCTACTCGATCGACCCATCTTTCTCCCTCGCTCCCTGCTCGATCGGCCCTCCTCCTACGCGAGCGCCTCTAACCAGCGCACCTCTCCCCACCAGCGTTGTCTGGGTTGCGTGAGCGCCTCCCCAGGCGCGCTCCTTCCCACCACGTCGTCTGCCCACCGACGCGGCCTGCCCTACTTGAGCGCCTCCCCATTAGCACGGTCTGCCCTACTCGAGCGCCTCCCCATTAGCACGGTCATCTACCCTACCTGTTTGCCCACCGACGCGGTATGCCCTTTCATTAACGAGAAGGGACTCGATCGCTCGGAGATGGTTCGAGGCAGTGGTATAAATAAAGGACTTGTTGGAGCCCAAGTTGACTAGAGGGTTGTGCAGATCTATGGCCAACGACATCCTAGAGCAAACCCTAGGGGACCCCAGGACCGCACCCCCACCCTCCCGTCCGGCTCCGGCGGCGCTGACGACCGATCTCCAACGGAGTCCGGTGATTCTTCCCTATCACGGTCCCTTTCCTCCAGTCGCCTCTGTTGGATGGGGTGGACCGGCTAGAGGGGGTGAATAGACGGTTATGAAAAATAATGGAGATAACACTCGTCTAAAAAAAACTTGGTTGCAACTGGAACGTTGCTTCCAAGGCGGTTAACGCTCAAGCAGAACTCCTTCAGGCGGAGAAGCCTTTACAGTTGTAGCACTGAAGACTTAGAGAGGTTACAATTCAATTGATGCCTTTAATTCTAAATTCTAAGCCTATTTATAGCCTAAGAGGATAAATCTGGATTGTTGATTGTTGACGAATTTTCTCTTGGCCGTTGATCCATGGATGTAATCTGGATGGTTGATCTTGGATGGGATTAACCTGCATCCATTGGATCTGATTAAAGGATAAGGCTTTATCCTTTATGAGATAAAGGAATTTTTATCTTCTGCTCGAGATTGCTATTGTAATCTCCAAGTAAGAATATCGGCAAAAACAAATTGTCTCTGACCTTTATCCCAACTGGTAAGCTTGGCAGCCTCTGTTCTCGAGGTCTTGGGTTCAATTCCTCTTAACAACAATTTAATCTTTCTTTTTCGGGCAACTAGCCTTTTGGTTCTTCTACTCGCAACAGATAAATAACTTTATCATCTGCTCGCAACAACTTTAATCACATCTCCTCCTTATTCTAGTCATTAAGGTTGGTGATATATGCAGGCGAGATTACTAGTTCGAATCTTCATAGCAACAAATAATTTTTTTTTTGTTTCAGGTGCCTGGTTTGACTTGGTCAAACTGACCAGTCTATTGGTTCATCTTCTGGGTGATTTCCGGCCAACCGGAGTTAGGCTCACCCGAACCCGACTCCGGCCTTTCGCCCCTCGAGCGTCCTTCCTCCCGGCTTCTCGTCCCTCGGACACCGCGCACGTCCTTCTCGCTCCACCGGCGTACTCTTCCGTAGCTTTCGCGTCCCTCGGATTGTACCGAGCCCGTCGGCTCACTTCCCCGCACAATCCTTCTCGTCCGCTACGTCTTACGCTCGACTTCCTCCGTACCTAAGCTCCTGTACACTTAGCAGAGGGATTAAACATACCAGGACCTAACTTAACCTGGTTGATCACATCAAAACTTACCGGGGCACCAACAATCTCCCCCTTTTTGATGTGCATCAACCCAGGTTCAGTTAGGGTTACACCAAATAAGTAAAAAATAGTAAAATTAAATAAACAGGTTAAGCATGAAAAAAATGTTTCAATGCAAATCTACAATCTCCCCCTGTACACTAGCCTACTCTCCCCCTTTGATCACAGCAAAAATCGGGGACTAATAAACCGGGGACGAAAAAAAATTAGCATATTGTGAGAAAAAAATTGAAGTGTTTAACTAAAGTTTAAAAGATTAAAAAAATTTAGTTTTCAAAAATAGCATTTTCAAGAATTTTTCAAATTAAAGAAAATATAATTACATTAAAAAAAATTCTTTAAATTCTAAATGGACTTAAAAAATTTGGAAATAATTTTGACAAAGTCAACATTCGATTTATAGATTCTAAAAAATGGGATCTAGTCAAACTCTTTTTCCTTCGAATTCTTAAAATTTAAAAATATGGGTTCATTAGAAAAATCATAAAAATTCGAAGAGTGTTCAAAAAATTTCAATAAGTTTCAAGTGTATAGCCAACTTTCGTTAAGTAACAAAAAATTGTATTGAATTTTAAAAAAATGACACACAATAAAAATTGTTAGTCAATATCAGCAACAAAAATTAATTTAAGACAGATTTAGAAATCCAAAATAGGTTACTATCAACCGGGGTAGTTAAAAATTTAGGGGGCACATAATTTCTTGGTATTTTCCTAAGTTGGCCCTTGTGATTCTTAAGATACCAGTTCAGCCCCTCAGGATAATGATTCTTTTTCTGTTGCAGGCAAGTAATATCAAATTCTAATTTCTTAACTAAATTTTCTAGATTTTCATTTTTATTTTTTAAGTTATCGAACATACTTAATGGACATGATGTAGATAACTCCTTTTTCAACCTCAATATCTTTCTCCTCTTTTTGCATAAACTATTCAAAACAAATTTTAAAACAGAAAAAAGTTTGTCGGGAGGTAATTTACATACCTCACTTACCATGTCGTCGTATTTGCTGCTTAGTGGTTCCTCGTCGCTGCTGCTTTCATCAGACGACTCTCCCCCTTTATTGATACTCATCTCCGATGAGCTCTCTTCGTCGTCCTCCTCTTGATGACTCGCCATCAGGGCAAATCCAGCATACTCCTCGATTTCTGACTCGTCAGAAGACGTGTCATCCCATGTCGCTTTCAGTGCTTTCTTTTTCTTCAGCTGATTTTCCTTCTTCTTGTTCTTTAATTTGGGACAGTTGTCTTTAATGTGACCCTCTTCGTCACAATTGTAGCACTTTACCATTCGTCTCTTCGGAGATTTCTTCTTTCCCTGAAACTTTGAAAATTGATTAGATTTAACAAATTTTTTAAATTTCCTTACCAAGTATCCTTTTTCTTCTTCTTCTTCATCATTCGAGGATATCGATTCTGGTACTGTTGTTTTCGCGTTCAGGGCTACACCATTCGTCTTTCGATTTCCTGCAATTCTCGATTTGTGAAGTTCAAATGTTGAAAATAAATTCTCGAGCGAAGTTGTCTCGAGATCTTTAGCAATAAAAAAAGAATCAACAAAAGACGTCCAATCGGAATTTCTCGGAAACGAATTAAGTGCGTACCTCAGCGAATCTCGGTTACTTACCTCTTCCCCGAGATTCGTCAGTTCCGTTAACAAACCTTTTATTTTTGAGTGTAAATGCGCTACTGTTTGACCTTCTTCCATGCGGAGGTTGGTCCGCTGGTTCCGAAGAATGTCCCTTTTGGCGAGCTTGGCTTTGGAAGTCCCTTCGTGTAACTCTAGGAATTTTTCCCAGAGTTCTTTCGCGGATGCGTATGTGCAGATTCGGTTGACTTCTTGTGTTGGGAGTACAGAAAGCAGGTGATAAACTGCTTTTCCATTCGCCACAAAATCAGCTTGTTCCTTCTTGCTCCATTTGGTTAAATCCTTCTCTTCGGGAGCTGCAAAACCAGATTGCATTATTATAAACAATTCAAATTCTGTAGTGAAGAATATCTCCATCTTGCGCTTCCATTCGGCGAACTCCCCCTCGAATTTCGATGGGTAGATGACGGGTCCGACCATTTTGGTTGATGGTGCTGCAGTTGGCGGTTAGTCCTTCTGCGGCGAACTAGGCTCTGATACCACTTGTTGGATGGGGTGGACCGGCTAGAGAGGGGTGAATAGACGGTTATGAAAAATAATGGAGATAACACTCGTCTAAAAAAACTTGGTTGCAACTGGAACGTTGCTTCCAAGGCGGTTAACGCTCAAGCAGAACTCCTTCAGGCGGAGAAGTCTTTACAGTTGTAGCACTGAAGACTTAGAGAGGTTACAATTCAATTGATGCCTTTAATTCTAAATTCTAAGCCTATTTATAGCCTAAGAGGATAAATCTGGATTGTTGATTGATGAGGAATTTTCTCTTGGCCGTTGATCCATGGATGTAATCTAGATGGTTGATCTTGGATGGGATTAACCTGCATCCATTAGATCTGATTAAAGGATAAGACTTTATCCTTTATGAGATAAAGGAATTTTTATCTTCTGCTCGAGATTGCTATTGTAATCTCCAAGTAAGAATATCGGCAAGAACAAATTGTCTCCGACCTTTATTCCAACTGGTAAGCTTGGCAACCTCTGTTCTTGAGGTCTTGGGTTCAATTCCTCTTAGCAACAATTTAATCTTTCTTTTTCGGGCGACTAGCCTTTTGGTTCTTCTGCTCGCAACAGATAAATAACTTTATCATCTGATCGCAACAATTTTAATCACATCTCCTCCTTATTCCAGTCAGTAAGACTGGTGATATACGCAGGGAGGTTGCTGGTTCAAATCTTCACAGCAACAAATAAAATTCTTTTTGTTTCAGGTGTCTGGTTTGACTTGGTCAAACTGACCAGTCTCTTGGTTCATCTTCTGGGTGGTTTCCGGCCAACCGGAGTTAGGCTCACCCAAACCCGACTTCGGCCTTTCGCTCCTCGAGCGTCCTTTCTTCCGGCTTCTCGTCCCTCGGACACCGCGCACGTCCTTCTCACTCTACGGCGTACTCTTCCGCAGCTTCCGCGTCCCTCGGATTGTACCGAGCCCGTCGGCTCACTTCCCCGCACAATCTTTCTCGTCCACTACGTCTGACGCTCGACTTCCTCTGAACCTAAGCTCCTGCACACTTAGCAGAGGGATTAAACATACCAGGACCTAACTTAACCTGGTTGATCACATCAAAACTTACCGGGGCACCAACAGCCTCAACGCCCAGGCAGCAGAGTTTGTCCCCCGTTCCTCACAGCTCCCCGATTCTACCCCAGTGCCAATCCGTCATGGACATTCTCTTGTGTCTCACCCCGTGATGCACGTATTCCACCAGGCGCCTCCAAGCTCAACTTATTTTGCTCCCGACTCAGGTTCGTTCAAGTACTATGGGGCTGCCCAGTTCGGCGGGTTTAGGGATCATGAGGGCGGACATACAAGTGTTGATCCAGAACGAACCCCTCTGGATAGGGACGGGCTTCCAGAAGAAGTTATCCAAAAGATCACGAAACAGGTTCGTGTGACTTTGCCTCAAGCATTTCATGAGTTCATATGCTTAATTTCCTTGTGATATTATGTTCATATATACTATATTAGAATTGACATTTATCTAAAGATTTACGGTGTTTAATTGGTTTTGTTAGTAAAGTTAGGAGATGAACCTTTTAAACTGCTTGAGGGTCACTATAACACAATTTTCTTTGACAGCGCAGCATGTTGCGTCATCAAATATTAATTGGCTTGATAACACAACTCTACCAGACATATACCAATTGTTTAGCTCTCATGTGAAGTTTAGTGATGTGAAGTTTAGTGATTTGGATAGACTGGTTTACTCGAAGAAAATGGAGCGGAGAGACTATAGATGATTGAAAAGTAATTTTTGTTATTGACTAATTCATAATTGACCAGTCTTTTTTATGGAGCCATGGCCCAACTTTTGATCCATATTATCTTTCCTCATAATTTTCTCGTAGGAATGAACCCTCATCTTAGATGAATAGAAATGAGTAAGGGAATAGGAGGTGAGAAAAATAGGAAAGGAAAACACCAGTGTCGAGAGCACAAAAGCATGAAAATGTAAATAGATTAGTGAAAACTACTTTATTTATTGTTTCTATCAAACACAAGTGTAGAGAAGAGATGGGATCTAGAATATGTACCTCGGATTGCTATTGTATCCATTATTGGTAGAATAAAGGAGAAAATGTTGTTTTCTGTTCTGTCTCGTTATACCCAGTCTTCCCCATCTGGTTTAAATGGAAACTACCCCACACTTCTTGCTCAGCTGTTAACTATCTAACCTACCAGGTTGTCAAAGTCACAATTTTCTCTTAATCTAATCATTTGATTTCAGATCATTATCATCTTATTTACATGTTTTGTTTCTCATACTGGCAGTTGTTTTCTTTTCTGTCTGTGTGTTTCTGTCTTATTGCTCTCCTGAGTTCTTTGCTCTTTCTAAAAATAGAATGTAAAATTAGAGAGGAGAAATAGGATTTAAAATGCATACTTATATAGTTGGCTTTCTCTGTTACAACCACTTTTCTCCGATTTTGTATGAAAGGGTAGAAAGTGTACACTGTTCAATCATCTTAGGTGAAGGAGATAAGGTTAGTCCTCTCTTATCTAGCAACTTTTCTCCGTTTTCATGAAATGAAAGAAACTATACCCATCCTTCCATGTCATGATTCTACCAAACAATGTATGACAAACTTTATCATCTGTCTGTGCTACTTTAACCACCAGGCTGTCGCAATCACTATTTTAGTGTTTCTATGTCCTTTGGTTTACAAACTTAGTATGGACATATAATTCCAACTTTTGAACTATGACACTTATTCCTCCTGGTGTTCCTATTATCATGTACAATTATTATTTGATTTCAGATCACTACTATCTTATTTTCTTCGTTTCTTTTTTAGACTGGCTAGTATTTTTCTTTTCTGTGATCTATGCTTGTGTTGTTTTTTGCTTCCTTAGTTAGTTTGTTATATAATAAGAATTAGGAAAAATGGCTTTTAGGAAATCTGTTTATGATTTAAGGAGATGAAATTTCCTTTATGTACTATTTTGGATCAACTCAAGCCATCTTTTTAGTTAATTCTGCATCATAATCCATTTTCTTTTATCCTTGCAAACTACTATCCTTCTAGCTTCCACTAAGTTTATTATCATTTATGCACTTAATCCGTCAAATATTTTAGTCTCACTGCAGCTGTTCTTTGTTGAATCTATATCTATATGCTATACATCAAGTTTTTTGCACTTCCATTTTATTATGTCAAAAGTGCTCATTTTATATTTATTGTATGCATTTCATCATATAATTATTTGTGTACGTAGTCTATCTCTTCTTGAAACTTAATATTTTTGTCATAGACAGGTTGAGTATTATTTCAGTGATGCAACCCTGGCTACAACTGAACATTTGATGAGGTTGTTCAACTGAGCTTGGTACCTTAGTTGCAATGCATATATTTGTTCCTTGATTAATTATCATAAATAAAAGCATTACTACCCTACACTTACAACATACAAATTTTGATAAAGGTTTAACATTTAATTTGTCTGGTCAAGATGGTACTTTATTGGTATTAAATTATCACTATGCATCAACAAAACAAAAATCAGCAGGTTTGATGCCTCTATCTAGTTTTTTCCAATTAACACTTTGTTGCTGCGTGCAAGTTCAGAAATATTTCTGCAAGTTCAGAAATATGGGCTGCACGTTCTAATACTTTGTTGCTGCGTGCAAGTTCTGCAAGTTCAGCAAGAACTTGCAGTTCCATAACATAATTGTCTTACTGTGAGTTTGTTGCTTGAATTGATCTGAATATGGGTTGCCTTGCAGTTCTGCAAGTTCAGCAAGAACTTGCTGCTGCAAGTTCAGAAATATGGGTCCACTGCACTTGTAGTTCGAATATTGCAGTTTGATGCATTGGGTTGCATGCCTTTAATTCTTTAACTGAATTTCTTTAACTGAATTCCATAACATAATTGTCTTACTGTGAGTTTGTTGTAAGTATATCTAATGATATCTTATTTAATTATATCTTATTCAATTGTATCTTATTCAAGTATATCTAATGATATCTTATTTAACTGCAGTGGGGATACTGTATCTATTACGGATTTTTTTTTATCTCTTGCAATTATATCTTATGCTTAGCAGTTAGCAACTAGATGGCAAAAGGAGTTATTCGTAGCATGGATCCGAATACTGAAGTAGGAAGACATGCGTTGGGATCAAATTGGTGTGAAATACAAGTTCTAGTTGTCCTACAACTGGAAGAGAGTTTGATTAGGCCATATAATCTTTTACAAAGGTTTGAGGATGCACTTGGAGGAATGATAGCTTGGCCTTGTCATCTGGTATGATATGCAAATTTTTAATTAACTACAATTATTATATATGTCATTATGTTAATATCTTATAAAATGAATATCAATTACATTTGCAGTTGACAGTTAATGAAAAAGACTTATACTAGGTACATGAGGTTAGATTTTTAATTTTGTTGATGTGTGTCGTCTTTCTTTTTTTCCAAACAATTATGATAGTGGAATATTGATGCCCTTTCATTGATTAGATATGTATGCTTTTTCTTGCCCATGTATCTTCTTTAATAAGTAAATTTACTGATCTTTTTATCAACTCTCGCCTTTATTGATGTGTTTTACAATTAGAAAATTGTTTTGCATGAGATTATTTTGTATACTCTTAAATGGTGGAGGCTTATGCATGCATATCAGCATATATATATATATATATATATATATATATTATATATATATATATATATATATATATATATATATGGATTGACAATGAAATTCTCCTTGTGGGAGTTCTCTAACTATTAAGTCGGAATATAAGAAAAGACTAGATTGGCCAAATTTAGTGAATTGACTATTTGTCAACGTCATTCTAGCTCAGGCAATCTATATAGGTGTCGATTAGTTTCACCAACTACATTTATGATAATTTTTGAATTATATCTCCATTTTTATTCTTTGATGATTTGGACATGGCTATGATTATATTAGCCAACATTAATTTTATTGAAAATTTGGAGTTGTCTAAAGACAAGTAGTCGGCAATCGATGTTTAGGGTACCTTCTGCTTGTTACTGAGCTTTCCAAATTTATTTAATTACCAATCCTTATGCTAGTTCAATGACTTATCAAGTCTGATCTATCAACCTAAAATAAGTAATTTTTTTATCTGCAGGTATGCAGAACAAACATCATGAAACACTATTGTTCAAAGAAAAAGATTGATCCACTTGTACTGCAGTATTAAATCTGACCATCTTTAGTTAGGAAATACATAAGACAGTACCATGGGTGCTAACGATTAAGAGATTCTATCCCTTACAGCTATTTGACTACAAGAAATTATGTTATAATTATGATATGTAGCATTTTTCTTTCCTAATTAGTGTTCTTTTGTCATCTCATTGGCCTACTATGCCACCATCTTTATATACATTTTTTTCTTTATTATATACTTCTTTAATTTTATTTCATTTACACAAATTAATTAATATATGATTTTTTTTATAAGTGACAAGAATATTGGATTTTGTTTAAGATGTGATGGTTGAAGATTAAAGATGCAACAAAGTTTGGATGTTTGGTTATGTTTTGCTTTAGGAGAGACTTAATTTTTTGCTAGTTCTTAAACTAAATACATTAGGTATATTTGTGATTGTGATTAGTGCATAGATATTTTTTGAGGTGACCAATTTGACAGTCTTGTATTGTAAAAAAATGGCAATTATTGATTACCACTTTAATTTCAATTTAAAATTTTTATTTGTGTTTATGTTAATTAGTTATATGCGTAAATATTTATATCATGAAAATATTGAAAATGTGTGAGATATTTATTAATATATGATATTTTTTATATCACAATAGAACACCAAATCATATAGATAAAAATATCATTGTAAAATTCATATGAAGACATTTCAAAATGTCATAATAAATAATTTTAAATGCCCTTATAGACTAATATAACAAACATTTATATGTGTCACTATAAATTACATAACGATACATTTTAAATTAACTTTATAAACTATCATTAGTGACATTTTTTATTATGACTATAAATAAAATTCAAGACACTTATAATTGTCTTGATAAATAATTTTAAAGGACATATAAATTTGTCATCATTACTATAATAAAACAACATGTATAAATGTCATTACAAATCTTATAGTGACACTATTTTTTGTCACTATAACAATTATTCATGCTATTAGTGTTGTCACTATTTTTATTTTATAGTGACATTAAGAATTGTCATAAGTGATAAGACTTTAGACGACATCATTATAGAGGACATTTTAACTTAATGTCACTATATCAAAAATGTCAGTATAAGTAATATATGATGACACTTTTCAATGACATCAAAAGCATTTTTTCTTGTAGTGACCCATCTAGTGGTTACAATGGTGCAATCATTGGGTCTAGGAACTAACTCACATACCTCACTTCTTTCAAATTAATTTAGCTCCTCTTGCATAGCTATGACCCAATCTACATCTCCTAATGCCTTATCAATAGACTTAGGTTCTAATTGAGAGATCAAAGCAATTTGACTACTTTGTTCCCTAAAGTAGTACCTAGTCCTTACCCCTTGAGTGACATCACCCACTATTTGATCAATTGGGTGATCTTGGAGATGTCTTAAGGGTCTAGAGGTTATGGGTCCATTGACTACATTATCCTCATCCTCTAGGGTACTTCTCCTTCCCCCTTGATCATTGCCCTCCAAATGTAAGTCTTGGATTCTTTGGGCAAGGGGTTGACTTTCCTCTATGTCCTTATCAATTGAGGCTTTCCTATGGTAAGTGTTGGTAGATTCATCAAAATCAACATTTGAAGACTCCTCAATTACCTTGGTCCTTTTGTTGTAGACTCTATAACCCCTACTAGTGGATGAATAGCCAACTAAAATTCTCTCATCGGCTTTTGATTCAAATTTCCTTAGGTCATCCTTGGTGTTTAAAATGTAGACCTTACATCCAACGACCCTAAAGTAATGAACTTGTGGAATTCTTCCATTCCATAACTCAAATGGAGTTTTACCTAAGAACCTATGTACTAAAACCCGATTTTGAATGTAACAAGCGGCATTTACCACTTCAGCCCAAAAATAGCTAGGAAGGGAATATGCATTAAGCATAGTCCTAGCGGCTTCTTGTAGGACTCTATTTCTCCTCTCTACTACCCCATTTTGTTGAGGAGTCCTTGGGCATTAAATTTATGCTTATACCCATTTTCTACATAAAATTGTGAGAAGTTTGAGTTTTGGAACTCCCCACCATGGTCACTCCTAATGCGGTTGATTTTAAGGTGTTTCTCATTTTCAACCCTCTTACTAAACCCTATAAAGATCTCTAAAGTATCATCCTTATGTTTCATAAAGAACACCCAAGTAAATCTAGAAAAGTCATCTACTATTACCAAACAATATTTACTCCCTACTAGTGAGGGAGTACTATGACAATCAAACAGATCAATATGTAATAACTCTAAGGGTAAAGTAGTGCTAGTTAGAGTTTTACCTTTGTGTGATGATTTTGATTGCTTACCCTCTTGGCATGCAACACACATTTTGGTCTTCTCATACTTGATCATAGGGAGCCCTTTCACCAACTCCTCCTTTGCCACTTTTGCAATGCTCCTCATGTTGGTGTGCCCAAGTCTTCGTGCCACAACCACCCTTCTTCTTCTTTAGACATGAGACACTTAGGCAAATTGTTAGAAGCATAAACAAGATCAAAATAGTAAAGGTTAGCCTCTCTATACCCTTCTAGTATGACATTTTCGGACCCATTTTGTTTAATTAGACATTTCTTAGAGAGAAACTCTACCCTATAGCCCGCATCACACAATTGACTTACACAAGTAAATTAAATTTCATATCTTTAATCAAAAGTACCTTGTGGATAGAGATTGTAGGAGATACCTTAATGGTGCCCCTACCAATTATTTTGAGTTTCCTACTATTTCCAAAGGAAACCGTCCCTTCTCTTAGGTAGCTAATAGTGGTGAACTTGCTCACATCTCCGGTCATATGTCTTGAGCACCCACTATCTACTATCCACATGTTTGAGGCCTCCTTCACCTTCACCTATACATCATGGAAAACACACGCTTTTGGTACCCAAATCTTAGATCCACAAGAATCAATTAAATACTTCTTTGGTACCCAAGTCTTCTTTCCCTTAACCCCTTGTCTCCTAGATGCACCATTTCTACCCATAAGTGAGACAAAGGCAACTTCCTTGGTCTTTGGCCTATAACCTAACCCGGCCTTGTTGTAAACGGCTCTTTGACTATCATGTCTAGGTTGCTAGAGCCCACTTGAAATTTTCTAAGTGCCTTGGTTAGGTCTTCTACATTTTTCCTTAGCTCCTTATTTTCATTTTCAAAATATGTATCATTTGACATAGTAGAATAAGCATGCAAATCTTCCTTAAGTTTTGTAGATTCTACTTTAAGCATGGAAACTTCATCCTTTAGGTCCTTAATTTTTCTCCTAGCTCTAGCTAAATCCATATTGGTACTAGAAATAATCTTGACCAAAGTAGAAGAGGGTAAGCTATATACCTCACTTACCGACGCCTCGGATTCGGATGATGATGATGATGAGCCACTCTCATCTTCACTGCTTGAGCTTCTCTCATCATCGGATGACTCCGAATGGTCCACTCCCATAAGCGCAAAGTGGGACACATGCTCCTCTTCCTCCTCCGAGAATGATGGATCATCCCAGGTAGCCTTGAGGTTGGTGACACTCTTCTCCTTTCCCTTTGATCTCTTCTTGTCCCCCCTCTTCTTTTCTTCCTTCTTTTCTTCTCTACTCTTTAGTTGGGGGTGTTGGATCGGAGAAAACGATAGAGGGGGGGGTGAATATCGTTATCAAATTTTTGGACAGTTAAAGAATATACACAGCGGAAAAAGATAAAGTACACAAGAACACAAGTGTTTTTTACTTGGTTCGGAGTCGCGGTCGGCTCCTACTCCAAGGCCCACGGTCCTTGACCGTTTACATTGAGAAATTCTATATTCGGAAGGATTTTTACAGTTTGAAAGTACAGATGTAGAATTTGGAAAATTGACTCACAACACTTTCATAAACTAAAAATTTATCGACGCCCGAGATGGATCGAATTCCGGAGCAGAGGGTCGTCGTCGACGCTGAAATCTCGAAATCGAACTTGGCCAGAGCGCAACGCTTGAGCGAAAGTGTTTGGAGCGTTAGAAAGAATTGATGTCGAAGCCTTGGGGGTGAATCCCCTTTTATAGTACCCATGGGGGCGCCTGATTCGTTGGGGGCGCCTGACATGTGCCTTCACCTGCGAGAACCTCAATCCGCAGGCTCGGTCAGCGCTTATCCCCTTCGACTCGACACCTGGGCTGACTGGGGCGCCCGGGACCTCTCGGGCGCCTGTGTTGACCTGGTCCATTGGCTTCGTGGCAGATTTGCTTCGATGGCTGCTTTGGCTTTGACCTTGGGCGCCCAGGACCTCCTGGGCACCTAGCCTAGTGTGGTTCGAAGCAGTCTTGCTTCTTGGCAGTTTTTGGCCTTGACCTTGGGTGCCAGTGACCTCCCGGGCGCCTAGCCCAGTGAACCATCCCACTCCTTTGGGGCGTCTGAGCTGCAGAAACACAATCCTTCGGTCCCTATAACCAAGGTTAGTGCCAAAACAAACCAAGCAAGAGTGTTAGTCATTATTTACAACCGTAACTGTCTTGGTTCTGACTTCGGGTCTCCCAAATGGAACCCTAGGTCGAACCGACACCTACTGTTCCCTCGACGGGGAACGCGTCCTCACCTACTCCTCTAAGAAGAGTTTACCTTTTGCCAACCGGCTCCTCCGGTTGGACTTTTGCTCAATCCACCTGACCAGGTCTTCGTGCCCAACTTCCGGTCAGGTCTTTGGTGCCCAGCCCCTTGCCAGGACTTCTTGCCCAGTCCTCGGCCAGGACTTCTTGCCCAGTCCTCGACCAGGACTTCTTTGCCCGACTTCCGGTCAGGTCTTCTTGCCCAGTCCTTGACCAGGACTTCTTTGCCCAGCCCTTTGTCAGGTCTTCTTGCCTAGTGTACCTAGGACTTCTTCCTGCACACTCAGTGAGCAAGTTAGATCATAATAACATCTTAACTTCTGAACCCTTTTCCATTATCAAAACCCAGGTTTGACTTAGGTGCTGCCTGCACCAACAGGGGTCACTCATTCTTCATGTGTCCCTCTTGGTGACAGTTGTAGCATATGATATCTTTTGCCTTGCTCTTACTCTTGGATCCTTTCTTAGTATAAGATTTGTTAGAAAAACTTTTAAAAGCCCTACGTATTTTTCTTACCATGAAGGCCTCTTGGTCGCTATCCATAGAGGCACTAGACTCCTCCGATTCGGATGACGAAGAGTAGATCACCTTCTTCTTCTCCTTCTTCTCCTTCTTCTTTCTCTTTTCCTTCTCTACAACAAATGCTACACCTTTTTCTTTAGAAGAGAGGTTAGCTTGCTCATGTAATTCAAACTTGCAAAATAAATCATCTAACTTGACTATTGAAAGATCGCTTGATACTTTATAGACATCAGCCATTGATGTCCACAATGTTGTTCTTGGGAAGGATTGCAAGACATACCTCACGAGATTCCAGTTTTCCACTTTCTCCCCAATCACATGTAATTCGTTGTTAATCTCCTTTACCCTTCCATGTAACTGGCTCATGATCTCGTTAGTCTTCATGGAGAGAGATTGTAGTTGGGCAACTAGTAGATCTTTCTTTGCTCTTCTTGACTCGTTGGACCCTTCATTGAGTTCCACGAGTTTCTCCCATAATTCTTTGGCGCTCTTGAACGACCCCACCTTGTTGAGTTATTCCTTTGAAAGCCTGCATTGAATCGTGGTGGTGGCCTTTGCTTTGGCTTGCTCCTTCTTCATGACTTCCTTCGTCCATGTTCTCATTGGTAGTGGCTCTCCTCTTTCGTCAACGGGTGCATCAAATCCATCTACAACGCTTATCCAGTTTTCAATATCATTCATCAAGTAATATTGCATTCTACCTTTCCAGTAGGCGAAGTCGTTCCCGTTGAAGAACGGATGCCTTGCAGTGCTGTAAGCCTCTTGAAACGCCATTTCCTTGTACTCCGGTCGACGGTGAGTTCTCCCAAAGCGAACTAGCTCTATACCAATTGTAAGATCGTGTGCATTGCTAGAGGGGAGGGGTGAATAACACTTTTTCGAATTCTCTACAAAGAGGTTAGCACAATACAAACAAAAATATGTGAAAAACGAAAGAACAATGCTAACTCAGAAGTTTTTACTTGGTATCCACCCCGAAAGGTGACTAATCCAAGGATCCATGCGGTTGCACACTCTCCACTATGAAAACCCTCCTTCAAGGTGGAGAAATCTTTACAAAGAACGTCTTCTTCCTCTTTACAAGATGCGATGAAGAACGAGAGGAAGATCTGATCAATCGGGGCACTAGCAACACATTGGTACAGTAAAAAACCATACCTTTCACGTGTCAAAAAGTCCCCTTTTTATAAGAGAATAGGATAACTTCGTAAGCTGTCTACCCGCACCAGTCGACTGCCCTTTTGGCAGTCGACTGGTCTAGCCTTAAATGCTAGCCAACGGCTAGTTTTTGGGGATGATCAGTTGATTGCTCCTAGGGCAGTCGACTGGTCCGAGGCTAAAAACTTTCTGTGAGTTTTGGCAGTCGACTGGCTTCCTACTAGTCAACTGCCCGACCTCTCCACTCACTTACATTCAATCCGAACACTCTCCTTCACATGTGCCTTTAGGTGCACTCCCTTGGCTCGCCCCTTGAAGTCATCTTCCTCTGGCTATCGTCCCTCGGATACGCACACAAGCCTTCCCTTGGCTTGCCTCCATGCCACCCTTCACGTGTGCCCTTGAAGTCCATTTCCCGGCTTGCCCTTGGAGTTCTCCCTCGGCTCTCGTCCCTCGGATATGTTCTCCATGTATGATTCTCCAAGTCTTGCAAACTTAATCACACGTATCAAATACAACACAACACCTAACCTTAAACATATTGGCACACACACATCAAAACCATGATCTTCCCGATCATTCTTGGGCCGATTGCCTCAACAGACTTCACCTTTTTGGAGGCGGGTATTTCTTGCTTATATTCTGTAGATCTACTTTACCTTTTATGCATAGCTACTTGATATTTATGCAGTATGCTGATATTTACCTTTATCTGCTACCGTTTTGTTATCCTGCTTGATACTTATGTTTGACCTTGGATTTGATCTAGATTTCCTTTCTATATAGTCTTGTGTTTTTGTTATTTGATTTTGTATAGCATTGGTATGGGCATGAATATGTAGATATAGAATAGCTTACCACTATATGGCTGTATTGATTGATTCTAGTCATACTTGCACGTGTGTCAGGATATAGGATGATTGAGTTATGATACATATTTACGACTTGTGCATGATAGGTTGAGTTATGTGTTGATGACTTAGTAGGGCTTGCATGCGTCAGAGTCATGCACCATAGCTGCATTGTTACATGCCGGCGATCAACGACTCCCTTGTCATTGAGCCTATTGTCTTCCAACACATGATATGCACATATGACCACTCATGGGTTAGTGGATACCGTTGGGTGTGTGCATTTGCTCTATACTGCTCCGTTCAACTGCTCATGGGTAATGGTTTCGAAACTTGGTAGCAGGCAGGGATCCCTTCTCTTCCCATAGACTAGAGAAGATGAGACATATATCTCCCTCATATGCATATGGGGCGGAGTGTTTACTCCACCAGCATCCTGTCCACTCGGTCACTCAGGAGTAGTGATGGAAGAGTGCGGACAATGTCACAGATCTACCCACTCAGCTGACTCATTATCGCATGTCTCGGTGGCTTGATTGGCGTTAGGAGTGATTATGTTATTTACATCATGTGCATATGATGCATTTGTGCATTTAATTGTGTTTGCTGCATTTATTTGCTGCACTTGTTTGATATGCACACACAGGATATACCTTTTGTGTGGTTTTGATGACCTTGTACTTGGTCGTATGGTATGAGTCATTTTTATGATCAGGATAGACTGATTTCTGGTATGTACAGTCATTTGTTACTTCAGTTATGCATATTTCTGATATTATTGCTGAGACTGTATCCTGTTATTTCTGTATAGCTTGTTTAGGTATTTTTCTACCATGCATATCTTTCTATATACACGCAGAGTCCACTTGGACTCACCACCCATCACAATATTTTTTTTTCAGATTGATAGTTCGCTGGAGGAGCCCAATTGCCGGTCTCGGGTCCCCATGACTCCTTTTGCATGGGTGCTTCCGCTTGTTGTGTTTTCTTTCTATAGTGTGGTCTATATTTTGTATCCATTTTGGTACTGTGGGCTTGTATTGGATTTATTCATGCGCTATTGTATTTTTGAGTCCTTTGTTGGACTTTGTGATGTGGTTCTTGCTGAACGCCTGCCCTGGGGACAGCACAGGTGAGTTTTTACGATATTCCGCATTGTGATGGTATTATTTTATATGATATATATCTGTTTTGAGACCTGAGGTCAATTATATTGTGTGTGTGTTTGTGTGTATGTGTAAATTGTCTGTCGGACAGGGGAGATACTGTCTGATTTTATATTGGAACGGCTCCGTTGGTCTCGAGGCGTGACAATATAATAGCTAAATAAGCTATAGGGAAATAACAGGATACAGTCTCGTAAGAAAATAGGAATATGCATAACATAAATGCTGAAATGTATATATATACCAGAGTTCATCCATCCTGCAGTGCGATGCAATCAACCACTATATAATATCATGTACGAAAAACAATCCAATGTGTAAATGTCTCCTGTATATGCATGCCAAACATATGCAACAATCAAATGCAACAAGCACAAACAAATGCACAATGCATCATATGCACATGATGCAACGACATGTGTCACCCTTGATACCAATAAGTCACTGTCACAGGTCATAAGTGAACAATCGAGTGGGTAGGGTTGTGGCAACTGTACACACTCTGCTATCACTGCTCCTGAGTGACCGAGTGAACAGGATGCTGGTGGAGTGAACACTCCTACCCCGAATCATAAAGGAGGAGATAACTCTCTCATTTCCTCGTATTACTGGAGGGAGGAGGGAACCCTGCCTATTACCACGCTCCGAAATCACTACCCATGAACGGTCAAGCGGAGCAGCACAAATAACTGCATACACCCACTAGTATTCACTAACCCATGAGTGATCGTGTGTGTAGATCCAGAATATAACTGACGATGAGCTTGGACCACAAAAAGGAGCCGATAATCATCAACATGTAATAATAGTTGGTGCATGACTCTAACACATATAACACCCACCAAATCATCATCCATAACCCAACCTAACATGCACAAGTCGAACATATATATCATCAACTAATGATCATACAACTAGGTACACATGCAAGTATACCAAGCAATCAATCAATGTAGATATAAAGTGAGATACCACTATATCTATGGAAACATACACACATAAGTACTCTATAGAGTACAAACGTCAAACAATGAGACTGTATAGATAAGAATTCGATCATCTCAAAGATCAAGCAGTATCAAGTAGGATAACAACGGTAACAAATATAAGGTAATAAACCTACTGTAAATCATAAACAATGTTGGAACTTGGATGGCTAGAGAGAGGGGGTGAATATAGCCAGACACAAACTCTTTCACTTTTGAGATTTCTCTGCAGTTAGGGTTAGTAGCACAGCGGAAGAAATACAAAACAGAGTAAACTGCAGAAATGAAAAGCAAACCAAAAACGCTAACAAGGATCGTTTACAAGGTTCGGGGATAACTTGCCCCTACTCCTTGGCGTGCCCATAAGGTGGGCGATCCCTTGATCATCGGCAGATCAAGCCCCGAAAAATCCAGATAGAATGCAACCTCCTTCTCAGTGGAGTAACCTCTCCATAGCATTTCAATCAATGTATATAAAATTAAGCACAATGAAACAATAAGGAGCTTACAGAGCACTTAGGACAGAAAGGGCACCAGAGAGCTCCTCACCAAGCTCCACTCAGCACAGATCTCACGCAAGAACTCCCTGCTCTTCGTGTCTTGCTGATGGACTCGCCAAGCTCTCTGCCTCTTCCAAGTGCTCAGGTTGCCAATTGCTCAAGTGTATGCAAGAGTTGCTTCAAGGATCAGAATGTTTCCACAGAGATGGAGAAGCAGCTTGTTACTAGCAGATGTGTTCGAGAGTTCTGTTTCTGCTCCTTCTCCACTCCGCAGCTTAACCTGCTTTGCATCGCTAGCATCGCCAGGTCACAGACGCTCCTCTGGAGCTTGCCATCTTCTCACCTGCAACATCCCAGCTATCCCTGACCTCCTCTGGACTCACTGAACCCTCTCCAGCTGGGCCCCAGGTCATCAGCTTCTCAGCCGTTGCAGCTCGCGCCAGAAGCCGTTGTTTCCTGCGGAGAAGAAATGGACAAACCTGCTCCAAGGAAAGACTCCCATTGACCCTTCTTGAGTGTTTGAATCCATCCCTGTCATCTGCACACTTAACGGGTCATTAGCACAGCAAATAAACAAAGAATCACATATCAGAGCAAATATCAGTAGTGTATCAGTAGTAATCAGAACGCGATCAGAGCTCTGACAGCGCTTTTGAATTAAAGCTGTCAGCTACTGATCGGTCCCCGGACCGATCAGAGTGACTCCTGATCGGTCACCAGACCGATCAGGATGGGTCCAGACCGATCAGGCTCCAGCCTGATCGGTCCCCAGTGAGAAACCCGAAATCGCGACTTCTCCGGGATCGATCACCAGATCGATCTCAAGTCTTTCCAGCTTCGCAATCCAAACCTCCTGATCGGTCCCCAGACCGATCAGGGTGTGGCCTGATCGGTCTGCAGACCGATCAGAGCACCTCCTGCACGATCAGGCTCCAGCCTGATTGGTGATAGTAAGAACCTTGCGACAATTGATCGTTCACCAGAATGATCCGAATAGTATTCTTGATCGGTCACCAGACCAATCAGGAGTCGATCAGTAAGATTCCCAATCTCACTGTATGCTCCCTGATCGGTCACCAGACCGATCAGGAGTCGATCAGTAGGCTTCCAATCTCACTGTATGCTCCCTGATTGGTCACCAGACCGATTAGGAGTCGATCAGTAAGGTTCCGATCTCACTGTATGCTCCCTGATCGGTCACCAGATCGATCAGACATAGCTGGATCGATCACCAGACTGATCCACTAGGGAACACCGTGCCAACTTCCCTGATCGGTCTCTAGACTGATCTAGGCAAGGTCAAATCCACTCTAAGTCAAGAGAAAAGGCTCCCAGCCTTCTCTGACTCGTGCTCAGTCTCCCGGACCAAGACTCCATGCCCAGTCTCACTCACCGGGACTTCAACCTAGCCCTCCAAGCTAGGACCTGGCCCTCCAAGCCAGGATTTCATCAACCTAGCCCTCCAAGCTAGGACCTAGCCCTCCAAGCCAGGATTTCATCCAACCTAGCCCTCCAGGCTAGGACCTGACCCTCCAAGACAGGATTTCATCCAACCTAGCTCTCCAAGCTAGGACATGACCCTCCAAGCTAGGACCTGACCATCCAAGCCAGGATTTCATCCAACCTAGCCCTCCAAGCCAAGATTTCATCCACCTAGCTTCTCAAGCCAGGACCTGGCCCTCCAAGCCAGGATTTTAATCACCTAGCTTCCCAAGCTAGGACCTGGCCCTCCAAGCCAGGATTTCAATCCACCTAGCTTCTCAAGCTAGGATTTCATCCAACTCCGTGCCTAGTCCCCGACCAGGACTTAATCTCAATCATCTCATTAACCTAAACTAAAATCGGTGTCAACACCAAAACAACAATCAGGGTCAGACTGCATCAACAATCTCTCCCTTTTTGTTGTTTGACAACCCGATTTTAAGTTTAGGAATTTGAATTCAATTGTCTCAAATTTTAGAATCTTAGGAGAATCAGGATCCTCCCCCTACAACAGGTAAACTCGTAGTAGTCCTAAACTTAACCAAACCACACTCTCCCCCTTTGTCAAACACCGAAAAGGGTATAGACTGGTTGTTAAGTTTAAACATACTCCCCCTCAACCCTAGGGGTTCTCCCAAAACAACAAGTATATGTTTTAATTTTGAAAGCATATGAAATCATGTGATAATGATAAAGCAGGATAGAGTAATCACATGCAACATATGGATCAAGGAATAGAGAAGAAACCAGAACTAGTAATAAACATGAAGTAGCCAATCATACATAGAAATCAGGCATAAAGTCAGATGCATCACACAATATCAGAATATAGTCAAGTACAACACCAAGTAATATCAAAGTCGAATGCATAGCAATGCATCAAAGTATCGCAATGACATCATCAAGTCAAAATAGTCATAACACAAATCATGAAAGCTAGATCAGAGTATAGCCATAATCAATCGTCGACCGGGGGGGGGGGGGTCATCGGCCTGCATCGTCTTCAGGTATGAAGGACCCCGGTGCAGTACTGCCAGAGGGCACAGCTCCAGGAAACGTATGCTGGCGCCATTCGTCGTACCATGTCTGCTGCAGGGAGCGAACTCCAGATAGGTCGGACTCTATCGCGTGCAGTCTGCGATCGAAAGATCGAAACTCAGACCGGACCTCCTGACGCCAGAGCTCAGAGATATGATACTCGTGCTGCATCGTCAGCTCCAGCTCGGCAACCTGCCAGCGGATGTCGGGATCTGGCTCGTAGTCATAGTCAGCGGCGGCGGCGGGCGCCTCCTAATGTGCAGCCGGAGCTGCTGGTACCTGAACATGTGTGCCCCGAGGAAGCTCGCCAAGACCTCGCCCGTCCTTCCACACAAGACTCTGATCGTCCGGCCCAACAACAATGCCAGATTTGGCAAATGCATGTCTGCCCAATCGGCAATCCTGTCTAACCATGGGCACTGTCCTGCCCTTGGTCACATCAACACCAACTGACTGAAGCCAATCAGTGATGACGTGACCGAAAGACATATAAACAGTGCGGCGGCTGGGCTCTCTATAAGATATGATCGACTGAAAGATGCTCTCCATAATGTCAAAGTCCAAATGGCGGTGCATGCCATAGAGCATCAAACAGTGATACGGACGAATCTCAGTCAAGGGTTTGGAAGTGATCGGCAAAATGCAGTTGGTGATTATCTTGAAAAGAATGTAATCAACAGGAGAAAGTCGAAGGGCCACAAAGGTATGAAAATCAGGCCCTAACTCATCGGGGCCAGCTGGTCTGGGGTGGCCAAAGAAGTGCTCATATATGTCATCAGGGGTGACGCCCTCAAATGGAGGCAGTAAGGGGTCAGGAAGCTCTGGGTAGATGGAATAGAAATTAGGCGATCGTCGACCACTAAGATACTCCGCCAAGATATCATAGGAGAAGTCAAGATTCCTCTTGGCTACTCGAGTAGTGAAATCAAAGCCCCCCTGAGGTCCTTGTTGCAAGTTATTATAGAATTCAGAGACAAGGTCATAGTTGATTGTTTGCTCAAGCGAAAGAAGGAATTCAAGGTTGTAAAAATCAACCACCTCGAGGATAGAGGGACAATGTTCAGCCAAGAAAGGTATATCAATCGACCTACAAGAAAGAAGCTTGAAAGTTCGGGTCTGAAACGCTTGCTCAAAAGCAGCGTTAGGGAATCGAGAACTCGATGAAGGCTGAGGCCTTCGAGAGGGTGTGGATGATGAAGGGCCTTTGCCCATCGAGCTTCCCTCAACTGGTTCTTTACCTTTGGAGGATTTTCTAATGTCGGATAGAGATCATGGCAATAGATTGGATCAAGATAAGTAAATCGAACATTGATAAGATCACGACGCAAGTTGATAATCATGGCACAAATTAAAGGATCACAAGGTTAAGGTTTGATCAATAAAAGGATTGGTCACGACATAGAAGAATCAAGTGAACATAAGGGTAAGGCATTGATCAAATTAATCATAACAGAAAATGATCAAATGAAAATAGGTTTAATCAATAAGGATAAGGGTCATGGCAAGGTCACGATACACACCAAAATGAACCACAAGATGAAATAACATGGTTAGTTCCCAAAAATCATGATAACTGCAAGAATGATAAACACCAAATAAAAATCGCACAAAATGCTTACTTTGGTGCCATGATGTGAGAAATCTGGAGAAGATGGGAACCTAAAGAACTCGCAAGTTCTTAGAGAGCTCGAGAGGACTCAGAACGCAGGGAGTAGAAGAGACTCGAGTGCTCACCCAGGCAGCGAAGAATGAGCTCACAGCTAGGAGTTGCTGAAAACACCAACAGCAGGAAGAAGAACTCACATGCACAAAGAGAAGAGGAACTCACGCGCAGGAAGAGAATGAGGGGTTTCGGCGCTAGGGCTTGGGAAGTAAGGGAATGAGGGAGTTAATAGGTTGCTGGAATGATCCACCAACCAAAATTTAATGTGATTGAACGGATCACCGTTCGATCCAGGAGTGCCCAGACCATCAGGATCCAGCCTGATCGGTCTGGCTTGGTCCTGATCGGTCGGGTGACCGATCAGGCAAGCCCCTGATCGATCTGCCGATCGATCAGGGAGCGAATAGTAGGTTCGTGAGATTTTCTGTGACCCTCCTGATCGGTTGGTGGACCGATCACCACAGGGGGCCAGATCGGTCTGGGGATCGATCCAGGCCAACACAGAAAGTTTGGACAATTTCTCGCGAAATAGCTGGATCGGTCAATTGGACCGATCAGACCTACTCTTGATTGGTCTAGTGACCGATCAGGCCACCTTCTGATCAGTCCGGTGACCAATCAGGTATCAGGAATTTTTCTGATACGAACAAAGACATCAGTTTCAGATTTCGGATCGAATTTTGATACGATCAGGTGGAAGATTATCGACCTTAGAGGTGTTCCGTTGACTATTCTTGATCCCTGAATAAGGATCAAAGGTCCTTATGGGTTTAGCAAATCAATTTGCTCCAACCAAGTGGAGTCAAATGCAAACACAAACATCCATTCAATGTTTAACTAAGTTTGTATCAAAATAAAGTCTCCAATCAAGTTTCCTTGATTGGAATGTCCAAGTATGATCATGGAGCCAAATACACATATGTTATGCATTGGTTTTCCCCATACTTGGTCAACTTAATGATCATTATCTCGTCAACCTAATTTCTCAAGGGATGTATTGACATTTTGAGTAATTAGGTTGATCCTAGCATCTCACCCCATTTCTAGCAATCAAAAACGTTTTGTTGAACCTTATAGTTTGTGTGAGATGTCCCCAAGTTGCCCAAAAATTGTTCCCAACAATTCGAATTGATCATGAAGGGTTTTGAATGCTTCTCAATCCTATGAAGTGCGACACATTCCCAACTCCCTTCGTAAGAAGCTAAACTCATTCTCAGGGAGTGGTTTAGTGAAAATGTCTGCTAGATTCGATTTGGACTCTACATATGAGAGTACAATGTCTCCTCTAGCAACATGATCTCTAATGAAGTGGTGACGCACTTCAATATGCTTGGTTCTAGAGTGATGGACTGGATTCTTAGTTAGGTTTATTGTGCTTATGTTGTCATACAACACTTGCACCCCCTTGTAGGTTAATCCATAGTCCTCTAGTGTATGAATCATCCACAACAATTATGATACACTCTCTCCCATGGCGATATATTCTGCCTCGGTCATGGAGAGAGCAACACAATGTTGCTTCCGACTTGACCAACTAACTAGTGATGATCCTAAGAATTGACAACCCCCACTTGTGCTCTTCCGATCCAACTTGCACCCAGCATAGTCGGAATCGGTATAGCCAATTAGGTCAAATGACTCGGTACGGGGGTACCAAAGACCAACTCCAATTGTGCCCTTCAGGTATCTCAAAATTCTTTTGACAGCAATTAAATGAGATTCCTTGGCACAAACTTGATACCTAGCGCGCATACCCACAGCAAAAAGTATATCAGGTCGACTAGCTGTGAGGTATAGCAAACTACCTATCATGCTCCGATATTGAGTTAAGTCAACAGGCTTACCACTCTCATCATTGTCTAATCGTGTGTTTGTAGCCATAGGAGTGGTTACCTCTTTAGAATCACTCATGTTAAATTTCCGGAGCATCTCTTGAGTGTACTTTGATTGGTGCACATGGATTTCGTCACGAGTTTGCTTGATTTCGAGTCCAAGGAAGAAAGTCAACTCTCCCACTAGACTCATTTCAAATTCACTCTCCATGTGTCCAATAAATTCATTTAAATAGCCCTTATTGTTTGAGACACAAATTATGTCATCGACATATACTTGGGCTACAAATATATTGTCACCATCTCTTCGTAGAAATAGTGTAGGGTATATTTGTCCTCTTACAAAACCTTTTTCAATGAGAAATGTCGACAACTGCTCATACCAAGCTCGGGGTGCTTGTTTAAGGTCGTAGAGCGCCTTCTTGAGCTTGAACACGTGGTTTGGGAATTCGGTACTTGATAAGTACCATTTTGTTGACTATTTTAATTGCTAAAATCCATGATTGACCTATGATTTTATTGTTTAATTGTGATTTTACCCTAGGTTTTAGGATTTCCTCTTATTTTGGACTTAATTGCAAATTTACACATTTTTTGGATTATTTGACTACTAATTTTCTGATATATTTTTGTAGGCATGAAAGGATCCTGGACCTAGGGCATACTGGGTCAAACTTGAGTCGGATGTGAACCGGATCGAATTATCAAGCTTACAATTAATCCGGGTCGTCCGATTCAAGAGCGGCTAGATCTGAGCCATCCGGGACGATCTGAAGTAATCCGAGCTAGGGTTAGGGTTGATCAAGGTCTATGATCAAGATCTGAAGGTTTCATTCCAATCAGAGCTCAATCAACCATTGGATCAAGCAAGGAGGGCTCTAGAGGTCCATTCACAGATAGAGTTGATCTGGACCATCCGTTGCATATCTGGAGGATCCGAGCTACCACAAGGCAGATCCTGACCCCAGATCATCATCATAAAAGTTTGGCTCCAATCAGAGCAAGATCAGCTGTTGGATCTTCTCCGATCAATCTGGGCCGTCCGTTGATAACTATTTAATCAAATGTTTCACTGTTCTTCCCTTTGTCGCGTCTCCGCCGTTAGCTCGTCTTCTTCGCTTCGTTCTTCATTTTCTTAGCTAGATTTCTTCATCAAAGGAGGCGCGTCCACTCAATCTTCATTAGAACTAGTGCTAGGTCAGTGGAGAGAGTGCTCTGTGACGTTTCCAGCTTGAATCTCGCCCAAGACAGAGCTTTTGTGAGGTCTCCGGAGTTCTGTCAATTGATTGCATCAATCTCAGTTGTTCACCATCTTCATTGCATCCGAGCTTACTGGAGGGGTTCCCTGGAAGGCTCGGAGCATTCCCAAACCTATATCGCAATCCACCACAGTGAGGTTGAATGAAATCGATTGTTATTTTCAGTTTGAGCATGGTTTGAGTGGATTTGATCGCAGAGACAGATTTTCCACTGATTTGCTGAGCTTGCGGGTTCGAGGCTCACTCTTGCTTGACGACCAAGAAGCGCTTGAGCTAAGGGAGTGATCGAGGAGTAGTTTAATTGGTTTAAATTCAGTTTTTAGTTGTAAATTTCATTCCAGCACTTCGTTTTGTTACTGTCTTCGCATTAGATCAGTTAACCTCATTTTCTTAATTGTTTAGCTGTAATTTAGCTTCAATCTTCAAGTTGAGTAGTTTAGGAACCTGCTTAGTGGATAATTGTATTCAATTTCAGTTTACTTTGGTTTATTTTAGTTGCGTGCCAATTGTTAAGCTTGCGTATCAGCTTGGTGCTTGCGTGCCAACTTCAATTTCAGCGTTTTAGTAGTTTAAGCCTTATTTCCTTCCTTGCGTACCAGTTGTGAGCTTGCATTCTGAATTTACATTGTAGCTTGACTTATTTACAAAGCATTCGAATTCAGATTTCTGCAATTGATCTTAATTGATGCATTCAGTTTATTCCTGAAAAATTAGTTTGTTTCTGCAACGTTAGTTCCATCTTTGTTTTTCTGCAGTTCTGAGCTCCTGTTTCTGCCCTCAAAGTGTTGTAGCATTCATGGAATGTTTCTGCAATGACACGAGTTGTATCTGAGCTAATTAGTCTCAGTTCTGATGCATCAGTTTTACTTCCCTGCATCCAAAATCCATGCAGTTCATTTCTGAATTGATTTGGAAGCAATTTCTGCACTTAGTTTCACTCGATGTTTGTCAGTTAATTATTGTATGGCTCCAACTTCATTCCTGAAATTCGATTCCTATATCTGTTATTAAGTCAGTTGCCAAGCTTTAGTTCAGTAATTCTGAACTTGAACTAAGCATTCATTGCGTGCCAACTCCAACTACTGCAATTTCCTTTACTAAAAAAATCTGCACCTTGTTTGTTGCTTTTCAGTCAATTGCTTCACATTTACTTACTCCACTTCAGTTGCTGATTGTTTTTCATTTGATTTGTTAATGAATTTAGTTTTAAACTTCTGCATATCAGTTCATAATTCATTGCAGTTTGGACTAAGTGAATTTCGGCATTAACCTTGTATCAACTGATTTTTGATCAGTTCCTTCTTCACTTCTGCATTGTATTCCTAAATTCTGAATTTTCTTGCATCAAATAACAATTCACTCATTTGACATCAGTTTGTTTCAGTAATGAGCAGTTAGTTTCTGCAAATCTTTTGTTTTGGAACTCAGTTTCATGACCGGAAGTTTAAATTATTAGTTCCTATCTTTGTATCAAATTGCTGAGTTAGAATCAGTTTTGTATAGCAGCCTTGTGTCCTGTTCTTCATTGCTGAAATTCTTCCTTAATTCAAGCTAGTACTTCACTAATAGCTTTGTCTTCCAAGTGAAAGTAACTAGTTTCAATTTGGAATGGTCAACCACAGTTTCGGCACTTAGCATCATCTTGGCACATAAGTTTTATTCCTTGCGTATCAAGTTTTGGTGGCATACATCTTGTATTTTAATTGCGATTTCATTGTCATTTGCAATCCAAAACCCAATCACATTCGAAACCCAAAAACAATCACGACACCTAAACACAAGCGCGAATCAAACAAACCTTCAACTAGTCCCTGAGAAAAATATGACCTGTGGCCCCTATATTACATTTTCATACTTTTGATCGTAAAAAGGGTTTCCAGTTATTCATTCACATATATAAATTCTGATGGTCCCACAATTCGTGACAATTTAATCTAGTATTTCGGGACTGTCAAATTTTTGGCGCCGTTGCCGGGGAAGCAACTAGTTGATTTGTTTGATTTTTGCTTGTATGCTTTTAGACATATCATTGGGTTCTGTTTTATATTGCTTTATCTTTCATATATAGTTGCTGCCATTTTTTCTTGTTTGTTTTGTGATAGGGCTGTAAGATCAAAATGTGGTCACCAGAGTTCTGTAAAGAGATAGAAGAGGCATTGGTGGAGTTGACGTATAGGGTTAAGGAGTTGGACTACCAACTGGAACGTAAAGCTCAGTCATCTACTTACCAGAGGCCGGTTCAGCCTACATTTCAGCCACCTCAGCCACAGTTTCAGCCTCTCCAGGAATTCCAGCAGCCAAATCAAGATTTCCAGCAGCCCTATCCTAATTTTCAGCAACCAAACTTTCAATTTCAGCCACCATTTCAACAATTCGAGCAACCACAGCAATTCCAACAATTTCAGCCAGATTTTCAGCCAAGTCTACCAAATTTCCAGAATTTTCAGAATGGGCAGCCATAATTCCAAAGTTTTGAGCCTCAAATTCAGCAACTACAACAATTCCAGCCACCACAACAATTCCAACAATTTCAGCAAGAATTTCAACATTTTAACCAAAATTTCCAGCAGCCTTTTGCAAATTTTCAGCATGGAAATAATCAATTTCAACCTCAATTCCAGCCATATCAACAGGGGCAGCAAGTGTGTCAAACATTTCAGCAAGATCCGCCTCAAAACCAGCCATTTTATCAGCCCACACAGCCCTAGAATCAAAATTTTCAGCCTTACAACCAAGGGTTTCAAAATCAGAATTTTCAGCCCTTGCCACAGAATTTTCCACACCAAAATCAGAACTTTCAAGGCTACAACTCCCAGCAAAGTTTCCAAGAATATCAGCCCTTTAATCAGCCCTATCAACAGCCCAATCAGTCCTTTAATCAGCCCCAACAGCCATGTTTTCAACCAAATCAGCAAGCTCAAAATTTTCAGCCTACTTCATCCTTTCAAAATCAGTCAAGGAGCTATGCTAACCAAGGAGGCTTTGAGAATCTTAATGAGAATGAGGCTCAACAACAAAGAATGGAGGAGATGTTTCAACAAGTTGTACAATATCATCAAAAGCAGCAAAGGCTTCAAGACATAGAAAGAGGCGTTGGACAAATTGCTAGTCAAATGAATCAAATGCAAGTTCAAGGATCAAACCAACCATCTCCTCAGGGTACTCAGGATTTTAAGGGGTATGATCTTAAAATTTTGGAAGAAGAAGATGATGAAGTAATCATCAAATATTGGGCACCTACAACATGCATCCCTCCGGAGATTCCTACTCAAAATCCATTGCTAAATTTTTCAGCTCAAGAAGAAGAAACTGAAGATCCACAGGACCATTCTAGTCTTTTATTTTGTGATGATAGTGTTATTAGTGGTCCTAATTTTTCTGATATTGTTGTTGCAGATATTACAGGAGAAGCATGCAGAGGAGATGATTCCATAGGTGTAGGGGATTGCACTAAGCCCCAGGGACCACCACAAGACTCAGAGAATGAACCAGAAAGTGTAGGGACTTGCATGGTGGAAGCAAGCACCCAAGGATCACCAGTTGATTGTCCACCAGAGCCAGAGGTTGAAGAGGAGCATGTACTTGACCAGGAGGAGAACACGGATACATCTACTCTTGTAGAACCTCCAGGTATTCTCCAGCACGCACAGGTAAGTATTTCTCCTCTTTGTTCAGAAAAATTCAAAAAGGTACCTAGTGCTGACTTAATTGATTCGGATGAATTTATTGATATACCTTGTGTAGAAAGTGTTTGTGAAAATCCAATAGAGGTACCAGAAATTGATTTCCTTGGTCATACTGCATTACTTGATACATCTCTTGTTAATATGGATAGCGAGATAATTTTAGAGGCACCCATAATTGATGTAGTTTGTTATGATGAATCTCTTGATACATCTTTTGTGGATATGAATAGTGAAAATTTTTTAGAAGTGTCTGAAATTGATGTTATTTATTTTGATGAATCTCTTGCTATGTCTTATGCTGAAAATGAATGTGAAAAACTCATGGAGATATCTGATATTGATTTGATTGGCTGTGACACATTGCTTGATACATCTTTGATTGAAAATAATTGTGAAATTTCTATTAATGTGCCAGAAATTGATTTCTTTATTTATGATGAGTATCTGGATGCAAATTTGGTAGGAAATAATTTTGAAAATTTCATTGAGGTACCAGAATTTGATTTCATTGGACATGATGCAGATTTGGATTTATTTTATGCAGAGACTGATATTATTTCATTTCTATCTGACCCTGCACGCTTGAGAGAGGTATTACATTGTTTTGCAGGGTCCAGAAGACTTCAGGAGTGGGTGCTCCAACTGAACAGACTTCAGCCTCCTGGAAGGGCTTCTGAAAGGCATCAAGAAGGAGGAGAAGATCTTACTTTAATCCATTGCCCTCCATTCCTTCAATGGCTATTATACCTGAATCGCCTTCGGCCATCGGAGAAAATTTTTGCAAAGTTCAAGTGTGGGGGAGTCCTAATTCTCCCAGCTACCCATGTTCCTTCACTACCAAGATGGAGGCTCCTTCTGGATAGACTCCGCCCACCCGAATAAAGGGGAGTTTATTTTTCTTGCATTTTCTTTTATCGCATTTTCCACTTTTATGTTTTCTAGAGTAAATTGAATAAATAGACATTGTAAATACCATATTTTTTCTTTTAGCACTTTTTCTTGCATGAGTGGAAATAAATGTATCCCTCTAGGTTATCTTATTGTCATTTTAGAGTCTTTTGAAAATAAATTAAATTTGGTTGTCGAAACTTAGGATTTGAGATCATGGATGAAATCTTGGTTGCTTGAGTACTACTTTTCCTTAGATTCTTGATTGAGGACTTGAGATGAATCATTTACACCTAGTGAGACTTAGCCTTATATTTGTGACACACATGTTATTAAACTCTAAAACTTGCTTAGGTTCTTTCAAAACCATATTTCAATGATCGGATCACATCTATAGGGGCTAATCACTTTATTTACCTTTCCATATCAATTTTTAACAAAAATCATGTACATTTCATTTTTCATTACTTATTTCCTACTCCTACCCTCACTTTTCTTTGGACTTGTTGCTTGAGATGTTCTTAGTGCTATTTTGCCCGAGACAGACAAAGATTTAAGTGTGGGGGAGTGATTAGTGATTTGGAAGCAATTCTTATCAAGGATGCACTTCAATTCGGGAAAAAAAAATTTTCATGTGCCAAGTGAGTGAGTTTGGTGCCAAGAATGAGCAAGAGAGGTGGAAGCAATTGGAGATTTAGATTCTTTACTACACTTTGAAGATTCAAGTGGCAATCAATGGAAAAATTTGAAAATCTGTGCCATGCCAAAAAGAAAAAAAAAAGTCAGTGTATCACATTTGAAGACAATTGTGCCATGGCCGAAATCCAAATTTCTAGAATTTAAATTGCTGCCAAATGCTGAATTGAAGCTGAATTTCAGAGCTGATGAATGAAGAACTGCAGCTGGAAAAATCTGAGATCAATGCAGAGCAAATCCGTGCCAAAAACTGAGGAAGAAAAGGAAAATTCTGTGTGGATTAGCAATTGAAGTGAAGCTGGATTGTTTTGAATGCCGGAACTGAATTGGGAATGCAAGAGATGCTGCCAAGAATTCAGATCAAACCACTCGACAGCATCAGAATTCTGGAGAGCAGAGAAGCTGAGAATGCAGCTAGGAAATAACAGAAAAGATCAGTGAAAACTGAGAAAACAGTTTGGTATCAACTTCAAGCTTTAAATCTGCCATTCTTATTTGATGCAACCTGCTGTCACGAATTAGATTGAAATTGGAGCTGTAATCTGAAATAGGAACTGGTGTTCCTGCTCTGAAGTGATCAGTTTGAAGGAAAAAAAAACAGAAAAACAGTTTGGAAAACAGAAAAAAAAGAAACAAAGCAGATTTTGAGTTGGTTTCACTTGAGGGCTCTAGATCTGGGAGAAGTTTGGAAGCTACTGGTTTTGAGAAATCAAATATGAATAAGGAGAAGCTGCCAATGAAATAAGGAAGCTAGCAGCTGAGAAAAAAAAATAGAAAACAGTTTGAAAAGGGAGAAGAACAAGGAAAAAGAACAAAGAAGCAAGTTGGTATCCAATTGAAATTTCGGCACCATGGAATCATTGAAGTTTCTCTCATCCAAATTGAAGCCTTGCTCAAATACATTCTGAACCTTACTAGAGAGAAAGAAAGAAAGAAAAAATCAGAAAAGAGAAGAAAGAAACAAAAATGGCACGCAAATGGAAAATTGGCACAATGACACCAACAAGTTATTTTTCATCCAAATCAAAGGAATTTATTCAAGTTTCACTCCACCATACTTTTGATATCACTAGAGGACTGTAAAGATGGGGCAAAGCACATGGAAACATTTTTGAGCACTCAAGTCTTCCACTTTTCACATTTTTCCATTTCCTTGATTTTTATTCCATTCTCATCATTCTCTATGTCTTTCATTTGTTTTTATAGATGCGAATCCTAATCATGATTAATGGTGGAGAGTAGATAATAAGCAAGCCTATGGTAGTGCAAGAAACATGTGTGTAAGAGTGAGCTCCACTTCCATCATCAACTTAGAACTTAAGGAAAGAGCCACCAAAACTTCCCTTGAAAGGCTAGTGAGTTGAATTCATCTCAATGACTCATGATGGATAAAAAGGCTAAGTTGTTGATTTAAGGACAAGATACTAATCCATAGAGCTTAGATTTTTGAGAATTGACAACCCTAGGTAATTTCTTTTCATTTGTTTCTAATTATGCTTAAGAAAGCCTAAGGGATACTTATTTAGTAGTTTCGCGAGACGCTCAAGGTTAAGTGTGGGGGAGTTGATAAGTACCATTTTGTTGACTATTTTAATTGCTAAAATCCATGTTTGACCTATGATTTTATTGTTTAATTGTGATTTTACCCTAGGTTTTAGGATTTCCTCTTATTTTGGACTTAATTGCAAATTTACATATTTTTTGGATTATTTGGCCACTAATTTTCTGATATATTTTTATAGGCATGAAAGGATCCTGGACCTAGGGCATACTGGGTCAAACTTGAGTCGGATGTGAACCGGATCGAATTATCAAGCTTACAATTAATCCGGGCCGTCCGATTCAAGAGCGGCTAGATCTGAGCCATCCGGGACGATCTGAAGCAATCCGAGCTAGGGTTAGGGTTGATCAAGCTCTATGATCATGATCTGAAGGTTTCATTCCAATCAGAGCTCAATCAACCGTTGGATCAAGCAAGGAGGGCTCTAGAGCGTTCATTCACAGATAGAGTTGATCTGGACCATCCATTGCATATCTGGAGGATCCGAGCTACCACAAGGCAGATCCTGACCCCAGATCATCATCATAAAAGTTTGGCTCCAATCAGAGCAAGATCAGCCGTTGGATCTTCTCCGATCAATCTGGGCCGTCCGTTGATAACTATTTAATCAAATGTTTCACTGTTCTTCCCTTTGTCGCGTCTCCGCCGTTAGCTCGTCTTCTTCGCTTCGTTCTTCATTTTCTTAGCTAGATTTCTTCATCAAAGGAGGCGCGTCCACTCAATCCTTCATTAGAACTAGTACTAGGTCAGTGGAGAGAGTGCTCTGTGACGTTTCCAGCTTGAATTTCGCCCAAGACAGAGCTTTTGTGAGGTCTCCAGAGTTCTGTCAATTGATTGCATCAATCTCAGTTGTTCACCATCTTCATTGCATCCGAGCTTGCTGGAGGGGTTCCCTGGAAGGCTCGGAGCATTCCCAAACCTATATCGCAATCCACCACAGTGAGGTTGAATGAAATCGATTGCTATTTTCAGTTTGAGCATGGTTTGAGTGGATTTGATCGCAGAGACAGATTTTCCACTGATTTGCTGAGCTTGCGGGTTCGAGGCTCACTCTTGCTTGACGACCAAGAAGCGCTTGAGCTAAGGGAGTGATCGAGGAGTAGTTTAATTGGTTTAAATTCAGTTTTTAGTTGTAAATTTCATTCCAGCACTTCGTTTTGTTACTGTCTTCGCATTAGATCAGTTAACCTCGTTTTCTTAATTGTTTAGCTGTAATTTAGCTTCAATCTTCAAGTTGAGTAGTTTAGGAACCTGCTTAGTGGATAATTGTATTCAATTTCAGTTTACTTTGGTTTATTTTAGTTGCGTGCCAATTGTTAAGCTTGCGTATCAGCTTGGTGCTTGCGTGCCAACTTCAATTTCAGCGTTTCAGTAGTTTAAGCCTTATTTCCTTCCTTGCATACCAGTTGTGAGCTTGCATTCTGAATTTACATTGTAGCTTGACTTATTTACAAAGCATTCGAATTCAGATTTCTGCAATTGATCTTAATTGATGCATTCAGTTTATTCCTGAAAAATTAGTTTGTTTCTGCAACGTTAGTTCCATCTTTGTTTTTCTGCAGTTCTGAGCTCCTGTTTCTGCCCTCAAAGTGTTGTAGCATTCATGGAATGTTTCTGCAATGACACGAGTTGTATCTGAGCTAATTAGTCTCAGTTCTGATGCATCAGTTTTACTTCCCTGCATCCAAAATCCATGCAGTTCATTTCTGAATTGATTTGGAAGCAATTTCTGCACTTAGTTTCACTCGATGTTTGTCAGTTAATTACTGTATGGCTCCAACTTCATTCCTGAAATTCGATTCCTATATCTGTTATTAAGTCAGTTGCCAAGCTTTAGTTCAGTAATTCTGAACTTGAACAAAGCATTCATTGCGTGCCAACTCCAACTACTGCAATTTCCTTTACTAAAAAAATTTGCACCTTGTTTGTTGCTTTTCAGTCAATTGCTTCACATTTACTTACTCCACTTCAGTTGCTGATTGTTTTTCATTCGATTTGTTAATGAATTTAGTTTTAAACTTCTGCATATCAGTTCATAATTCATTGCAGTTTGGACTAAGTGAATTTTGGCATTAACCTTGTATCAACTGATTTTTGATCAGTTCCTTCTTCACTTCTGCATTGTATTCCTGAATTCTGAATTTTCTTGAATCAGTACTCTCAAACCCCGGAGGTTGTTCGATATAGACCTCTTCTCTAATTAAACCATTTAGAAAGGCCGATTTGACATTCATTTGATAAAGTTTGAAATCACGATGTGCTGCAAATGCAAGCATCAATCGGATGAACTCTAATCGTGCCACGGGAGCATAGGTCTCATCGTAATCAAGGCCTTCGACTTGACTGTAGCCCTTGGCTACTAAGCGTGCCTTGTTTCTTACGATTTTTCCCTTATGATTCAATTTATTTTTGAAGACCCATTTGGTTCCAATAATGGTGGTCTTCTTGGGTCTAGGGACTAAGTCCCAAATTTGATTTCTTTCGAATTGACCTAGTTCATCTTGCATGGCAATGATCCAATCGGGATCATTTAATGCTTCGTCAATCTTTCTAGGTTCAATTTCAGAAATTAGGGCAACTTCATTAGCCTCATTCCTAAAGAATGATCTAGTCCTAACCCCATGGTGGATATCTCCAACAATTTGGTCTTGGGGATGACTAGAAGCTAACCTAGTTTGCCTTGGTGTTGGTGGTGCTTCTTGGATGGTTTCACTAGACACCGGTTCAGCCTCAGGATCCGACTGATCTATGGGTTGTCTAGGCTCACCGTCATCAGACTCATCACCACCATCTACAACACTTGGACTTCCATCCAAGCTTAGTTTTCTAAGTTCGAATTGAACTCCTTCGACATCTTCTGGTTGATTTACTTTTGGAATTTCTTCAAAAACAACATCAGGAGACTCTTCAACTATTCTAGACTTCTTGTTATAGACTCGGTAAGCTTTGCTAACGAGGGAGTACCCGACCAGTATCCCTTCATCAGCTTTCGCTGTGAACTTTCCAAGGTGGTCCTTGGTGTTTAGAATAAACACCTTACAACCAAATACCCTAAGATGTTTAACTGTAGGTGGTTTTCCAAACCAAAGTTCGTGAGGAGTCTTCCCTAGAAATCTATGTATGAGGACTCGATTTTGCACGTAGCAAGCTGTGTTCACAGCTTCAACCCATAAGTAGCTCGGTAAGGAGTACTCATTGAGCATGCTCCGTGCGGCCTCTTGTAAGACCCGGTTCTTTCTCTCTACAACACCATTTTGTTGTGGTGTTCTAGGAGTAGAGAACTCGTGTCTATATCCTCTCTATTGACAAAACTCTAAAAATCTTTGATTTTGGAATTCGCCTCCATGATCACTTCTAATTGTTTTAATTGTTGATGATTTTTCGTTTTCAATTCTTCTACAAAATGAAATAAAAATATCTAAGGTTTGATCCTTATATTTTAGAAAATAGGTTCATGTATATCTAGTAAAGTCATCAATGATCACAAAACAATATCTACTACCATTCAAGGATATAATAGTGCTACAATCAAACAAGTCCATGTGAAGTAAATCCAAAGCGGTAGAAGTACTTACAGTGCTTTTACCTTTATGTGCAAATTTTGTTTGCTTACCCATTTGACATGCATCACAAAGTTTGTCCTTTTCATACTTGATGCTCGATAAGCCACGAACTAGTCCCTTGTTGGCCAATTTCTGGATGTTCTTCATGTTTACGTGTGCTAGCCTCCGGTGCCAAAGGGTGGATTCATCTTCTCTTGACATGAAACACTTAACAAAAGCATTAGTAACACTTTTAAAGGAAACTTGGTAAATGTTATCTATCCTTGTGCCTACTAGTACCGTGTCAAAGGTGTCATGTTGTCTAATTAGACATTAACTTGATTGAAAATCAATTGTGTAACCCGCATCACACAATTGACTGACACTTAGGAAATTAAATGTCATCCCCTTGACTAGAAGGACATTCTTAATCCTAAGACATTCGGATATTTGAATGTCTCCTATTCCTATAACCTTAAGACTACCATTGTTACCAAAGAAAATATTACCTCTACTTTTTCTTTAAAGGGTAGTGAATAAGGATCTATCACCGGTCATGTGTTTGGAGCACCCACTATCAACGAACCAAGTTGATAGATGCTCCCCCTCAATCACAACCTACACAATTCGAAAAATAGAAGATTTAGGTATCCAAATCTTGAGACCTAAAGCACTTACTATGCAAGACTTAGGCACCCATGCCTTGACCACTTTCCTTTGAACCGTAGGAGTCTTAAGTAGTCTAACATCAGTCCTAGACATTAAGGAAACAAATGATGGTTCTTTAGGTCGGTAACCAATACCGGCCCTATTGTAAACCGCCCTTTGTGCATTCAAAATCATATCTAAAGTCTTTGAGCTAGTTTAGAACTTCTCAAGAACACTCTTGAGTCTCTCAACCTCACTCTTCAATGATTTGTTTTCATCTTCTAACATCTCTACATGCAAATCATCAATATCCTCATCCCTAGAGGATTTCAATTGTTCAACTTCTATTTTCAATGATTTAACATTTACTTTTGACTTTTTCAATAAATCGGTTAAACATGCAATGGTTCTATAACATTTATCCAATTCGGGAGAGATTACCTCTTCATCATCCGAAGATGATGAAGCCGTGTTTGAGGAGTCTGTGGATTCATCACTGCTCTCTTCTCCTTCAATTGCCATGAGTGCTACATGGCGTGTACTCTTCTCATCCTTCTCCTCTTCGGATGAACTAGAGGAGGATTCATCCCATGTGGCCTTCAAGGCCTTCTTCTTCTTCTTGGATTTATCCTTCTTCTTCTTGAGCTTTGGGCAGTCCTTCTTGAAGTGCTCTTTCTTGCTACACTCATAACAAGTAATATTAGACTTATTAATTTTAACTTCACTAGGGTTACCTTTACCCTTGAAGCGCTGACTCTTCCTCATCATTCTTCTAACAAAGTTGGTCATCTCAGAGGAAGAAGACCCGTTGCCATCCTCCTCGGAATCGGACTCGGATGAGGATGAGGATGAAGATGAAGAGACTTCCTTCTCCTTCTTCTTGTCCTTGTTCTTGTTGGTCTTTTCCCCTGCAACTAGGGCAATCCCCTTCTCCTTGGGGCCTTTGTTAGCCATTTCATGAAGCTCCATTTCATAAAATAAATTATCTAATTTTACAATTGATAAGTCCTTGGAAACCTTGTAGGCATCCACCATGAATGGCCACAAAGCATTCATTGGAAAAGATTTTAACACATACCTCACAAGGTCGCGGTTCTCGACCTTTTCGTCAATAGGGTGAAGACCGTTGAGGACTTCTTTGAATCTACTATAAAGCTCACTTACCGTTTCACTCTCCTTCATGGAGAGATTTTGTAGTTGGTTGAGGAACAAGTCTCTCTTGGCTATTCTCGAATCTCGGGTACCCTCATGGAGTTCGATGAGCTTATTCCACAAATCTTTTGCGCTTGTAAAGGGACCAACCTTGATTAGTTGATCTTTGTTCATTCCACATTGCAAAGTCACCACCGCCTTCGCATCGGCTTCTCCTTTTCGTGTTTGCTCAGCCGACCACCGTGAGGACTCCAATTCTTTTCCGTCCGCGTCTCTTGGAGGGGTGAAGCCTTCCTTCACGGAGAACCACATTTCGATGTCGGTCTTGAGGTAGTACTCCATGTGAGACCTCCAATACTGAAAATCGGATCCATCGAAGAAGGGAGGTCGAGTGGTGCTAAATCCTTCTCTCAAAGCCATTGTTGATAGCTCTCGGATGTTAAGCCGCTTGAATAGAGCCCCAAGCTCTGATACCACTTGTTGGAACTTAGATGGCTAGAGAGGGGGGGTGAATATAGTCAGACACAAACTCTTTCACTTTTGAGATTTCTCTGCAGTTAGGGTTAGTAGCACAGCGGAAGAAATACAAAACAGAGTAAACTGCAGAAATGAACAGCAAACCAAAAACGCTAACAAGGATCATTTACAAGGTTCGGGGATAACTTGCCCCTACTCCTTGGCGTGCCCTTAAGGTGGGCGATCCCTTGATCGTCGGCAGATCAAGCCCCGAAAAATTCGAATAGAATGCAACCTCTTTCTCGGTGGAGTAACCTCTCCACAGCGTTTTAATCAGTGTATATGAAATTAAGCACAATAAAACAATAAGGAGCTTACAGAGCACTTAGGACAGAAAGGGCACCAGAGAGCTCCTCACCAAGCTCCACTCAGCACAGATCTCACGCAAGAACTCCCTGCTCTTCGTGTCTTGCTGATGGACTCGCCAAGCTCTCTGCCTCTTCCAAGTGCTCAAGTTGCCGATTGCTCAAGTGTATGCAAGAGTTGCTTCAAGGATCAGAATGTTTCCACAGAGATGGAGAAGCAGCTTGTTACTAGCAGATGTGTTCGAGAGTTCTGTTTCTGCTCCTTCTCCACTCCGCAGCTTAACCTGCTTTGCATCGCCAGCATCACCAGGTCACAGACGCTCCTCTGGAGCTTGCCAGCTTCTCACCTGCAACAGTCCAGCTATCCCTGACCTCCTCTGGACTCACTGAACCCTCTCCAGCTGAGCCCCAGGTCATCAGCTTCTCAGCCGTTGCAGCTCACGCCAGAAGTTGTTGTTTCCTGCGAAGAAGAAATGGACAAACCTGCTCCAAGGAAAGACTCCCATTGACCCTTCTTGAGTGTTTGAATCCATCCCTGTCATTTGCACACTTAGCAGGTCATTACCACAGCAAATAAACAGAGAATCACATATCAGAGCAAAAATCAGTAGTGTATCAGTAGTAATCAGAACGCGATCAGAGCTCTGACAGTGCTTTTGAATTAAAGCTGTCAGCTATTGATCGGTCCCCGGACCGATCAGAGTGACTCCTGATCGGTCACCAGACCGATCAGGATGGGTCCAGACCGATCAGGCTCCAGCCTGATCGGTCCCCAGTGAGAAACCCGAAATCGCGACTTCTCCGAGATCGATCACCAGACCGATCTCAAGTCTTTCCAACATCGCAGTCCAAATCTCCTGATCGGTCCCCAGACCGATCAGGGTGTGGCCTAATCGGTCTGCAGAACGATCAGAACACCTCCTGACCGATCAGGCTCCAGCCTAATCAGTTATAGTGAGAACCTTGTGACAATTGATCGTTCACCAGAACGATCCGAATAGTATTCCTGATCGGTCACCAGACCGATCAGGAGTCGATCAGTAAGGTTCCCAATCTCACTGTATGCTCCCTGATCGGTCACCAGACCGATCAGGAGTTGATCAGTAAGGTTCCCAATCTCACTGTATGCTCCCTGATCGGTCACCAGACCGATCAGGAGTCGATCAGTAAGGTTCCGATCTCACTGTATGCTCCCTGATCGGTCACCAGACTGATCATACATAGCTGGATCAGTCACCAAACCGATCCAGGAGGGAACACCGTGCCAACTTCCCTGATCGGTCTCCAGACCAATCCAGGCAAGGCCAAATCCACTCTAAGTCAAGAGAACGGGCTCCCAGCCTTCTCTGACTCGTGCTCAGTCCCCCGGACCAAGACTCCATGCCCAATCTCACTCACCGGGACTTCAACCTAGCCCTCTAAGCTAGGACCTGGCTGTTGGTGCAAACAGCACCCAAGTCGAACCTGTGTTTTGATAATGGCAAAAGGTTCAAAAGTTAAGATGTTATGTTTATCTAACATGCTACTTGAGTGTGCAGATTGAATTCCTAGCAAAGGACTGCTAGGCACCTAGCGAAGGACTGCTAGGCATCGGAACCCTAAGTCCTAGCGAAGGGTCGCTGGGTACCTAGAGAAGGGCTGCTAGGAGTCAAAGACCTAGCGAAGGACTGCTAGGCACCAGGCAAAGGACTGCTTGGAACCGAAGACCAGGCGAAGGACTGCTCGGCACCAGGCGAAGGACTGCCTGGTACTAAAGACCTGGCGAAGGACAGCTGGGCACTTGGCGAAGGACTGCTGGGCAAAAGTCCAACCGGAGGAGCTGGTTGGCAATAGGTAAATTCTCCTGAGAGGAGTAGGTGAGGACGCGTTCCCCGTTGAGGGAACAGTAGGTGTCGGTTCAACCTAAGGTTCCATTTTGGAGACCCAAAGTCAAAACCAAGACAGCTAAGGCTGTATATTTTATTGCCTTGTGTTGTTTTGGACTAACCTTGGATGCAGGACCGAAGGAATGTGTTTCTGCTGCTCAGAACGCCCCAAAGGAGAGGGACAAGCAGCTGGGCAGGGCGCCCCCAGTGTCCCGAGCGCCCCCAAGGTCAAGGCAAAACAAGTTAAGCAAGAAAACGCTCCGAAAGCTTATGCTCCCGGGCGCCCCCCATGCTCCCGGGCGCCCCGGATGCTTCGGGTGCCCTGGGTCGAAGCCAACGAAGCAATAGAAGCTTATCCAGCCGAGAAGCCCGTTGAAAGAGTCAACCTGAGGGCCCTTGCTTCCCGGGCGTCCCCGTCAAACCTCGAGCCCGATCCTTGAGGGATAAGGGCTGACCGAGAGGTTGCCGGATCGTGAGACACGTGGAGGGCGCCCCCAACGTCCCGGGCGCCCCCAGGCTCACTATATAAGGGGCTCGACCCCCAAGGCTTCTCAACACATTATTCCAACGCCATTACGCTCTTCGACTCAAGCGCTCTGCTCCAGAAACCTCCCAACTCAAGATTGAAGCGCCGTCGACGACCCTCTACTCAGAAGTACAATCTACAACGGGCGTCGGTAACGAAAGAGCTTAAGTTTCAGTTTACTGTACTATAACTATAAAATTTCTCTGTAAACATTTGCACACATATAGTATTGCCCGCAGTAAACGGTCAACGACCGTGGGCCTTGGAGTAGGAGCCGACCGCGACTCCGAACCAAGTAAAATCGCTTGAGTTAGCATTTGTGTTTCTTTATTTTCCGCTGCGTATTCTCTTTTGCGAATCCGAAACGTTTTACGATATTCACCCGCCCCCCCTCTATCGTTCTTCTCTATCCAACAAGTGGTAACAGAGCGGGGAAGCTCAAATTTGGTGCAACCACCAATTTGAGAATTTTTCGGATTTTCTTCGATTTTTTTTCATTTTCTTTTACGAATTTTTATCGTTAATCGAGAACGGTGCAACACCACTCGATAATTGTTTTCTCCTTTTCCCGCACTGCTAATCCAAGACCAAGTTTGGGATATTTTTTTCCTTCTCTCTCCTCTTTTCAGATAAAACCTAATGGCCATGCAAGAAGGCTTCAGCACCGCCAGACCACCGCTCTTCAGTGGGGAGGATTTCTCCTACTGGAAGAGTAGGATGGAGGTCCACCTGAAAACTCAGGTGGACATGTGGATAATCATCCAGTCTGGACTGGAGATTCCAAAGAATGTTGAAGGAGTGCCACAGTCTTACGCTGAGTGGGATACCGCTCTGAAAAGAAAAATTGAAGCTGATGCCAAAGCAACCCAGACACTTCAATGCGGCCTGACCAAGGAAGAGTTGAATCAGGTAGGACCATTCAACAGTGCAAAGGATCTGTGGGGTAAGCTGATCGAGCTGCACGAAGGAACTTCAGATACTCGAATCAGCAAGAGAGATCTCCTCCTGAACAAGCTGTACACGATCAAGATGAATGACAACGAAATAGCAGCCCAGCTCCACGCCAAAATTCAAGAGTTAATGAACGGACTACACACAATCGGTCACAAGGTAGAAAACCGTGACCTGATAAGGTACGCTCTTAACGCTTTTCCGAGAAACACCTTGTGGGCATCTATGGTAGATGCATACAAGGTTTCAAGGGACCTCTCTAAAATTAAGTTAGATGAACTATTTTCTGAATTAGAATTGCATGAGCAGACTAACTGCAATCTGGCCGAGAAAGGCATTGCTTTTATTGCAGGTAAAGCTGGTAAGACAGCCAAAAAGAAGCCTCAACCTGCACCCGAGTCTGATTCAGATTCAGACTCAGAAGACAGCGAGGGAAATCGGCCTAAGCTGGTTCGGCTAGCCCGGGACTACTACAAAGAACTAAAAAACTAGACCAACAGAAGGAAAGTCAGCCGAAGAAAGGAAGAACCAGCTGAACCCTCAAATGAAAAGAACAAACCTAACGTGACCTATTACGAGTGCAAGAAGAAGGGTCACTACAAGACTGAATGCCCCAATCTAAAGGAAACAAAGAAGACGAGAAAGATGAAGGCACTTCAGGCAACGTGGGACAAGTCCTCCTCCTCCGAAGAAGAAGAGATCCCACAGTCGAACCTGCTCGCACTAACCGCGTCAGAAGAAATCGAGACCGAGTCAGAATCGGAGCCGGACGACGGCAAACTTACATTTTCAGAGGATGGAGAAATAACTGTAAGTGGTTTTTCTAAAAATCAGTTAAATGAATTAATTACGTATCTTTCTCGAGACTTGGTGAAAGCTAAACTCTGAGTCGAATCTCTCCGACAGGAAGTAAAACTCCTGAAAGAGAGAGCTGACTCTAGATCCTTAACTGAGAAGGTTCAAGAAGAAACCTCTACTCAAGTTGAAAAACTTGAAAAAGAGAACTCCTCCTTGAAAACTCAAGTCAAGGACCTTAGATCAGCCTTAGAACGGTTCACTTCTGGTTCCAAGGGTCTTGACATGATTCTTGGAAAACAGAAGTCGGTTCTAAATCGATCCGGATTAGGCTATAGAACCAAGTCTAGACAAAGAACATACTATGCTGTACTGAACCAGTCCAAACCTAATGTTCAGGCATGGGTACCTAAACTGTGCCTGAACAAACAAACTGGATCAAATCAGTATTGGATCCCCAAGGACAAGATTCACATCTTGCTTAACCATTATCGTGGCTTTAGTCCAGGAGGAGCCAAATTAAAAACTATACTAATAGTTAGATAAATTTCAATTCTTGTTTTCAAATTGCATGATTGCTTGTTTATTTAATTTCTGTAATTTACCATACTTAAACTTAGGAATGGTTAGTTTAAGGACTGAACCAACTTAACTGAAATTTGAACAACCTAGTATTGGGTGGCGGTGAGATGATAGTACGTTAGGGAAGCCAATTCTAATAAGGTCAAGTATATTCTACTTGGTCTCTTTAGACTGGTGGAACTAGCCGAAGCTACCGATCCAAGACCCAAACTAGTTAGACCAGAATTTTTCAAAAAGTAATTTTGAAAATGAAATTTCATTAAAAGGCTTTGTCAAGGAAAGGGTTGATGATCCAATAAGGCTACGGCCAAAGAAGGCCTAGTGCCTCGCCAAGACCTGGAAGCCAATTTTTGAAATTCAAATTCAAATTATTCTTTGTCAAATTCAAATCTAACATAAATTTTCAGTTAATTGTAGATTCAAACATTTTTTTTAAAATAAACTCAAAATCAACTATTTTCAAAATTAATTTAAGTTTTTCAAAATAATTCTATCTATTAAAACCTGTCTCACAAAACCTATAAGGCTAATATGATTGATAACCCTAGATTTGGGTGAGACAGACTAGGCTGTGAAAATCAATTTAGGCTATTCCTGATTCTAATTAGATCTAAATCAACAAAACTCTTTATGTGTAGGAACATAAAGATTTGGACCAATGGATGTTGGATAGCGGGTGCTCCAGACACATGACTGGAGATAAATTGAAATTCATCAAACTCAAGTTCAAAAGCCTAGGCTCAGTGTCATTTGGCAACAATGCTACACTCAAGGTGATTGGGTCAGGTAATATTGAACTTTAATCTGACTTTGTTATTAAGAAAGTTTTTTTGGTTGAAAATTTTAAATTTAACTTGCTTAACATAAGTCAATTGTGTGATACTGGTTATGTAGTTACCTTCACCAATTCTAACTGCCTGATTAGAAACTTGCAAGACTCAGAAATCATGCTTAAGGGCATTAGGAAAAATAATGTTTACACTATAAACCTACCACTAGTACCTAAATGCATGTTAACTTAATTAGAACAATCAAACCTCTGGCATAGGAGATTAGGTCACACTAATTTGAGAATAATTTCGAGAATCACCCAACTTGGCCTAATTAAAGGTATCCCTAAAATTAAAAATCATGAAAACTTAATATGTGAATCATGTAATCAAGGTAAACAAACCAGGTCTAATCACAAACTAATTCAATCTGATCTAACTCAAACCACACTTGAGCTCCTGCACCTTGACCTATTTGATTCACATGGAGCCAAGTCACTAAGCGGAAACCGATACTGCTTAGTAATAGTTGATGATTACTCTAGGTTTACCTGGGTGAGGTTTCTAAAGACCAAAGATGAAACCCTAAACCTATTCAATGATTTTTGTAAGTTAATTGAAAATCAAAATGATACCAAAATCAAAAGACTTAGGAGTGACCATGGGGGAGAATTTGAAAATCAACGATTCGAGGAATTTTGTAAGGTAAATGGGTATATACATGAATTTTCGTGTCCTAGAACCCCCCAGCAAAATGGGATAGTCAAAAGGAGAAATAGAACCCTACAGGAAGCCGCTAGGGCTATGCTCAATGAATTCAACTTAGCTAACCAATATTGGGCAGAAGCAATTAGTACGGCTTGCTACATCCAAAATAGGGTACTAATTAACAAACGACACAATAAAACACCTTATGAATTATACTACCATAGACTTCCAAACCTACACTACCTAAGGGTCTTTGTGTGCAAAGTTCATATCCTAAACACTAAGGACTATCTAGGTAAATTCCAGTCTAAGTCAACCCCAAGCATCTTCCTAGGATATTCAACCACAAGTAGAGCCTATAGGGTTTACAACAAACAAACTAAGAAAATTGAAGAAACAACAAATTTAATATTTGATGAAGAAATCAACTCAAAATCTGATAATCCAGATCTAACTTCATCAAATACTGATCAAGAAGATAATGAACAAACTGTTGAACCTTTAATTACACCCTTAAATGAACTAACTATTGAACCAACTTCTGAGTCAATTGAACCAAATGTTGAACCAAATAGTGAACCAAATCGACCAGCGGGACCTGAGGCTGAACCAAGTTCTAGAAAAAGCAAGAAACCCAGACTTAGTCACCCAACTGATCAAATTGTGGGTGATCCAACTTTAGGAGTCAAAACTAGGTCTTCCTATAGAAACCTTAGTCAGATAGCAATGATTTCAAAAATTGAACCTAAGACTATAGAGAAAGCCCTACCTGATCCTGATTGGATCATAGCTATGCAAGAAGAGTTAGCCCAATTTGAAAGGAACCGAGTCTGGGAACTAGTACCTAAATCTGAGGGCAAATCCGTCATTGACACTAAGTTGGTTTTTAGGAATAAGTTAAATGATCAAGGAGAAATAGTCAGAAATAAAGCCCGCTTAGTAGCAAAAGGATTCAGTCAGGTAGAAGGGTTAGATTATGACGAAACCTATGCCCCGGTAGCTAGACTTGAGTCCATTAGGATGTTATTAGCCTTTGCATCCCATAAAAGATTTAAACTATACCAAATGGATGTAAAGTCAGCCTTTCTAAATTGATTCATTAAGGAAGAAGTCTATGTAGGACAACCCCCTGGTTTTGAGGACTTAGAAAGACCTGACCATGTTTACAAACTTACTAAAGCACTTTATGGGTTAAAACAAGAACCTAGGGCCTGGTATGAATGCTTATCAACTTACCTAATTTCTAAAGAATTTAAACAAAGACAAATTGACTCAACCCTATTTATTAAAACCTAAGGAAAAGAGATCTTTATTGCCCAAATCTACGTCGATGACATAATCTTTGGGTTCACCAACTCAAATTTTTTAAAAGAATTCGTTAAAATAATGGAAAATGAATTTGAAATGAGCTTAGTTGGTGAGCTCAATTTTCCTAGGATTACAAATTAAGCAAACTAGGGATGAAAACTATGTCCATCAATCTAAATATGCTAAAGAGTTAATAAAGAAATTTAAAATGGATAACTCTAAAAGCATAAGTACCCCCATGGCCACAAATGTAAAAATAGATAATGACCCTGATGGTAAACCAGTAGACCTTAAACTCTATAGAAGTATGATTGGAAGTCTACTATACCTTATAGCCAGCAGACCTGATATCCTTTTTGCTGTAGGAATATGTGCTAGATACCAAACATGTGCTAAGGAAACACACTTAGCAGCCCTAAAAAGAATACTAAGATATGTTAAGGGCACCCTAAATGTAGGGATTTGGTATCCTAGGACCTCAACCTTTGACTTGTCAGGATACTCAGATTCTGACTACGCTGGTTGTAAATTAGATAAAAAGAGCACAAGTGGAAGCTGTTGATGCAGGAAGCACCATATCGAACCTTGTTTTTGATATTGGCAAAGGGTTCAAAGTTAAGTATTATTGGTGATCTAACAATGTTACTCAAGTGTGCAGGAAAAGTCCTAGCGAAGGGCTGCTAGGCACCTGGCGAAGGGCTGCCAGGAAACAATGTCCTAGCGAAGGGCTGCTAGGCACCTGGCGAAGGGCTGCCAGGAAACAATGTCCTAGCGAAGGGCTGCTAGGCACCTGACGAAGGGCTGCCAGGAAACAAAGTCCTAGCGAAGGGATGCTAGGCACCTGGCGAAGGGTTGCCAGGAAACAAAGTGTAACGCCCCAAAATTCCATTTTTAGTTCTTAAAGTCCTTAGAATTATTTAAAAATGGTTTAGAAATATTCTAGATATTTTTAGGGATTTTTAGAATATTTTTATGGAATTTTCCGAGTCCGTTTAGTATATTTAAAAAAAGAAAAACGTTTAAGGGCAGCAGGGGGTTCGAACCCGCGACCAGCAAGAGACCAGGCGCGAGCGCGACCGGCTAGGCTAGGGTATCAAGCACAACGAAAGTTGGAGAGAAATATATTTATAGAGTAGTTACGATTCTTTTCATAAAGATAGTATAAATAGATAAGTTAAGAGAGGAAATTAGATTTTTGGTTTTCTCTCTTCCTCACCCTAGCCGCGCGAGACAGCCTCCCTTCTCCTCTCTTGGGCGACGCCAACCAACACCAAGGCCAAGGGGGCCGGCCAAGGTTCTCCTCCGAGAGATATTCCTATATTCGGGATCCCCGCGACGAGAGGAACGCGTAGGCGCGAAGAATTCTCCGAGATCTCAAGTTTCTCCCGAGCCCTAGACGTCAATCTTGGTTGTAAGTCCAAGATATCAATGTAAGTACTGCTCACCTGCAGTAAGAGGCGGTTTTTCCGCAAGAATTTCCCTTAAAAGTTTTTAAAAGAGATATTTCCTTTTTGTTTAAGTTTTTGCATGTGATCTTAGTTCATTATATGCTTGTATAAGTTTGATTAAGCACCCTATGTGAGATTAGGGGCTAAGAAAGTTATGAGAAAAGAAAAGAGAAGATAAAGATAAGAAAAGAAAAGGCCAAGGCCTTAAGAAATCCCCAAAAGTCAAGACTTAGGGATTTTAGCACGCAAGGTGCTCGAGAAAATGCCAAGGCATTTACAGATAAGAAAGAAAAGAAAGAAAAGCTATTTTATTTTCTAAGGCCAGTACCCGGCGTCCAAGGGCGTCGTTAAAGAAATCCAGGTGTCCAATTCCAAGGTCTTGGCCCTGGTAGACCAAGGTCTGCTCTATTAGGATTGGTGGCTCGCTACCCCAACCTTTTAGGGAACGCGCATGAGATGGTACTTACGTCTTCAGTGGATCCAAGTGATTATTATTTTCAAGTATATGCTTTAGCAAAGTTTCTAAAGTTTAAAGAGTTTTCAAAAAGTTAAAGAATAGCTAAAGTTTCAAGTTGAGCCAAGAAAAGTAAATGAGATTTATTAATGCTTGAGTATGCATGTTTTGAGTTATACATGTTCTTAGTTTTCTTTCAAGCATATAAGTATCTCATATGATTTTCATATTGATCAAGAAGCATGTTTGCACATTTCGAGATTTTGTGAGCTAGATAGTACTTACTAAGCTTTTTGCTTACTAGTTGCATTTCCTCTTACTGCAGATAAAGGTAAAGGCAAGCAATTCTGAAGGAAGGCGACGAGGCGGTGCTGAGTAAAGTGTGTGTGGTGGCTGATTTTGGAGAGATCCTTGAGACGAGACAATTTAGTTATTTGAATTACAATGTTTTAGTTTATTCAAATTTCAAGTTCTTGCTTTATGGAGTTTAGCGAACATTTAAGCTTTGGATAGTTTTACATGCTCAATTTCTTAGAGTAAAGATTCCATGTCATTTCATTTAGCATACATATCCTTATGATTGCATTGGATGAGTAGAAGTGTGAGTAGTTTGAAATATTGATACTTTGTTAGAGAAATAGATGCATGTGCCAAGATAGTATTAATTTCCCTTTGAATCAAGTTTTATTGCTTAAGTATGTTTAGAAAAGTTGCTTTCTCATTTGATAATGCCTTAGGGATGTTTCAGAATTTTGTGTGATGAGTTTCAATGGTTAGAAGTTAAGTTTGGTACAAACTCTAGCTTAAAGTCTATGTAGATTTTTCATAACTTGCTAAATTCCGCAAAAGTCCTAATTTCAAGTTTATGGATTCGTTTTGATTGGCTAAATTGTTTAGAAAACTGGTATAGAGTATAGAAATGGTGTCATGATTTTATATGGCTCGAAAGTATAGGTTTGGTGGAGTTTTGAAACAAGGCTTCGAATCTGAAAACAGGTTTCAGACTTATCAGTCGACTGGTACAGTATCAGTCGACTGATACCCGTAAGCTGAGTTGGGCGAGGCAAGTTTCAATAAGTATTTTCTTACGAGTTTTTGAGAAAGAAAGTGTGACATGGTATCATGCATGACTATTTAAGTTAGAATATCATTCTTAATAGATTAAAAAGAAAAAAAAAGATTTCCGCATTTTTAGTCGTGCATTAGAGTCGAGAAGTAGACAAAAGTAACGATCCGTCTAAGGCAGAGAAGGCGGGTCGCTACAGGTGGTATCAGAGCAGTTCCCATTCTCCAGCATCACACACACATCAGCATCAACCTTGCCGTCTTCAAGTAAGAAAGCTTTAAGTTTCAGTTTTTCTATTGCTCCTTTATTTAATTGCAGTATAGAGAAATGCTTAAGTACTACTCACATGTGCATAGAACAAGGAAGCATGTTTAATCCCTTAGTATCACGGAATCATGTTTAATCCCTAGAATGGACATTAGGATACTAAGTAAGAAGATAAGTTTATACCTAGAGAAGTAGTAGTGATTTCTTGTTCCCTTATACATTATTAGATGGCAAGAAGAGGCCGAGCTCCTAATGCAAGGAACGGAACCCCAGTTCAAGATAACAATGAGCCTGGCACAGAACAGCCAGACCTGATGGCAGTCATTGCTCAAATGCAAGCTCAGATGCAGAACAACAGAAGACCATCGCCACACTGATGGCAAATCAGCACCCAGTGCCCCCTACACCACCCACAGCAGGAGTGGGAACTCCAGTAGTGGCTGAAGTTCCACCAGTCCACAGGAGACCCCTGCCGTGAACCGAAGACAAGAAGCATACCTCGTCCAGTGGCAGAGGCTGAAACCCGAAAGCTTCTCAGGCACGACTGAGCCCTGGGATGCCCAGGCTTGGTTCAAGACTTTAGAGAGCACGATGGAGCTTCTTGACTGGCCAGAAGTCGAGAAGGTCAAATGTGCCTCCTTCTGCCTAACTGGAGATGCTCGTATGTGGTGGGAGCGAGTCAAGAGTAAGAGGATAGTCAACCAGATGAGCTGGGCAGATTTCGAGCAAGAGTTCTATGAGGAGTTCTTCCACATGCGGGTTACCAACAAGCACTACGAGGACTTCATGGAGTTCAGACAAGGTAGCCTACCAGTGGGAGAAGCAGTCGCAAAGTTCAACAGACTAGCTCGCCTCTGCCCAGAGCTAGTCAGCACAGAGAAGGAGCGAGTCAGACTGATGCTCCGCATGCTGAACCCTGAGATAGCACTCAACGTGAACAGCGGGATGCACCGACCCCAGACCAGCGAGGAGTTGGTCAGTAGTGCTCTAATCTCAGAGCACTACCTGAATAGCATCAAGGCACAGCAAGCACAGCAGAAGCCAGTCCTGATTGAGAACAAGACAATAGGAGGCCAGAAGCCTCAGCCAAATAGCCAGAACTGGAAGAACAAGAACCACAAAAGGAAGCAGTGGCCTGGCAGCCAGAAAGGAAAACCAGAGAATAAGCAAGCTAGGTATCCACCTTGTCCTAAGTGTGGGAGGAACCATCCAGGAACATGCCTTTTGGGTGTAACTGGATGCTATTCATGTGGACAAGAGGGACACAGATCCAAAGACTGCCCAAACAAGTTCAAGGTACTTCCTCAGCAGTCCGTACAGTATGGAGGCCAGCCTCAGTTACATTACATGCCTACTATACTGGAGGGACCTCAGATCAGTCAAGGAGGGTTGGAAGCAGCACCAGTTCCAACCAATGCCAGAGTCTTTGCCCTCACGAAGGAAGAAGCTGCCAGCGCCTCCACGGTCGTAACAGGTCAAATAGTTATTTTACAGCATTTAGCTACTACACTGTTTGACACTGGGGCGACCCATTCTTTCGTATCAGTACCTTTTGCTAGTAAGTTACAGGTGCCTGCAGAGAGTTGGGAGTCCAGATTCCTGACAACTCTCCCTTCAGGGGAAATCATGGAGTCCACCCAGAGGCTCCGGGCTGTGCCAATCAAGATTTCAGACCGAGAGCTATATGTCGATCTGATAGTCCTTGCGATGCAGGACTTCGACATCATACTGGGCATGGATTTCCTCAGTAAGTACAGCGCTTCAGTGGACTGCCGTAGAAGGAAGGTGGTTTTCAGCCCAGAAGGAGAACCACCATTCGAGTTTCAAGGAGCCCCAAGGAGGAAGACTCAGAAATTTCTCTCAGCCTTGGCAGCCCACCAGATGCTAGAGCAAGGGTGTGCTGGTTTTCTTGCACACATAGTGGAATCAGAAGCAAAGGAAGAACTCAAGCAGGAGGATGTACGGGTAGTCTGCGAATATCCAGAAGTGTTCCCAGAAGAATTACCTGGACTACCTCCCAACCGAGAAGTGGAATTCGAGATCGAGCTAGTGCCCGGTACCGGTCCGGTCTCGAAGGCCCCATATCGTATGTCTCCAGCAGAGTTGAAGGAATTACAAGAGCAACTCCAGGAGCTACTAGACAAGGGCTTCATTCGCCCGAGTCATTCACCCTGGGGAGCTCCTGTACTTTTCGTCAAGAAGAAGGATGGGTCTATGCGTCTGTGCATAGACTACAGAGCTCTGAACAAGGTACCATCAAGAACAAGTACCCCCTTCCTAGAATAGATGATTTATTTGATCAACTCAAAGGGGCTACAGTGTTCTCGAAGATAGACCTGCGTTCTGGGTATCATCAGCTAAAGGTTAAAGAAAGTGACATCCCCAGGACGGCCTTCAGGACAAGATACGGCCACTACGAATTTGTAGTAATGCCTTTTGGAGTAACCAATGCTCCAGCAGTCTTCATGGAGCTGATGAACCACATCTTCAGGGAGTATCTCGATAAATTCGTCATTGTATTTATTGATGATATTCTCATATACTCACAGACTCCAGAGGACCATGCTACACACTTGAGGATAGTGCTGCAGATCCTTCAGCAGGAGAAGCTCTATGCAAAATTCTCAAAGTGTGAGTTTTGGCTAGATCAGGTGACCTTCCTAGGTCACATTGTATCCAAAGAAGGCATTCAAGTTGATCCAGCCAAGATAGAAGCAGTCAGCAACTGGTGTAGACCCAAGAATGCCAGTGAGATCAGAAGCTTCTTAGGCCTGGCAGGATATTACAGAAAATTTGTGGAGGACTTTTCCAGGATAGCCTCTCCACTCACAGCCTTGACCAGAAAGAACAAGAAGTTTGAATGGTCAGATAAATGCGAGCACAGTTTTCTAGAGCTGAAGAAGAGACTGACCAGTGCTCCCATCCTGACTGTTCCAGAGAGTGACAAGGCCTTTGACATCTACAGTGATGCATCCAAGATGGGCCTTGGAGCTGTCCTCATGCAAGATGGTAAAGTAATAGCATATGCCTCCAGACAGCTCAAGGACTATGAGAAGAATTACCCTACCCACGACCTTGAGCTAGCAGCTGTGGTTTTGCACTGAAGCTCTGGAGACACTACCTGTATGGAGTGCAGTGCAGAATCTTCACAGACCATCAGAGTTTGAAGTACTTCTTCACTCAGAAGGACCTGAATATGAGGCAGCGCAGGTGGCTAGAGTTGGTCAAAGATTATGACTGTGAAATCCTCTACCACCCAGGTAAAGCTAATAAAGTGGCAGATGCACTGAGCAGGAAATCCTGTGCAGCACTGATGTCCCTATCATCACTGTCTCTACCACTTCAGAAAGAAATAAAGGATTTTGGAGTCGAGGTAATAATTGGGCAACTTTCTGCATTGACTCTAGAGTCAACCCTGCTTGTGGATATACAAAGAAAGCAAAGTCAAGACCCAGAGATCCAGAAGATCAAGCAGGGGATCCAAGAGGCAGAAAATTCAGAGTTTCGAGTATCAGATAGTGGCATACTCTATCTTGGAGACCGCCTTTGCGTCCCCAATGATGAGGAACTAAGGAAGAATATTTTAGAAGAAGCCCACAGTACCCCGTACTCTATGCATCCTGGTTCTACCAAGATGTACCAAGATTTAAAGAAAAGATTCTGGTGGTCTGGACTCAAGCGAGACGTGGCCAGATATATCAGTACCTGCTTGACCTGCCAGAGAGTCAAAGCAGAGCACCAGAGACCAGGAGGAGTTCTACAGCCACTTCCCATTCCAGAGTGGAAGTGGGAAGAAATATCCATGGACTTTATCACAGGTCTTCCAAGAACCACCCATGGACACGATGCAATTTGGGTGATAGTGGACAGATTGACCAAGTCTGCCCACTTCCTAGCCATCAAGTTATCGCATTCGGTAGAGCAGTTAGCACAGCTGTACGTGAAAGAAGTAATCAGGCTTCACGGAGTTCCGAAGTCGATCGTTTCTGACAGAGATGGGCGGTTCATCTCCCATTTTTGGAGGTGTGTTCAGGACGCCCTAGGCACCAGACTTCAGTTCAGCACAGCTTTCCATCCCCAGACAGATGGACAAACAGAGAGAGTAAATCAGATTTTAGAAGACATGCTCAGGGCTTGTGCATTGGACTTTAAAGGTAGTTGGTGCAAATTTCTGTGCTTAGCTGAGTTTGCCTACAACAATAGCTATCAGGCCACCATCAGGATGGCACCTTATGAGGCATTGTATGGCAGGAAATGCAGATCACCCATATGTTGGCAAGAAGCTGGTGAGAAGAAAGAGATGGAGTCAGGACTAGACAGCCAGACTGAGCTTATAGATGAGACCACTCAGGCTATCCAGACGATCCGCCAGAGGATTGAGACTGCCCAGAGTAGACAGAAAAGTTATGCTGACACACGCCGTAGACCACTTGAATTCCAAGTTGGAGATTCAGTATTTCTCAAGGTCGCTCCTATGAAGGGAGTGATGAGATTTGGCAAGAAGGGCAAGCTAAGTCCTCGCTACATAGGACCCTACAAGATCATAAAGAGGGTTGGTAAGGTAGCATATGAGCTGGACCTACCAGAGGATATGTCAGCTATCCACAGTACCTTTCATGTCTCTATGCTAAAGAAGTGTATTCACGACCCTAGCCAAGTGATTCAGCCTCAGTCAGTACAGATCCAAGAAGATCTTAGTTATGAGAGCAGACCGACACAGATAGTGGACAAAGCAGTTAAAAGATTAAGAAACAAAGAAGTGCCACTAGTGAAGGTCATCTGGCAGAATCAAAAGCATGAAGAGGCTACTTGGGAACGTGAGGACAGCATGAGAGAGAGATATCCAGAATTATTCTAAGTTCGAGGACGAACTTTTCATAAGGTATGGGGGATTGTAACGCCCCAAAATTCCCATTTTTAGTTCTTAAAGTCCTTAGAATTATTTAAAAATGGTTTAGAAATATTCTAGATATTTTTAGGGATTTTTAGAATATTTTTATGGAATTTTCCGAGTCCGTTTAGTATATTTAAAAAAAGAAAAACGTTTAAGGGCAGCAGGGGGTTCGAACCCGCGACCAGCAGGAGACCAGGCGCGAGCGCGACCGGCTAGGCTAGGGTATCAAGCACAACGAAAGTGGAGAGAAATATATTTATAGAGTAGTTACGATTCTTTTCATAAAGATAGTATAAATAGATAAGTTAAGAGAGGAAATTAGATTTTTGGTTTTCTCTCTTCCTCACCCTAGCCGCGCGAGACAGCCTCCCTTCTCCTCTCTTGGGCGACGCCAACCAACACCAAGGCCAAGGGGGCCGGCCAAGGTTCTCCTCCGAGAGATATTCCTATATTCGGGATCCCCGCGACGAGAGGAACGCGTAGGCGCGAAGAATTCTCCGAGATCTCAAGTTTCTCCCGAGCCCTAGACGTCAATCTTGGTGTAAGTCCAAGATATCAATGTAAGTACTGCTCACCTGCAGTAAGAGGCGGTTTTTCCGCAAGAATTTCCCTTAAAAGTTTTTAAAAGAGATATTTCCTTTTTGTTTAAGTTTTTGCATGTGATCTTAGTTCATTATATGCTTGTATAAGTTTGATAAAGCACCCTATGTGAGATTAGGGGCTAAGAAAGTTATGAGAAAAGAAAAGAGAAGATAAAGATAAGAAAAGAAAAGGCCAAGGCCTTAAGAAATCCCCAAAAGTCAAGACTTAGGGATTTTAGCACGCAAGGTGCTCGAGAAAATGCCAAGGCATTTACAGATAAGAAAGAAAAGAAAGAAAAGCTATTTTATTTTCTAAGGCCAGTACCCGGCGTCCAAGGGCGTCGTTAAAGAAATCCAGGTGTCCAATTCCAAGGTCTTGGCCCTGGTAGACCAAGGTCTGCTCTATTAGGATTGGTGGCTCGCTACCCCAACCTTTTAGGGAACGCGCATGAGATGGTACTTACGTCTTCAGTGGATCCAAGTGATTATTATTTTCAAGTATATGCTTTAGCAAAGTTTCTAAAGTTTAAAGAGTTTTCAAAAAGTTAAAGAATAGCTAAAGTTTCAAGTTGAGCCAAGAAAAGTAAATTGAGATTTATTAATGCTTGAGTATGCATGTTTTGAGTTATACATGTTCTTAGTTTTCTTTCAAGCATATAAGTATCTCATATGATTTTCATATTGTTCAAGAAGCATGTTTGCACATTTCGAGATTTTGTGAGCTAGATAGTACTTACTAAGCTTTTTGCTTACTAGTTGCATTTCCTCTTACTGCAGATAAAGGTAAAGGCAAGCAATTCTGAAGGAAGGCGACGAGGCGGTGCTGAGTAAAGTGTGTGTGGTGGCTGATTTTGGAGAGATCCTTGAGACGAGACAATTTAGTTATTTGAATTACAATGTTTTAGTTTATTCAAATTTCAAGTTCTTGCTTTATGGAGTTTAGCGAACATTTAAGCTTTGGATAGTTTTACATGCTCAATTTCTTAGAGTAAAGATTCCATGTCATTTCATTTAGCATACATATCCTTATGATTGCATTGGATGAGTAGAAGTGTGAGTAGTTTGAAATATTGATACTTTGTTAGAGAAATAGATGCATGTGCCAAGATAGTATTAATTTCCCTTTGAATCAAGTTTTTATTGCTTAAGTATGTTTAGAAAAGTTGCTTTCTCATTTGATAATGCCTTAGGGATGTTTCAGAATTTTGTGTGATGAGTTTCAATGGTTAGAAGTTAAGTTTGGTACAAACTCTAGCTTAAAGTCTATGTAGATTTTTCATAACTTGCTAAATTCCGCAAAAGTCCTAATTTCAAGTTTATGGATTCGTTTTGATTGGCTAAATTGTTTAGAAAACTGGTATAGAGTATAGAAATGGTGTCATGATTTTATATGGCTCGAAAGTATAGGTTTGGTGGAGTTTTGAAACAAGGCTTCGAATCTGGAAAACAGGTTTCAGACTTATCAGTCGACTGGTACAGTATCAGTCGACTGATACCCGTAAGCTGAGTTGGGCGAGGCAAGTTTCAATAAGTATTTTCTTACGAGTTTTTGAGAAAGAAAGTGTGACATGGTATCATGCATGACTATTTAAGTTAAAATATCATTCTTAAATAGATTAAAAAGAAAAAAAAAGATTTCCGCATTTTTAGTCGTGCATTAGAGTCGAGAAGTAGACAAAAGTAACGATCCGTCTAAGGCCGAGAAGGCGGGTCGCTACACAAAGTCCTAGCGAAGGGCTGCTAGGCACCTGGCGAAGGGCTGTCAGGCACCTGGCGAAGGGCTGCCAGGAAACAAAGTCCTAGCGAAGGACTGCTAGGCACTGGCGAAGGAATGCCACGGTAAAAAGCCCTAGCGAAGGACTGCTAGGCACTGGCGAAGGAATGCCAGGGTACTGAAGCCCTAGCGTAGGACTACTAGGCGTCAGGCGAAGGACAACTTGGGACTGAAGCCCTAGCGAAGGAATGCTAGGCATCGGGCGAAGGACAGCTCGGTATCCAAGACCTGGCGTAGGACCGCTAGGCAAAAGTCCAACCAGAGGAGCGGTTGGCATCAGTACATTCTCCCGAGAGGAGTAGGTGAGGACGCGTTCCCCGTCGAGGGAACAGTAGGCGTCGGTTCGACCTAGGGTTCCATTTAGGAGACCCAAAGTCAGAACCAAGACAGCTAAGGCTGTATAAACTATTATTTTATTATTTTATTGTGTTTTGGACTAACCCTGGATGCAGGACCGAAGGAACGAGTGTCTGCAGCTCAGAGAGCCTCAAAGGAACGAGGCAACAGCTGACCAGGGCGCCCGGAGTGTCCCGGGCGCCCCCAAGGTAAACACAAAACACAAGAAAGCAAAGCAAGCTTCGACAGCTCAACTCCCAGGCGCCCCCGCTGCTCCCGGGCGCCCCCAGCGCTCCGGGCGCCCCCAACAGCAAAGCATCGAAGCTCAACCCAGCGAAGCCAAGGGATAAGGTTTGACCCGGTCAACCCGGGCGCCCCCAGCGCTCCGGGCGCCCCGGTCAAGGTCTGATCCCGAATTTGAGGGGATCAGAAGCTGACCGAGACCGAGGCGGATCGTGTGACACGTGGGGGGGCGCCCCGGACATTCCGGGCGCCCCCAGGCCCTATATAAAGGGCCCTCGACCCCAAGGCTCAAGCAACACCTTCAATCAACGCTTCTACGCTCTTCTGCTCTCGCGCCTCGCTCCGGAAACCTCCCAACTCAAGCCGACGACGTCCCGCTGCTCCAAAAAAGACAACCTACATCGGACGTCGGTAAAAGAAGAGTTTTCTTTTTATTTGTTAAGTTTACTGTGCTATATTTGTAACTCAAAACTGTAAATTGTTTTTTTGCACCTCATATAGAATTGCCCAAAGTAAACGATCAACGATCGTGGGCCTTGGAGTAGAAGTCGACCTAGGCTCCGAACCAAGTAAAACTATTGTGTTTGCGTTGTGTGTTTTAATCTTCCGCTGTGCAATTTCTCTATCTCAAATCCGAACGTTTTCCGATATTCACCCCCCCTCTATCGGTTCTCTCGATCCAACAAGTGGTATCAGAGCGGGGTAGTTCAAACTTGGTGCAACCACCAGTTTGAAAGTTTTTCGGATTTACAAAATTTTTAATCTTATTTCTTTTCTTTCTAGTTAATCAACACCACTCGATCTTTTTCGCCTTTTATTTTAAAATAAAAAATATCTTTTTCGCCTTTTTCAATTTTGAATTCTCATTTTTTCACTATAAGTCAAAATTGATAAAACAAACAATTTTTGAAAATTTGTCATAAATTTTTTTTATTATTTTAATATTTTTCTCGAAATTCATGCAACTTTAATTCGAGCAAAATTTTTTCTCAAACATTAAATTATTATTTTTTTCATTATTAATCAGAATTGAGAAAATCAACATTTTCAAAAATTTATCATAAATTTTTTTATTATTTTATTATTATTCTGCCTCGAAATTCGTATAATTTTTTTGGCTATTTTTTCCCCTTCTCCCACACTACTAATCCAAGACCAAGTCTTGGTACATTTCTGTTATTTCTTTTGTGTGCAAGGATCATTTTTAATGGCCAATCAAGAATGGAATAGCATTCGTTCACCGCTCTTCTCTGGCGAAAATTTCAACTCCTGGAGAAGTCAAATGGAATCCCACCTGAAGGCTAATCTAGATTTATGGTCGATAATCCAAACGGGGTTCAGATTCCCCACGGAAGATGGAACATTGATCGCTTGGGACAAATTGGACGAACCAACTCTAAGGAAGATCGAGACTGATGCTAAGGCAACAGTAATCATACAATGCGGTCTAACCAACGAACAACTCAAGTTAGTCGGTTCATTTGGATGTGCTAAAGAGATGTGGGAGAAGCTACTCAACCTACACGAAAAGAGCTCCGATATTGAGGTCTTTGAAGGAGAGATGTTCGAATCATCGGACGAATCAAATGAAGAAGAAGATTACCAAAGTTATCTTGCAGTCTCGGTCCAAGCACAAACAGCCGAGTCAGACTCGACACCCGACGTCGAAATCAAACCTGAGTCAGACGACGAGTTTTCTGAGACAAAATTGGTAACTAATTTTGAATCATTTTCTTCTAAATTAAGGTTAAATAATCAAGCTGATACTGCAATGGTCGAGGAAGGTATAGTTTTTATTGCAGGAAAAACTCCAAGAGAACTGCAAAAGAGGCCTCAACCAATACCTAAGTCCAACTCAGACACAGAATTTGATGACGAAGAAGGGGATCATCGGAAGAAGGTCCGAATGGCTCGCGACCACTACAAAATACCTAAAAATCAGTCAAGCAAAAGAAAAATGGGTAACTTTAATTCATATGAAAATTTAATTCATAATATTGTTGTTTTTGAAAATCCAGAGTTTTATTTCGATTATAATATAACTTAGAACATTTTTTTCTTGTTTGCTTTAATTGAGTGTTGCTTTTTATTTTATTTTATTTTTTTTTAATTAGGATTGATTAGTTTAAGGACTAAAACGATTAACTGAAATTTGAACAACATAGTATTGGGTGGAGGTGAGATGATAGTACGTTAGGGAAGCCTTTTCTAATAAGGTCAAGTATACTCTACTTGGTCTCTTTAGACTGGTGAAACTAGCCGAAGCTACCGATCCAAGACCCAAGCTAGTTAGACCAGAATTTACCAAAAAGTAATTTTGAAGATGAAATTTCACTAAAAGGCTTTGTCTAGGAAAGGATTGATGATCCAATAAGGCTACGGCCAAAGAAGGCCTTGTGCCTCGCCAAGACCTGGAAGCCAATTTTTGAAATTCAAATTCAATTTACTCTTTGTTAAATTCGAATCTAACACAAATTTTCAGTTAATTTTAGATTCAAATATCTCTTTTCAAAATAAATTAAAATCGGGTTTAAAAATTAATTTAACTTTTCAAAATTAATCATGGTCTTTTCAAAATAAATCTTTCTATTAAAATATTTATCTCACAAAACCCATAAGGTTAACATGTTTGATCACGTAGAACTGGGTGAGATATCTAGGACCTAAAAGTATATGTCACCATCCTTTTAAATAAAAATGATTTCAAAAGGTATTCAAATTATCTCTATTTTTCAAATTAATTCAGTTTACTGTACCCTTCTTTGTCATCTCTATTTTAAAAAAATATATATTGAATTTCATGTTAAATATCACAATAGACTCATTTTGAATAGAATCTAGGACTTGTTTGATTTAGTTATTAATTGGTCAAACATAGTCAACTGAGTCAAACTTGGTCAACGTAGTCAGACCTAGTCAACAGTGAAATCCCTTAAGGAACTTAGATAAAAGTCAGACTGTGTCAGATACAGGGGAGTTCTTCTTAATCTTTTTCAAAAATTTCAGATTTTTCAAAAACATTATGCTCTAAAACTTATTATCATCTCAAAATAAGATTTTCAAAAGTTGATTCAAAAACCCTCATATATTACTATCTTTTTGAAAAAATTTCGAAAACTATGCTATCACTCCAAGTTGTGTTTTCAAAATTTATCTCCTTGAAAGTTATCATACTCAGAAGGTTTTCAAAATTATTCTTTTGATTTTAATAAACCCTAAAGACACAGAGGAAGGTCCACTTCATGATCTATAAGGACTCCTAGGATGTGTCAATTTTAGGGGGAGTTCGAGTCAAAAGAAGAATTTCTGAAATGTTTTTTTGTTTTGAAATTATTAGATAATTCTTATAATTTAAATCAAACCTTAAAACTCAGAGGAAGATCGCTTGTAGTCAACAAGCTTCCTAGGACTGGGTCATGTTTAGGGGGAGATCAAATTAAAAGAATTATTGAATATTTTCAAAATTATATGTTTTCATGCACTACACGTTTAAAATTCTTTTGAAAACTTAAATAATTTTTCTTTCAAAAACTATTATTTTATTTTCTCAAAATTCTTGTGGCTTATGAAATTATTTTTGAAATAATATTTACTTGGGTTGGAGAAATTTCCAGGACACTTAGGAAAATGTCCTTGTAGTTAACAAGGTTTCCTAGGATTGTGTCAGATTGGAAAAGAAACCTAGTCAAGTAAAATATTATGTTTTCAAAATGCATAATACTTTTCAAAAATTACTCATATTTTTCAAAGTCTAATAGTTTTCAAAAACAGAACTTAGACTTTCCAAAAAGGCTCAATCTGTTTTTTTTGCATATTTTTCAAAAATGCATATGTTTCAATAATACTTATATTTTCAAAAGAAAAAATGCATAATATCCTTCAAAGTGACTTATATTTTTTAAAAGATACAGAGTACTTGCATCTCTCAAAAAGCTCAATATCTCTTAAAGTACTTACAGTTTTTAACATATTCAAAACAAGTAAGCTTATTGATTAAATATTTTTTGTCATGCATGGACTCAATGAAAATATACACTTGACTCCAATTCTAATTTTTTTTGCATGATTCTTCATTCTTTCAAAAAAATTATCATTTTTAACATTATTCTCTCACTCAAATATTTATGTTTTCAAAACCCATGAGCTCTGATACACAAATTTTAATTTCTTTTGTGATACTCAGAAGTTTTTTAAAATACCTTTTTCAAAACTAAACTTAGAAATGGTCTAAAACATAAGGAGAAAAATTTCACATTAAGGGGGAGAGAAAAGAAATTTTGTTTAATTTTTTTAAAAAGTGCTTCAAAAATTTCTAAGTGTTTCAAAATTTTTTAAGTGCATTTCTTTTAAGTAAAATTCTTCTTAGTAAACAAAATTTGTCTGAGCAAAAAATGGTTGAAAATTTTGGCAAATATTTCTAAGTAGAGTTTTTTTGGTGAAAAACTTGTCTAGAAGTTTTACAAATTTTGTTTTTCAAAATACACAAAGTATTTCCAAACAAAGTCTTTTAAAACAAATTTTCTCCCAATTCTCAAAGTTGAACCATTTGTTAGGGAAATTTGGCTTCAAAATTTTGCCTAAGTAAAATTCTTTTTGCAAAGCCAAGTAAAAGTTTTGTAACAAAATTTAGATTTGCAAAAACTTTTTTACTTTACCTTGTTCACCCATGTTTGTTTTTGATATATGTCAAAGGGGGAGGAAGGGTCAAAGTTAAGCATTAAGTTAAGTATTTTATAACACAATGATTCAGGGGGAGTATGAGAAAATTTTTTCTGTCAAATTATATTGGTTTTAGACTGTTCAGAATTGCTATGTTTTATTGGTCTTAAACCTTCTTGCTTAAACTGTTGTAATTTTTTACTTAACTTTGAATCGTGTTGCCATAAATCAAAAAGGGGGAGATTGTTGGTGCAGGAAGCACCATATCGAACCTTGTTTTGATATTGGCAAAGGGTTCAAAGTTAAGTATTATTGGTGATCTAACAATGTTACTCAAGTGTGCAGGAAAAGTCCTAGCGAAGGGCTGTTAGGCACCTGGCGAAGGGCTGCCAGGAAACAAAGTCCTAGCGAAGGGTTGCTAGGCACCTGGCGAAGGGCTGCCAGGAAACAAAGTCATAGCGAAGGGCTGCTAGGCACCTGGCGAAGGGCTGCCAGGAAACAAAGTCCTAGCGAAGGACTGCTAGGCACTGGCGAAGGAATGCCACGGTAAAAAGCCCTAGCGAAGGACTGCTAGGTACTGGCTAAGGAATGCCAGGGTACTGAAGCCCTAGCGAAGGACTGCTAGGCGTCAGGCGAAGAACAGCTTGGGACTGAAGCCCTAGCGAAGGAATGCTAGGCATCGGGCGAAGGACAGCTCGGTATCCAAGACCTGGCGAAGGACCGCTAGGCAAAAGTCCAACCAGAGGAGCGGTTGGCATCAGGTACATTCTCCCGAGAGGAGTAGGTGAGGACGCTTCCCCGTCGAGGGAACAGTAGGCGTCGGTTCGACCTAGGGATCCATTTAGGAGACCCAAAGTCAGAACCAAGACAGCTAAGGCTGTATAAACTAATATTTTATTATTTTATTGTGTTTTGGACTAACCCTGGATGCAGGACCGAAGGAACAAGTGTCTGCAGCTCAGAGAGCCTCAAAGGAACGAGGCAACAGTTGACCAGGGCGCCCGGAGTGTCCCGGGCGCCCCCAAGGTAAACACAAAACACAAGAAAGCAAAGCAAGCTTCGACAGCTCAACTCCCGGGCGCCCCCGTGCTCCCGGGCGCCCCCGCTGCTCCCGGGCGCCCCCAACAGCAAAGCATCGAAGCTCGACCCAGCGAAGCCAAGGGATAAGGTTTGACCCAGTCAACCCGAGCGCCCCCAGCGCTCCGGGCGCCCTGGTCAAGGTCTGATCCCGAATTTGAGGGGATCAGAAGCTGACCGAGACCGAGGCAGATCGTGTGACACGTGGGGGGGCGCCCCGGACGTTCCGAGTGCCCCAGGCCCTATATAAAGGGCCCTCGACCCCAAGGCTCAAGCAACACCTTCAATCAATGCTTCTACGCTCTTCTGCTCTCGCGCCTTGCTACGGAAACCTCCCAACTCGAGCCGACGACGTCCCGCTGCTCCGAAAAAGACAACCTACATCGGACGTCGGTAAAAGAAGAGTTTTCTTTTTATTTGTTAAGTTTACTGTGCTATATTTGTAACTCAAAACTGTAAATTGTTTTTTGCGCCTCATATAGAATTGCCCAAAGTAAACGATCAACGATCGTGGGCCTTGGAGTAGGAGTCGACCTAGGCTCCGAACCAAGTAAAACTATTGTGTTTGCGTTGTGTGTTTTAATCTTCCGCTGTGCAATTTCTCTATCTCAAATCCGAACGTTTTTCGATATTCACCCCCCCTCTATCGGTTCTCTCGATCCAACAGAAGCTGCCAACTGTTAGGAAATAGTCTAGTAAGTTGGTGCAGCAGAAAACAACACTGTGTAGCTCTATCCACGACTGAAGCTGAGTATGTTACCTTAGGAGAGTGTGTAGAACAACTATTATGGATGATGCACACTCTTAAGGACTTCCAGCTTAACTACACCCAAACTCAGGTCTTCATTGACAATATAAGCTCAATTAATCTAACTAAAACCCCAATCCAACATTCCAGAACTAAACACATAGAAGTTAAACACCACTTTGTAAGAGATCATATAGCCAGAGGTGAGATAGTCCTTAAGCATGTAGACTCTAAATCTAACTTAGCTGACATATTCACCAAACCCCTACCTGAGTCTGAGTTCAGCTCACTAAGAAGGCAGTTAGGGTTATGCTTGGTAGAATAGGTTTACTCTATTTTTCTGTTTTTAAATTGCTTTACTTGCTTTTAAAATCAGTTTTTAAAACAATTTTAAAACCGCTTTACTTGATTTCAAAATCAGCTTTTACTTAGCTTGAAAAATCTTTTTAGCATTTTCTTTTTAATAATTTTTTGACTTAGTTTTATTTTCAAAAACTACCCCCTTCAAAACTAGGGCTTTTTCGCAAATGAACTTAGCCTAGGCCCTAACCCTAGAACTCCATGCACCTATAGATTTAGAAGCCAGTATCTCACAAGCACCTTAGGGTACTTTTGACTGATAACCTAGAATGGGTTGAGATGCTTAGGTCTTTGCCTTAATTCAAGATGTAGATCAGTGCATCTGCAGTAATTGGGGAACTAAATACAAATTAAACAGCAATCAGGTTAAGTGTCAAGTTTAGAAAATATAACTTGAACAGAACACTTAACCTGACTAACCCTAGCGAAAACAACTATTTATAACAGTTAGTAAGTAGCTAACTGGGTTAGACAGGACCCTAAAGAGATAATTGAAATTGCTTTAGTTCAGTTTATACCTTGAATTGGTTCAGTACAGCACATTATTTTGTTATATACTTATGCAATTTATTTGTATTTGCTTTATTGTTTTGTTTTTGATATATGGCAAAGGGGGAGAGATAAGAAAGGAGAGAAGCTTTAAAATTTTTTAAATTCTAAAGCTTTCAAAACTTTATCCTTTCTTCAAAAAGTTTAAGCTAAGTTTTTTTTTTTAAACTGTTTAAAAGTACTTACTCTAAGTTTTTTTCAAAACTGCTTTCAAAATACTTAACCTAAGTTTTTCAAAGCTGTTTTCAAAGTACTTAATTTATTTTTTTTCAAAACTGTTTTAAAAGTACTTGATCTAAATTGTTTTCAAAATTGATTCTAAGTACTTGACCCAAGCAATTTTCAAAAGTATTTTCTAAGTACTTAAACTTAAGCTATGTTCAAAAAATCTCTAAGTACTTATTTATAAACTTCTCTAATAGAAAAGTTTCTAAGTATAAAGCCTCTGAAGTACTAAAGAGATTGAAAATTTTTTTGTGTTTCTGAGAACTTAAAACTTAAGAAAATGTTTTAGAAATTTTTTTAAATTATTGACTGGAAATTTTTTTTCTAAGTATAAACGTTCCAAAGTGCCCAACCAAATTTTTAAGTTTTCTAAAACTTCTTTTGAAAAATGTTCTAAGTTTTGAAAAATTAATTCCATCATTTTGACTTAGAAATTTTATTCAAAACCCCACGAACCTTTGAAAAACCTAGGGGGAGATTCCTTCTAGGAGGAGGAAACTAAACTGTTATATTAACTATTTTGATTAACTTAACTTTTTGAATCGGGTTGCCATAAATCAAAAAGGGGGAGATTGTTGGTGCAGATAGCACCCAAGTCGAACCTGTGTTTTGATAATGGCAAAAGGTTCAAAAGTTAAGATGTTATGTTTATCTAACATGCTACTTGAGTGTGCAGATTGAAGTCGTAGCGAAGGACTGCTAGGCACCTAGCGAAGGACTGCTAGGCATCGGAACCCTAAGACCTAGCGAAGGGCCGCTGGGCACCTAGCGAAGGGCTGCTAGGAGTCAAAGACCTAGCGAAGGACTGCTAGGCACCAGGTGAAGGACTGCTTGGAACCGAATACCTGGCGAAAGACTGCTGGGCACCAGGCGAAGGACTGCCTGGTACTGAAGACCTGGCGAAGGACAGCTGGGCACCTGGCGAAGGACTGCTGGGCAAAAGTCCAACCGGAGGAGCCGGTTAGTAACAGGTAAATTCTCCTGAGAGGAGTAGGTGAGGACGCGTTCCCCGTCGAGGGAACAGTAGGTGTCGGTTCAACCTAAGGTTCCATTTTGGAGACCCAAAGTCAGAACCAAGACAGCTAAGGCTGTATATTTTATTGCCTTGTGTTGTTTTAGACTAACCTTGGATGCAGGACCGAAGGAATGTGTTTCTGCAGCTCAGAACGCCCCAAAGGAGAGGGGCAAGAAGCTGGGCAGGGCGCCCCCAGTGTCCCGGGCGCCCCCAAGGTCAAGGCAAAACAAGTTAAGCAAGAAAACGCTTCGGAAGCTTATGCTCCCGGGCGCCCCCATGCTCCGGGCACCCCGTGCTCCCGGGCCCCCCGGATGATTCGGGCGCCCTGGGTCGAAGCCAACAAAGCGATAGAAGTTTATCCAGCCGAGAAGCCCACTGAAAGAGTCAACCCGGGTGCCCCCTGCTTCCCGGGCGCCCCCGTCAAACCTTGAGCCCGATCCTTGAGGGATAAGGGCTGACCGAGAGGTTGCCGGATCGTGAGACACGTGGAGGGCGCCCCCAACGTCCCGGGCGCCCCCAGGCTCACTATATAAGGGGCTCGACCCCGAAGGCTTGTCAACACATTATTCCAACGCCACTACGCTCTTCGACTCAAGCGCTCTGCTCCAGAAACCTCCCAACTCGAGATTGAAGCGCCGATGACGACCCTCTGCTCAGAAGTACAATCTACAACGGGCGTCGATAACGAAAGAGCTTAAGTTTCAGTTTACTGTACTATAACTATAAAATTTCTCTGTAAACATTTGCGCACATATAGTATTGCCCGCAGTAAACGGTCAATGACCGTGGACCTTGGAGTAGGAGCCGACCGCGACTCCGAACCAAGTAAAATCGCTTGAGTTCGCATTTGTGTTTCTTTATTTTCCGCTGCGTATTCTCTTTTGCGAATCCGAAACATTTTACGATATTCACCCCCCCCCTCTATCGTTCTTCTCGATCCAACACTGGCTTCACTCACCAGGGTTTCATCAACCTAGCCCTCCAAGCTATGACCTGGCCCTCCAAGCCAGGGTTTCATCAACCTAGCCCTCCAAGCTAGGACCTGACCCTCCAAGCCAGGATTTCATCAACCTAGCCCTCCAAGCTAGGACCTGGCCCTCCAAGCCAGGATTAGCAGGACCTGGCCCTCCAAGCTAGGATTTCATCCAACCTAGCCCTCCAGGCTAGGACCTGGCCCTCCAAGCCGGGATTTCATCCAACCTAGCTCTCCAATCTAGGACCTGACCCTCCAAGCCAGGATTTCATCCAACCTAGCCCTCCAAGCCAGGATTTCATCCACCTAGCTTCTCAAGCCAGGACCTGACCGTCCAAGCCAGGATTTCAATCACCTAGCTTCCAAAGCTAGGACCTGGCCCTCCAAGCCAGGATTTAATCCACCTAGCTTCTCAAGCTAGGATTTCATCCAACTCCGTGCCCAGTCCCCGACCAGGACATAATCTCAATCATCTCATTAACCTAAACTAAAATCGGTGTCAACACCAAAACAACAATCAGAGTCAGACTGCATCAACAAACAAGTCATGCATAAGATAAAGTGGTACTAAAGGAAACAAATAAGAAGTACACATCTCAAATGGAGAAGTCCATATATATAGATAACCCCCGTCTAATAATCCGCAATAAATCTATCAAGGTCATAGTTTTATCTATTATAACAATTAGTTAATAGTTAAATAAATCCCTAAACTGTAACAAGATTAACCTAATCATTGTATTTCATTTAATTACATCTAATTAAATGATTATTCTACATTTGTTTGGAATTATGTTTCGAATTTAGATTTTGTCTCAGTTTAACCCAAATCTCCAAATCATGAAAGTCTATCCTCCCCCTGCGGCAACTAGTTACATAACCAGAACTATCCATGACCAATGCATCCCAAGTCTCACGGCGCATATGACAATAAATCGATGGGGCAAAATAAGGCAAATCCAAAGGAGATCACAGCTCAATCCCACGACATGGTTTCAACCTCGGTTCACAAGTGAAACATGGCAAGCAACCACTGTCCACTCCATCTGTGACCAAAACTAGCACAATACTAAGGAAGATTTATCCCCAATGGCAGGGGAAAACCACAATCATAATTCAATTCCAAAGGTTCAACCCTTGATCTCCAAAAAGGCCCATCAAAGCATTACCATTTTTCTCACACCCCGAGGAGCCGAAATATCCGTTAACAAATCATACATTACCTCTCCTATACAACGGACACTTGAGGCATGACTACAAGGCCTACATGGCCACCATAATTCATCAACCTACATGACTAACAATATCAACAAAAAAAATAAAGACATGTCCTCACAACAAATAAAAGTCGCGTGTCAGTATGACTTACGATGAACAAATAACAACATAAGCCTCCATGACACACAAAAGTACAATCCACGACACAATAGAAAGCAAAACAAAACATGCAAACGGAAATACAGTATATCGTCAAATATAACCAAAACAATGTGAATCGTCTCGACACAAAAGAACTTGGATAGACTATCGTGCATTCCAAACGATCATCCTGAAATAAAAACAAGGTTAACGAAGTGTGTCCAAAGAACTCAGGAATACACATATTTGATATGCAAAATAAGCTATACTAGCAGTAAGAGTCCAGCTGACACGATATCAAGTATAGTAACAAAAAATGCAAAATTGAGAAACTATAAAGGTAAGGCATACCAGTGTCAAGCTATTTATGTAACACATAGGTCACTAACCCCAATACCCCTCCACGAGTAAAACAAGGTCGTCGGGCTATATACATAACACAACATGTAGTGCATGTCAAACAAATGCAACATCCAAATGCAGAAAACACAAACAAAATGCAATCCATGTATCATGCACATGATGCAATGACATGGTCACTCCTGTCACCAGTTAGCCATCGCCACAAGTCATAAGTGAGGATACTGGTGAAAGTACTCATCCAGGTGTAGGGCTATGACAACTGTACATACTCTGTCATCACTGCTCCTAAGTGACCGAGTGGGCAGGATACTGGTGGAGTAAACACTCCTACCCCATGGGGGAGATAAATCTCTCAACTCTTCGAATCACTCGATAGATGAGGGATCCCTGCCTGCTACCAGGCTCCGGTACCACTAACCATGAGCGATTGAGCGGAGTAGCACAGAGCAACTGTATACACTCGGAGGGGTCCTTGACTTCTACCCCGCACCGAAACCACTACAAGAGTGACCATGCGAAGTCTCGACAGAGCAACTGGATGCACCCTCTGGTAGCCACTACCCATGAGTGGCTCTGTGCACACAACATGATCTAACGACCCGACTCGACCACAAGGGAGCCTAGATCACCAGCTATTCAATGGTGCAAGTGTGGCGCATGATACTAAACACATATAACATCTAACCGACATACCTACCTAGAATCTAAGACATGCACAGGTCTAAGTCGTAAATCATGATTTAGAAATAAACTACCAGAATACATGCAAGGTACTACTAACAATCAATCTATATCGTGTATGAGCTATACGAGAGTAGACAGGAAGGATCTCAAGGATTAGCTACTAGTATCCGACGGAATATACATAAATAGATAAGTAATAGAAACCTACTGCTATCATAACAAACTATGCATATAAACTGTGACAATATATAAAATAGATAAATTGAAGGTATCTGCCTCTAATGTGGTAGTCCGAAAGTGATGAGAACCCCTCGTCCAAAATAATATCCACAATGCAAACAATCATGTCAATGTCCAGTATCGAAGGGCAACAATTATTTAGCTAAATAAACTATGCAAATTAGTTTAGGACTAATCATAATTATTATAATCATTTTAATTAGCCTAATCCCTAATGGTAGCACACAGCAAGGGAAAGAAACCCAACAGAAAAGGTATGAAGTTTAATTAGTTTTCTGGGTTTGGCAGGCTACATCGGCGTTTCATGGAGGGATTCTCTAGTATTGCCGCACCATTGACACGCCTGACTAGAAAAGGTATGGAGTTTATTTGGACAGAGGCCTGCAAGATCAGCATCCGGGAGCTAAAACAACGGCTAGTATTCGCATCAGTCCTGGTGTTACCTTCGGGAGATAACTGCTTCATTCTTTATACTAACGCATCATATCAAGGTCTTGGAGCAGTACTTATGCAGCATGGGCAGGTGGTCTCTTATGCTTCTCGGCAGCTGAAGAAGCATGAGAAGAACTACCCTGTTCATGATCTAGAGCTGGCCGCCATCATTTTCGCATTGAAGATTTGGAAGCACCATTTATACGACATCACTTTCGAGATCTTCACGGACAACAAGAGCCTCAAGTACTTATTCTCTTAGAAGGAGCTGAATCTCCGACAGAGGAGATGGATGAAGTTTTTGAAGGATTATGACTGCACCATTGGTTATCATCCTGGGAAAGCCAATGTAGTTGCTGACGCACTGAGCAAGAAGACCAGAGTAGTTCTTGCCTGACAGCGGGTGATTGTCACAGAGTTGATCTAGGGTTTTTCAAAGCTAGGGTTAGAGGAGTAGACTCCGACTGAGAGAGGTTTGCTTGTGACCATGGTTGCACATTCAGCGATCAAATTAAGGATCCAAGAGGCGTAGGCCAGTAACCAGCATCTGTAGTTCCTTGGCAGCCGTATCATCACCGGGCAGCCGTCAAATTTCACTCGAGACGATGAGGGCATCCTATTTTTCCGAGGGAGACTGTGTGTGTCAGAGTCACACCCGGTCATAGAGGAGCTGCTACAGGAGGCACATCGCTCACGGTTTGCTATTCATCTAGGCGGGACCCGGATGCATCGAGACTTGAGACATTCCTACTGGTGGAATGGTATGAAGAAGGACATTGCGGATTTCATAGCTAGATGTCTTGTATGCTAGTAGGTTAAGACTGAGCACTAGAGACCTGCTGGGTTGCTTCAGAGGATTCTCATTCTAGAGTAGAAGTGGGAACACATCACTATGGATTTTATGGTAGGGCTGCCTAGGACTAGGAGAGGTCATGACGCGATTTGGGTGATCGTTGATCGATTAACCAAATCGGTGCATTTCTTAGCTATTCGAAGGACGGATTCTTTGGACAGATTAGCTGAGTTATATTATTGAGAGATTGTCAGATTGCACGGAGTTCCCCTGAGCATCATATCATATAGAGATCCTCGGTTCACATCTCGTTTTTGGCAGAGTCTACAGAAGGCCATGGGTACTGACCTTCGATTCAGTATAGCTTTTCATCCATAGAAAGACAAATAGTCAAAGCGTACGATTCAGACGCTAGAGGATCTGTTGAGATCATGTGTTTTGGATTTTGGAGGCAGTTGGGAGGACCATTTGTATTTAGTCGAGTTTGCCTAAAACAATGGCTATCATTCGACGATTCAGATGGCGTCGTATGAGGCATTGTATGGTAGGGCATGTCAGACACCCACCCTCTAGGAGGAGGTTGGGGAGGCCCAGCTGCTAGGGCCCAAAGAGCTCAGCAGGAGGTAGAGTTAGTACGCACTATCAGACGGAGGATGTCAGAGGCACAAGACCGTCATAATAGTTACGCAGATCAGAGACGGAGACCTGTCGAGTTCTCGGTTGGCGACCATGTATTTCTTCGAGTTTCACTGACGAAAGGAGTGAAGAGGTTTGGTCTCAGAGGTAAGCTAGCTCCGTGGTACATTGGACCCTTCCAGGTTTTGGAGAGGATCGGAGCCGTAGCTTACCGATTGACACTTCCCCCCTCTCTGGCCAGTGTGCATGATGTATTCCACGTTTCTATGTTGAGGAGATACGTTGCCGACTTAGCGCATATTCTATCAGAGGTATCAATTTCGCTTCAGCTTGACACGACCTACGAGGAGGTTTCGATTTGGATTTTCGAGCACGGGGAGCGTTAGCTACGGAACAAGACAATCCGGCTGGTCAAAGTCGGGTGGCAGCATTATTCTAATGCTGAGGCAACCTGGGATCTCGAGGATACGATCAGAGCTCGCAACCCCCACTTGTTTACCTGAGGTACGTGTACTTTATTTCATTCGGTATATATACTGCGTATTTTCTGTTCAGTTTTCTGTTCTGCATGATTGAACCTGACATATCTAGATAGTGGATTTGGGGACCAAATTTTTATTAGTAGGGGAGAATATTAAAAATAGAAAAAAAATTAGAGTGCTTAAAGGCAAGAAGGGTTGATTTAATAGTGTCAAGCAAATATCACAGGTTCGAGGGGATTATTTGCAAAATCCCAACCCTTAAAAGTTGCTTTTTCCTTCTCCCTGGTGTCAGATCGCGAAACCCGATTCCATTTTTTCCCCCTTCACCATCCTCCTACTTCTTTTCTTCTTCGCCGAGTTCTGCGTGTGCGTGATTGTGATCACGGAGCGATTCCTTCACCTCCTTCCCCGATCACGCCGAAGCCGAATCTTGCTGCTCACCTTTCCCCTCTTGCCGGGTCTTCTTCTGTTGGTACGCTCTTGGGCTTCCCGATCGTGGCTGGCTTGGGAGTTTCAGACCGCAGATAGGGCTGAGTTCGGGAGCAGACTAGAATTGCTGGTTCTCTCTCTCCCTCCCTCTGCTACTGGTGAGTCCTTTTCCCTTTAATCTCGCATCTGATCTTGTGAAGCTAGTTGATCCAATTTGGTGGCGTGTGATCCATAGCTCCCTGACATGGATGTGATTTCCTCCCTTCATCGAAGTTGTCGTTGAGGAATTCTATGACAAAGGGTTTGGGGAAGGGGCTAGCTGAGTTTTAGAGTTGATTGTGGTTGATCCATCGGTGGGATCTATTCTTGCTGGAAGTTAGAACAGATTTGACTACCGACGCCGATCCAAGTATGGAATCTTGATTCTATGATGCTCGATGGCTAAACCTTAGGATTTGTGTTTGAGTTTGTATTGGTTGGATTTGTTATTTTCTCCCTTCTTGCCGAGAGCTACACAATCTAAATTGGGATTTTGGTTTCAATTCTTCTGTTCAAATTTATTCCTGTAAACTTGGATCTGTGTTTAGGGTTTTGGGATGATCTGGTTACCGGACAAAATTCTGATCGGGCTCTGTGAACTTTTAGTTCGTGGCTTGGATGTGTTGTTGTGTGATTCAGTTCGGCATTGATGTTCTGATCGAGGAAGTGATCAGATCAATGAAATTGGGATGCAATAGATTAGGCTACCGATAGGGTTAATATGAGTTTGTAACTATAGAAGACCTATTGGTGATGAAATGAATTAGTAGTTAATTAGTTAATTACTAGAAAATAGATAGCTAAGCGATGCTTTGATGCAGGACATTGATTTGGTTTGCTCGTTGTGGATATTATTTTGGATGGAGGGTTCTCATCGCATTGACTTCTTCATATCGAGGCGGGTACCCTTGACTTATCTTTATTAGATATAGTTAAACTCTTATGCATAGTTAGATATGGATAAAAGTAGGGATACCTTTTCTTTTCATTCCTGTACAACTTCAATTGGTACATATCTAATTAGATTTACTGCTTAACTGTTCCATATTATTATGTGTTTCAGATTTATGGATAACATACCTTATAGTTCCCACTAGGATTAGGATATGATGCATAACGGTTATCTGGACTACTGCATATCATGTAGATGACAGTAGGGTTAGATAGTGAGTGATGCATGAGATAGTGACATGCATCGGCTTTGCACGTAGTGTATGAGGGTGATCTTTAACTCCCTGGAGGTTGAGATAGGTCGTCGGACATGCTACTGATGTAGGGGCATACGTAGGCGACCTTTGACTCCCTGGAGGTTGAGATGGGTCGTCAGACTTGCCAGGTTACCTGTCGTATAGTCTCAGTTCCACTCTTCGTTAGTGGATTATAGGCCACGGCGTTGCGACATGCCCCCTACTCGATCCGGAGATAGTGAGGGGTTGGGAGTGTTACTTCTCCCTAAGGCGGAGTATGTTCAGTGTCTATGACCCTGCCCATTAGATTTCACATTATACGCGACAGTGGTCGTCAGGGTGGAGGGAGGACCCGGGCAGAGCCCTACCCACTCGGTTTCGCATAAATGCGACGGTGGCCGACCGGCGTTAGGGGTGACCCATGTTGCGTCATGAGCATACTATGCATTCTTGCATATGGTTGTGGTTGTTGCACTTGATTGTTGCACTTGGTTGACATGTATACTCTTGGGTTGGATCGACACAGGTATGCATTTTCTTTTTGGTGATTTTCGTATGTGTTTCCTATTATTGCATCTTCAGTTTGCGATAGTTGGTGACTTACTGATAGTATACCTTTCTATGTATATTGGTATGTATTCACTGAGTTCTTTAGACTCACCTTGCTAGCCTTGTTTTTTTCTCCCTTTCAAGATGATCGATTGGAGCGCCTGGTAGCCTGTCCCAGTTTGCGTGTGTCGAGGCAATTTCGTGGTTTTCGTGTATTTGATGTTGGTACATGTTGGTACCCTTTCCATTTGTTCATTCATTGCACTTCCGCTATTGTACTTTTGATTTATTGTGTTGCCTTGCATAGCGATATGGTTGTACTTTTATGTGCCAGGGAGGCCTTCATTTCTATTCGTTTTGTCGTAAGTCATGCCGGTACACAACTTTTCTCGACGATAGCGCTTTCTTTTCGTTTCAGTGGCTTGTTTCAGTCTTATCGGCTATGGTGTTGGGGTTGCAAGGTTGCAAACATAGTCCCATATTGAAAACACATGGGAAAGATCATAGTCTTATAAGGAAAAAAGATATCTTCATTGACATGAGGCCTTTTGAGAGAGTCCAAGAGCAAAACCATGATGGCTTAAGTCCAAAGTGGACAATATCAGACCATTATGGAGATATCTAAATTTCTTTCGGTCCTAACATGTGGTACAGGCGGACTTAGAGGGTTGCAGGGGTAAAGGTTCCGGATTGTCCGTCGGGTCGAGGGAGAAGCAGTCCGGTCAGTATCGGATGGGCGGCTCCTCGGGGCGTGACAAGACTCCTTGTAACCTATCACCATAGGGACTCGGGGAGGCGGCAGGTTTGCATCACCTCTCGCCCCATTGGGTTCATCTTCTGAAACATCTAGGGTCAACAGAGCCCCAAGATCGGTGAGGTCCCAATTCATTAAATTTGTTATGGAGATGTGCAACATGATTTCGTCTGCAACTAGAAAAGAGAGTATCAGTTAGTATCTAAGGTTGAGGAAACAATACTAGCATACCTAAAGGAAACTCCAACTCGACAGCTTTGGGACTTAGTCCAGCTCGATAGAGAAAACCCTCAATGCAAACTATCCGGGGGTCGCCAAAGTTCATCTCGACCATAATCCGTCAAGCCCTATGGAAGCCTTTGCTCTTTCGGTATTTGCCAAGGGATGGTGGTGTAGAAAGCTCTATGATCTACCTGCTCGAGAAGTCAAAGGGGAAAAATATACCCTAGGCTCGTGGGTGGAAAAAAATAGAAGAACAAGGGGTTAAAGGAATATCATATAGTTTAAAAATAATGGTAACCCCACTCAAAATAGTGAAAATATTCGGGGTCATCTGTTGTACAGTATTTAGAAATAACAGGATACTTCTTGGAAAAAGTGAGGTATAGAAAATCTCAAACCATACTCCATTTGGCACAGGAAGAAGGTATAGAACCCTTGCGGCGGGGCACAAGGCACTTGGTCAGACCTAGGAACCCTGATCCTATAATCCGAAAAATACCATACTCAAGACGAGTAGTAGGGATATGCTCCCCGAATAACTTAGACCTAGTGCATTCATACCAGGGGCTAGATACCTAGGTTCAGCCATTGCAAAATGAAGACGCGACAGTCATGACCTCAAACCGTATATATATATAGTGTTCGGAAAACTTTACCTTTTGTCCTTGACTGTCGGATCTGGGGCAAGAGGATGTCAGGCATCATTTTCGATGGGACAAACATTCTCGAAAGGATGGAGCTCTCTGACACGATCGCCGCACCCCGCCAAGAGAGGACGACCATGTGACAAGTAAGAGAATAGCGCAATAAAGAACCTGAGAGTCGATTGGCTCCTTCTCTCTTTGGTAGAGCGCACGTGACCTTTTTTTCACGCCACATTAAATGCGGGGTACGCTTCATTAAATGCGGAGCATGACTCATTAAGGAGAATTAGCCTTCAAATCTCTAACAGAATCATTGCTTTGATTTCAGCATTTAATGCATCAGCGCAAACTCTCTGGCAGGCAGTTCAATCAGTCAGATTCACACCTCTTTCGATTGAACTTTAAGGGGGAGGGAGTCTTGAGATGGGAATGTATTGAGAGGTCATCATGTGGCGACTCCTCAATAGCCACCACAGGATGACAAGAGAGCACAAGGATGACTAAGCCAAGATGCCCACTTGGGCATCGCTAAGCCAAGAAAGTACCTGCCCCGACAATCTGGGCATCCAACCTGTTCAAGACAGCTCGCTCGGGACAACCCGCTCGGGAGAGGCCTGCTCGGGAGGCTAAACGACTCGGTCAACCACACGTATTTGGGGAGCATGGTGAACACTGCCCGAGCAAGATAGGTTAACATGGCCCGGGCGGCGGAAATTGTTTTAAGAAATACTTGAGTATCCCTCCCAAGTTAAAACTAAGGGAATAGCAACCGATATCCCTTGGTGGAATAATCAAGGAGCCTTTAAAGCGCTGTCAAGATATCAAAAGGCCACATTAATGAGAAAAATTGAAAGTGTATACAAATAAATGCCTCCACAATAAATGCCTCAATAATTGGTAATAATAACAATTATAAAGGAGATATCATTGTTGACCTTAATGATAAAAATGAAAAGTCACGATCGAAGAGTATAAAAGGAATTCATGAAGCTTGGGAAAAGGGCTAACAATTTTCTAAAGTCTTTCTCCTTCCATTTTCGATTTTATTTTATGATTTGAGCATTGGAGTGGTACTGTCGGTATCCCTTCCGATATTATTCTAACGTTCTTTTTTTTCTTAGAAACTATGGTTTCAGGTCTCGGTCGCCGACACCTTTTCCATCCCACCATAAACCAATTCACATCACTTGGATTCACCATTCGCGCGGTCAGTTTCCGTAACAGCTGAATTCATCGTTGTTTAATCAGAGGTTGTGTTCACAATCATCTCTCGGCGTTTTTCTCCTATTTCATTTTCATTATCTAACTATTAATAGTGCAATCATTGCAATTGCAATTGCAAATCCAACAATTTCCTGTTGAATGAAAAAGTGATTATTGCCCCAGCGTGATAGCAATGGAGGAATACATTTTGATTGCAATTTGAAATAAGTTCAATGTAGCTGATCCCAAATTAATAAAACAGTGAGATTATTTTTATAAAAAAAATTGACCCGAGTACTAAATATTTTGAGCAGAAAAAGGTTATATAACCAAAGGTAACAAACGTATCAGATTCCTCACGTTTCGCTTCTTCTTGCACCTGCAGAAAACAAAATAAAAGGTTACACATGAAAATTTTGACGATCGGGCCACAAAATGAAAGATGGAAAGGATAAAAAGAAAGCGAAACAATCGTGATTCAACGGACTCAAGAAATTTCCCAATTTCAAAGATTTTTCCAAGAAATTCAAAAAATCGCAAATAGATTCAACCAAACAAAGTAAAGAAAAAAAAAAAAGAAATTCAGGCATCGTGATTCGACGGGCTTACATAGGTATTGAGCTAGCGGATGAAGCTGGAGCAATTGTTGTGCTTGAAGTAAGTCGGGAGAAGGCGGGCAAAGAAATCCGCGTGGTTCCACACCAGGAAGCTCTTCGAGGAAGTGCTCCAGGAGACGACGTATGGAGAAATCATCCACCATCTCGCAGGTCTTGTCGAGGAAATTGGAGCAGGGTCGCCGGAGCTAACTCCCTGCTCGCTTACCTGTGCCTCCATTCTCTCTCTCTCTTTCTCTGTCTTGTAAGGGTATCTCGGTCGTCGTCTGTATCGGCTCTGATCGCCTCCCTCCCACATGGGCGATGTTGGAGAAGGTTGATGAACATGAGAAGCAACCGCGCGCATCGTGTGGTGTCGACGTGTTGCCTTCGCGACATGCAGCTACCTCGCGCGATGTCCATGAGCTCACGCAGTTGAGGCGGAGATGCAACAGAAAGGACGGAGGGTGGCTTTCCGCTCGATCTGGGCAGATGAAAAAAGTAATAAAAATAATCCACGGATGGATGCATGATGAAATGATGACTAATTCATCCTTCTTCGTAAAGCAAACCATAGAAAACTTAACCTGTACAGGAGACTTTTCTCAATTTTTTGAATCCACACCCTTCATATAAACAGAGCATAAATATCTTCTCAATGGCTTCATATATATGATATGATTTTTTTTTGAAAGCGCACAGCACTAATAAAATAATGCTGTCAACTTCTTTAATACTTGAGTGAAAATATCAGGTATGCGTATGATTGAGGATTATCTTTAATATTCTTGATTATTCATTTAAAATTATCTACTAAAATTTTGTTTGATTTTCTATAATTCACCTGAATAATAATTCATACCCGTCAGCAAAAAGGAATATACAATTGGGAATCAGAAAATTAAGGAAAAAGTGAAATTTTTCTTAATTTTGTGAGTAATGAAATTTTTTAGCAAAAATATCGTTTGATTTTATCCTCTGGGATAACAATCAATTAAATTTCAAAATTGGAGGCTGTAGCCACCGGGGCTATTGTACAGTGGTAGGATAGCTAGTTGTTAATCCAGACATTCACGGTTCGATCCCTAGCTACGGCGTATTTTACAGGAATTTTTCATCCAAATGGGGTGTAAACCCCGGGACGCTGGGCTTCTAGACTGCCCACTGCGAGCGCTTCCCGATTTATCCTGGTGACCATGAAAACTTTCGTGGGGTCAAATCGGTCACCCAGATTCAATTTGTCTGCAACCTGATTCATCAATTTTTAATTAAATTTCAAAATTGCCACGTTATAACCCAGAATTGTGAAACCCATCTTCGCCAATCCCACCCGATCGTTCGTGAACCCCAGCAGAGGCGGCTCCTTCCAGCGTTCGAAGTCATCCCACGAAACCTTCCGGCCACTCGCGATCGTGATCCCCCTAGCAGAGCCACCCGATCGTTCGTGAACCCCAGCAGAGGCGGCTCCTTCCAGCGTTCGAAGTCATCCCACGAAACCTTCCGGCCACTCGCGATCGTGATCCCCCTAGCAGAGCCACCCGATCGTTCGTGAACCCCAGCAGAGGCGGCTCCTTCCAGCGTTCGAAGTCATCCCACGAAACCTTCCGGCCACTCGCGATCGTGATCCCCTTAGCAGAGGTGTCTTTCGACTTTCAGGGCAAGCATTTCTCCTTGTTTATCACCCGTTTCTTTTTCCATGAAAGATCTATTTTGTTTCCATTTTATTTTTTTTCCATGAGAGGCCGTGTCTGTTCATGGAGCGATGATCAATAGTTAGGTTCTGTTCATGGAGTGACGATCGCGATCCTTATTTTTTTTTCATGAGAGGCCGTGTTTCCATTTTATCACCCTTTTTTTCCATTTTGTATCCATTTTGCTTGCAGTTCAATAGTTAGATAGGTAGTCTGATATAATACAATCTTGCTCCACTGTTGTTTGCTGTAGTTGTACTTAGGATTGGGTATCCAATGCAGCAGGATTTGCTTCCCACTGCCTCGGCATTCATTGTTCATCTGTTCATCTTTATCCTTCTTTGTTTTTAGTTTTTCCAGTTTATGAGATATTTACTCTTATAATCTGTATTTTTGAGCCTTTTTATTCTTCTTTATCTTTATGATCATGCTCAACTAACAATACTCAAACATTAGTTAAACGAGAGAATTTGTATTATGCTAACTATGTCTTTGCTACACGATTATAGGGTATCAGTTAGTCTTAAAAGACACAGCGTCTGCATTACGAGCATCAGTTTTGTTCTGCTTTAACCCAGCATCAAATTTTTATTCATCAATATAAGGCCCTTGTTCATGTGATCTTTCAGATTATTTTTCTTATTCTAGATTTTCCATTTGATTAATGATATATATTTCCTCGACAGCTATTCAGAGAGTCTATATGCCTTATTTTCACTTGGGGGAATATACTATGTATTTTCTGGGGCACATACTGTGGCGATCCTCCTGCTTGCACTCTCTGGTTCAGCTCGGTCAAATGGATCACTTAATGCTGGTTATTTCTGTTTTCAGGCACTGAGACATGCTTATGATGCTACCAATCATAAAAAGAAGTTGATCGTAAGATCACTTTGTCGATGCTATTAAATGAGGCTCTGTGTATTTCATTAGTTTGTTGTAGCAATGAATTTGATTTTTGCTATACTTATTTTCCTTAAGTAGGCAGCACAGGCAGTTCTGATTGGAACCATACAATCTATTTTAGTATTTGTGTCATTTCTGGCATTCCAAGCATATGGATACTTCACTATCTGCTTAGGTGTTAATTCAACTGATTCGAGGCCTTGATGCAATGAGAGAGTCTCTCTTCTATATGGTTTTCTTCAAAGTCATACTGGTACGTCTCCCTAAACTATTTCATGAATGTGTATCGACATTGGCCTCAAGAGTTTGTCCGAGGATTAAGTTTTTTCTTCTTTGAAATGGTTTGCATCATTACTTACATTTTTTTACTCTTGTTTTGGTAACTAAATCTTTTGCTTTTCCTTGATAACAGGAGAGTAGGTTTCCTCAGATATTTTCAAGTTAAACAGAGAAAAATTTCTTCCATTTCAGTGGTTAACTGAAACAGAAACAATTTACTTCGAAGATGGATCAATACGCTTTGGAGACTTACAGGTACCTGGAGGCAAGAAGAGCCCTCTACTCACTGATCTAGGGATGAACTATGCTTCTAGATCTTATGCCGGGTTATGTCTGTAGCTGAAAGGAAACTATATATTTTGGGGCTGTCGAGAATGACATGGTGATATGGTAGGGGCATTATTGAGTATATCCCACGGATTATGATTGTTTCTGGTGCTCGATATAATGTTTTACCTCAGAGCTATAAACAAAATTGCTTTTGGACCTCTTGGCAAACTCCTATCTGTATTCAAAAGAAATGTAAGCAAGCATATCATTGATATGACTTACGTCTAATAGTCTCTTTATAAGCCTATTGTACTATGTTCGACATTATATTATACATATTATACACTAAAAAAATCAAGAAATATATATATATATATATATATATTCAATCTTAATTTGTAGTATGAACTGACAAAGTATCCACATTTTTTATTTGAGCGTCAAATTTTATTTTAATATATATTTTCAATGCATTATTATAATTAATATTATAATCATTAATTTAATTTAATTTAATTTTAAAAAATAATTAAATATCAAATTGATTTAGTTAAAAAATAATTATAATTGAATAGGGGTAATATAGTAAATGTTAAATTAAGTTATATATTAAAATTTTCAAATAAATAAGATGTTGGATTGAATTAAATAATATTAGATTATATTTTATTTTTTATAATTTTGGTTATGTGATTACTAAATTATTATATAACCAAAGTTATACATGATAACTTTAACGCAGCCTAAAGGTTGAGGTGTTTATTAAAATTTATTCAATAGGCATATGAAAATAAAAGATGAATGAGATATTATTCTTAAATTTTCTTGTTTTGTCTAAATTTATTTAGTTGGTTGTTGGTGCAATCGTTTTCGAATCAAAGTTGATCAGTTTGATTAAGTTCGAGTTGATCCTAATTTAAGTTTCGATGTTTGACAATGTATGAGAGAGAGGTCAAGTAGGTCAATGGAGGACTAAATACTTGGCTAGGAAAGTCCTAATTAGACGTTAAAAAATGAAAAGTCCTTCTTGAGAACTAGACAATGAAAGTCCTAATGGAGCTAGGTGGTGGGGGTCTTAGTTGGAAACTAGACTAGCGAGGCTAAGTGGTAGCAAACCTAGTTGGGAATCAGACAATGAAAACTCCTAGCTGGACCTAGTTGGGAACTAGACAACGAAAGTTTAGTGGGGCTAGGCCGTAGAAGACTTAATTGGAACTAGACAATCAAAGTCTTAATAGGGCTAGGCAAGGTAAAAGTCCTAAGTAAGTCAAAAGTTGATCGGACACTTGGTGATTGAAAGTCCAACGAGAAGTTGCACGAGATGGAAAGTCCAAGTGGATTAAAGCTTTGACCAAACACTGGGTGAAAAAGCCTTGACTGGTCAAGGTTGACTGAATGCTAGGCAATGGGAAGTCTCAACAAGTCATGGATGACTTGAGGGTTAGGCAATTTATTAACTCAATTGAATAACCCAAGGTCAATTGATTAGACTAATCGATTGAGTGTTTTTCACGAAGCACAGTAAGGCTGAGAATCGATTGGTCAATTGATTATGTTTTATGTTAATCGATTAGGATAATCGATTAAAGGGGTTTTTGTGAGATAAAAGGAGAGTCAGAATCTATTAGGGCAATCAATTCAGGCATCACCAATCAATTGGGGCAATCAATTGGTTGGTGTGCATCTCGCACAGAAAGGTAGTGAATCGATTGAGACAATCGATTCAGCTTTTCCCAATCGATTAGCCTAATCGATTGGGGTCTTTTCACGAGAGAACAGAAAAGTTAGGAATCAATTAAGCAGCTTTTCTCTCACGAATAGAAAACTTCAGAATCGATTGGGTAATCGATTAGAAGCTACCAAATTGATTAGTATGACTCACTAATCCATTAGCTAGGCAAAAGGAGTCATTTTGGAGGTCTGAACAATCGAATTGTGATGTGGTAATTGATTCATAAGTAAGGCTAATCAATTATTAGGTGGAAATCGCTTCGCGCATCCAAAGCAATGAATTCATTGTAAAGTATTGTGCTTTAATTTTCCATTCGTTTTTGGTGTTACTTGTATTTTGATCTTGTGAGAACAATTTGTACGAGGCTTCCCCGCATATAAAAAGTTTTCAAGAATGAGGGATTTCATAGTGGATGAAATCGTGACAGCTGGGCCTGTGGATTAGTCACTCAAGCAGATGAAGACCAAGTAAATCAAATGTGTTAGTGATTGAGAGCATTGCTTCAAGTTCTCCGATGTAAATCAAGCTTGAAGAACCTAAGAGAGCCATTCAACCCCTCCCTAGTCAATAATTCTCGAATATAGTAAGTAGAATTGGCTATCAGATTTCAAGGGTACCCCCCCCTGCCGCCAATAATTCTCGAATACAGTGAGGCTAACAGATTTCAAGGGTATATTTGGAGAGGGTAAAGATAAAGTGATTTATATAGAAATAACTTTTCACTCGTGAAGAGTGTTAATTGGACAATTTTGTTTCTGGATATAGAGGGCAAAAAAGTTATTGAATTGAGCTTGTGTTAGAATTAGGTGACCCGAATTCTGTTTAATCCGTTAATATTTATTAGATATTTTCTTATTAATATGTTAATTAACAGATTCTTTATAAATCTGTTAATTAACAGTTTTGTTATTAATTTTTTATTTGACTAAGTATTCTAAGGTACCTATAAATTGTGTATCTCATAGACAAGTTGAATCAATCAATCAAGAAAGTTATTTGGGTATCTCTTCTTTCTTTTCTCTACCTCTCTTTTTCTCTACTTCTCTTTACTTTATTATGATATAAGAGTTGTCGACTTTGTATTCCGTCGTTCTTAGTGATTTTTCCTCCTCTGCCCGTGGTTTTTCCCTGTCAAGGGTTTTCCACGTAAATCTGGTGTGTTCTCTATTGTTCTTGTTGCCGTTTTTCCGTTCGAATCCCGTAACAAGTGGTATCAGAGCCAAGTTGGTTTCGAGGATTTCAAACGGGATTAATGACAACAGTAAGCATGAAGTATGATATTCAGCTTTTGGATCGCAACACCAGATTTACGCTATGGCAGGTTAAGATGCGAGCGGTGCTAGCGCATATAGACTTGGACGACGCACTGTTCGGGATAGACAACATGCCCTCGACATGGACAAAGGAGGAAAAGGAACGTAAGGATCGGAAAGCTCTATCTCAGATCTACCTTCACCTATCGAATGAGATTTTACAAGATGTTTTGAAGGAGAAATCTGCTGCTGCACTATGGCTAAAACTGGAACAGTTGTGTATGAGAAAAAGTCTTACGAGCAAACTGGGTCTGAAACAACGTTTGTATTCTCATCGCATGACAGAAGGTACGTCGTTAAGAGATCACTTGACCGTGTTTAAGAAAATTGTCTCTGACTTAGAGGCTTTGGAGGTCAAATATGACGATGAAGATTTAGCATTAATCTTACTATGTTCTTTACCCTCGTCATATACAGCTTTTAGAGATACTATTTTATATAGTCGTGATACTCTTACTTTGAATGAAGTTTATGATTCATTATTCTCAAAAGAGAAAATGAAACAACTTGTCGAAGAATCTGAGACTCAGAGTGAGGGTCTTATTATTCGAGGAAGGACTCAGGAGGAAGACTCTGATGGTAATATCAGGGGCAGATCGAAATCCAGAAATAGTGATAAGATCTGTAATTATTGCAAGAAGAGGGTCACATTAAATCTGAATGTTATAAGCTGCAGAATAAGAATAAAAGGGCAGGTGAAAATTCGAAGGAAAAACAATCAGAGAAGTTTGGTGAGGCTGATGTTGCCGAAAATTACAGTGATGGTGAACTTTTTGTTGCCTCTGATGCTGATTTGAAGAAGAGTGAGGAATGGATTCTTGATTTTGATTGTACGTTTCATATGTGTCCCAATCGGTACTGGTTTTCAACATATGAAACGGTTTCGAGTGGTGCCGTTTTGATGGGCAATAATACATCTTGCAGAATTGCTGGTATTGGTACGGTCAAAATTAAGATGTTTGATGGTGTCATTCGGACACTTGGTAATGTGAGGCACATTCCTGATTTGTAAAGAAATATGATCTCTTTGAGTGTTCTTGATTCTAAAGGATACAAGTACACTGGTGAAGGTGGAGCTGTGAAGGTCAGTAAAGGGTTTCTTGTTGTGATGAAGGGACTAAGGAGAACCGCCAGTTTATATGTTCTGCAGAGATCCACAGTAATAGGTGATGTTGCCGTCACAAGGTGATATGGATAAAAGAAGATCACTTACGGAAAGCTGGTAAAGAAGCTATTTGGCCGAAAGGACTCTTTAGTGAGTTTAGCAAAGACTTACAGATTACTACAGTCTTTTGTGATAGTCAGAGTGTTATTTTCCTCACGAAGGATCAGATGACAAAGCATTACTTGGACTTGGTTGATGCTAGATGCTGAGATTTGCCTATGGGACTTTTGTGAAAAAGGTGGAGAATGTTCATTTGAAGATTTGTGGAATTCGCGTCAAGGTGGAGATTGTTAGAATTTGGTGACCCGAATTCTGTTTAATCTGTTAATATTTATTAGATATTTTCTTATTAATATGTTAATTAACAGATTCTTTATAAATCTGTTAATTAATAGTTTTGTTATTAATTTTTTATTTGACTAAGTATTCTAAGGTCCCTATAAATTGTGTATCTCATAGACAAGTTGAATCAATCAATCAAGAAAGTTATTTGGGTATCTCTTCTTTCTTTTCTCTACCTCTCTTTTTCTCTACTTCTGTTTACTTTATTATGATATAAGAGTTGCCGACTTTGTATTCCGTCGTTCTTAGTGATTTTTCCTCCTCTGCCCGTGGTTTTTCCCTGTCAAGGGTTTTCCACGTAAATCTGGTGTGTTTTCTATTATTCTTGTTGCCGTTTTTCCATTCGAATCTCGTAACAGCTTGAAATAAAAATTCAATTTTCAATTTATATGTTGAGGCACTTCAGTGAATAATCTTGAGCTATCAAGTGAACTTCTGATTCAGCCAAGCAAAAGTCGTCGTGTTGGAGAGTCGCCCAACCACAACTAGGAGAGTATCGCGATGTTTGGGGAATAATGAAGATTGCTCTGGAAGAGAAGCAGATTGCTCAAACAACAATGAAGATTGCTCAGGAAGTGAAGTAGATTGCTTGGGCAAGCAGTCCCAAGTCAGAAAAGAACGAAGTCGAGGCTACGTTTGATGCAGTGTCCTTAAAACAGATTCGTCTCACCTTCAGTTGTACTTCGAGGTTGTCATGGGTCGTCTATTTCCTAGGATACAACGGTAAACCACAATCCCTACCAAACACAGGTGGTTACGGTGAAATAAGAGCTACCTGAATGCTGTCACTAGTATTCTACCAGGCAAGAGATGCACGATAGACCGAGGGGGAACGTAGATGGATGAAAATTTCTCATCTTTGCTATAGCTTACTCTTCTGTCCTTTTGCTCAAGATCTATCTTCCTTATAGGAGAGTTTCCCCTTTGGCTATGTTAAATGACTGATTAAAGGTCATTTATTGTCATTACCATCCAGATTGAAGCGCCTCCCCTTTAGCTTAAGCTTCTGTCCATTTTCACCCAAGAGGTTACGTATACGCCATTAATTAACATCAGTTAATACATCCATTATTTACTTGAGTAAGTTGCAAATACAAAATATTAGTTATTCCACTTAGACAAATTTTGCTTCAACCGGTCCAATATTCGACTTGCTCCGACCAGTCCAACATTCAACGCGCAAAAGTTATGCTCGTATATGAGTTAACTTGGTTCAATGCAATCCAGACTCTAGATTTGCACCTCCTTGTGCACTCACCCGTGAGAGAGAACCTGTCCCCATGCATTTGTTCACAATTGTAATGCTTGTGATACAATATAAACTAACAAACTTGCATTGAAACTTTCAATGTAGAACTAAAGTCCCAATAATAATAAAATTTCTTTCTCCCTTTCCATGTTTTTTCCTTTTACATTTTTAATAGAGTTAGTATCAAAGGTGCTTGTGATCCTGACGACATAAAATAACTTAACCCAATCCTAGACTTGGACAAAGTGCAACGCCCCTCAACCAAACTCAGCAAACTCATTGGTACCTCGACTCGACTGCAATCACTTTAGGCAAACTAAACATGTCAAAGCTCAATTTGTCTCGAATGAACTCAAACTTCTTGTCTTCATTCAATAAGCTCACATTGTCATTGTATAGGTAGCACAACAAGCACGTACTATTTGCATAAGACATCTGCATTATACATGGAACATGTCATGACTCGGAGACTCTCATCCCTATATGAGAGATCCTACATCAAATACCATACATAATACCCCAGAAGGAGTATGCTAGGCTATACAACCATAAAATAGGATATTTTAAATAATATAAAATTCAAACCAAATCCCACAATAATATTTCAACCATGCTGACATCTTATCTGACAAACTAACCTTGTGCAAAGAAATTAACAATGCAATACCAATCAAAATAAAATGCATGAATACAACATATATAAACTGAATAAACTACGTAAAAATCACCTCCATATATAACTACGCTGAGCATTCTCAATCAACTATCCAACTATATCCATCAAACCTTGATGATCGCCAATAAAATATATTATTGCCTCTGAGATGGATTGACGGGAACACTGATGATCGCCAATAAAATATCATACCTCTTCAGTATTGGCTCTGAGACGGATTGACGGGAACGCTGAGATAAACGAATCCAATTAAAATATATTATTTTATATATTAGCGTTTGTTAGGTAAAAGAATTTAGGTTAGAAAATAAAAAATTAAAACTGTGAGAATTTGTACTAGATTCGTTTTATTGGGTTGCCAATAAAAAAAATCTACTATAATTATAATTAAATTTGTAAATAATATTTGAATAACCATGCAAATTAAACTAGAAAAAGAATGATCGAGTCATTTAATTTGTTTATATGAAATTTTATTCATATGGAATTCCTGGATAGTGTGTTGATCATTTGATCTTTTAAAATGCCATTTTTAATTAAAAACTAATTAAGTTCACGTGGTGAAGATTAATATTTTTTTAATGAGATTGTGTATCAAAACGTGAGGCTTAATGGAGCTATATATGCACACGCTGCACTTGTTCTTATCGTTCCATCAAATTAAAGTTAATATTCAAGTTTAATTGATTGCAAACAAGAGCGGAAATGACTACTCGTCAAACAATGTCAATTTGTGCTCCAATGATATCCGTCCTCCCTCGCCGCCCGATGATTGCTGCTTCCGTCGAGCAGAGTAGCCGACGGAGCTGGTTCCTGCGAACTCTGCAGGTCCGATCATGCATTGCTACTACTCCTGTAGCTCCCTTGAGGCGGTCGGGGAATTTTCAGCCACCCATGTGGACGGACGAGCATGTGCAATCCATCACGAGCACCTCTACGGTATGTGAGTGCCGGCCGTACGTTGTTGATCGATCGTCGAAATTTTTGTTTGCAGCTTTTGTTTTGTTTTGTATGTAGGTGCAACAAGAAGAGAATCGTGAGAGAATAAACGCACTGAAGAATCGAGCAGATCAGGAATCTGATACGCGAGGAGCAGCACGTAGCAGAGCAGCTTCAACTGATCGACCACCTGCAACAGCTCGGCGTGGCGTATCACTTCAAAGACGAGATTGCTGACGTGTTAAGTCATCTTCATGCTTCTTTAGATCATGTGAGCTCGCAGCTGAAGGACGATCTCATTCCACATCGCTTCTCTTCAGGATCCTCAGAGCAAATGGCTTCTCTGTTTCACAAGGTAATTAATCACTGATCACTAATTGGTCCATCGCTTCACAGTTCTGATAATGCATGTCTGTTGCTGTCTCCGTAATTACTTAGATTTGTTCGAGACATTTAGAGACGAGAATGGAAACTTGGAAGTTCGCTGTGAGAACCAGATCAGAGGGCTTCTGAGTCTGTACGAAGCTTCCTACCTCGAGAAGGAAGGAAAGACTTTACTGAAGGAAGCCATGGATTTCGCGACCGAGCGCGCGGCTGAAGGCATTGATGGAGGAGGGATCTGTTCCTGAGGCTGGCGGTCTCAGAGAACAAGTGGCCCGTGCGCTGCAGCTTCCACTGAATTGGCGGATGGAGAGAGTGCATCACAGGCGGTTCATTGAAGCATGCCGTGGCGACGACACCATCAACCCTCTCCTGCTGGAGTTTGCTAAGTTCGACTTCAATCTGGTCCAGGACATGTACAAGAGTGAACTCAGAGAGCTCTCCAGGTATGTAAATTAACTACAACTAAGCATACTTTGGATTTAATAGCAATTTAATTATCCTAGACTTCCTACATGCAAATTTAACTCCTTCTTCAATCTCTATGTTAAAAAAAATTATTTTCACTTCCTACATGCAAAATTTCATGTGTTTCGATTACAAATTTATCGAATTACCCTCAATATTTTTAGGTACAAAAAGTCTACAATAAAGTGTAATTATTCGTAAATTCAGTATCATTTAATTAAAATCTAGTATATTTTCTATAAATTGAGCACTGCCTAATCAATTCATCCTAAGTTAATCAATTAGTATGAAACACTCCTAATCAATTAGTCAAACAGAAAAATAATAGTGCTCAATTTAACAGAAAATATACTAAATTTTAATTTAAATATACTGAATTTAAAAAGAAATTATACATGTTACTGCATTCGAAAAAAGGATGGTATTCAATTTGATAGAAAATATACTAGATTTTAATTATATGATACTGAATTCACGAGAAGTTATACCTTATTTTAGACTTTTTGTACTTAAAAATAATGGGGATAATTAAGTAAATCAATATATATTAGGGAGTTAAAGCAAATGAAACTTTACATGTAGGAAGTCTAAATAAATTTTTTCTAATATAGGGTTTGAGGATAAAATTTAAGATTCAATTGAGGATTTAATAGTAATTTACAATTTTTATAATAACAAATTAAAAGTTTAATTAGTTTTTACATGCAGATGGTGGGCAAGGCTCGGGCTTTCAGAGACGCTTCCGTTTTTCAGAGACAGATTAACTGAGAACTATATGTGGGCAATTAATTTCACTTATGAACCAGATAGCTGGAGATGCAGAATGATCGAAACAAAGGCAATCTCTTTTATTACAATGATCGATGATATTTACGATGTCTATGCAACTTTGGATGAACTCCAGCTCTTCACTGATGCCGTCGACAGGTAACAGTGCATTCACAATCATCATCGCTCGATCACCATCAGGTCATGTTCATCTGAACTATCTAAGCTCGAGCGAGTTTTGTTGCAGATGTGACTTAACTGCCATGGACAAGCTTCCAGAGTACATGAAACTATGTTTCTTTGCACTCTTCAACATGGTGCATGAAGAAGGCTACCGGGTGATGAAAGATAAGGGCTTGGACATCTTGCCTGACTTAAAGAGAGCAGTAAATTATAATTTGTTAGAATTTGGTGACCGAATTCTGTTTAATCCGGTAATATTTATTAGATATTTTCTTATTAATATGTTAATTAACAGATTCTTTATAAATCTGTTAATTAACAGTTTTGTTATTAATTTTTTATTTGACTAAGTATTCTAAGGTCGCTATAAATTGTGTATCTCATAGACAAGTTGCATAAATCAATCAAGAAAGTTATTTGGGTATCTCTTCTTTCTTTTCTCTACGTCACTTTTCTCTCTACTTCTCTTTACTTTATTATGGTATGAGAGTTGCCGACTTTGTATTCCACCGTTCTTAGTGATTTTTCCTCCTCTGCCCGTGGTTTTTCCCATCAAGGGGTTTCCACGTAAATCTGGTGTGTTCTCTATTATTCCTGTTGCCGTTTTTCTGTTCTAATCCTGTAACAAGCGGTATCAGAGCAAGGTTGGTTTTGAGGATTTCAAACGGGATTAATGACAACGGTAAGCATGAAGTATGATATTCCGCTTTTGGATCGCAACACCAGATTTACGCTGTGGCAGGTTAAGATGCAAGCGGTGCTAGCGCATATGGACTTGGACGACGCACTGTTCAGGATAGACAACATGCCCTCGACATGGACAAAGGAGGAAAAGGAACGTAAGGATCGAAAAGCTCTATCTCAGATCTACCTTCACCTATCGAATGAGATTTTTCAGGATGTTTTGAAGGAGAAATCTGCTGCTGCACTATGGCTAAAACTGGAGCAGTTGTGCATGAGAAAAAGTTTTACAAGCAAACTGGGTCTGAAACAACGTTTGTATTCTCATCGCATGGCAGAAGGTACGTATTGATCTTACTGTGTTTAAGGAAATTGTCTTTGGCTTAGAGGCTTTGGAGGTCAAATATGACGATGAAGATTTAGCATTGATCTTACTGTATTCTTTACCCTCGTCATATACGACTTTTAGAGATACTATTTTATATAATCGTGATACTCTTACTTTGAATGAAGTTTATGATTCATTATTTTCAAAAGAGAAAATGAAACAGCTTGTCGAAGAATCTGAGACTCAAAGTGAGGGTCTTATTATTCGAGGAAAGACTCAGGAGGAAGACTCTGATGGTAATATCAGGGGCAGATCGAAATCCAGAAATAGCGATAAGATATGTAATTATTGCAAGAAGAAGGGTCACATCAAATCTGAATGTTATAAGCTGCAGAATAAGAATAAAAGGGCAGGTGAAAATTCGAAGGAAAAACAATCAGAGAAGTCTGGTGAGGCTGATGTTGCCGAAAATTACAGTGATGGTGAACTTCTCGTTGCCTCTGATGCTGATTTGAAGAAGAGTGAGGAATGGATTCTTGATTCTGGTTGTACGTTTCATATGTGTCCCAATCGGGACTGGTTTTCAACATATGAAACGGTTTCGAGTGGTGCCGTTTTGATGGGCAATAATACATCTTGCAGAATTGCTGGTATTGGTACGGTCAAAATTAAGATGTTTGATGGTGCCATTCGGACACTTGGTAATGTGAGGCACGTTCCTGATTTGAAGAGAAATATGATCTCTTTGAGTGTTCTTGATTTTAAAGGATACAAGTACACTGGTGAAGGTGGAGTTGTGAAGGTCAGTAAAGGGTCTCTTGTTGTAATGAAGGAACTAAGGAGAACCGCCAGTTTATACGTTCTGCAGGGATCCACAGTAATAGGTGATGTTGCCGTCGCAAGGTGATATGGATAAAAGAAGATCACTTACGGAAAGCTGGTAAGGAAGCTATTTGGCCGAAAGGACTCTTCAGTGAGTTTAGCGAAGACTTACAGATTACTACAGTCTTTTGTGATAGTCAGAGTGTTATTTTCCTCACGAAGGATCAGATAACAAAGCATTACTTGGACTTGGTTGATGCAAGATGCTGAGATTTGCCTGTGGGACTTTTGTGAAAAAGGTGGAGAATGTTCATTTGAAGATTTGTGGAATTCGCGTCAAGGTGGAGATTGTTAGAATTTGGTGACCCGAATTCTGTTTAATCCGTTAATATTTATTAGATATTTTCTTATTAATATGTTAATTAACAGATTTTTTATAAATCTGTTAATTAACAGTTTTGTTATTAATTTTTTATTTGACTAAGTATTCTAAGGTCCCTATAAATTGTGTATCTAATAGACAAGTTGCATAAATCAATCAAGAAAGTTATTTGGGTATCTCTTTTTTCTTTTCTCTAACTCCCTTTTCTCTCTACTTCTCTTTACTTTATTATGGTATGAGAGTTGCCGACTTTGTATTCCACCGTTCTTAGTGATTTTTCCTTCTCTTCCCGTGGTTTTTTCCGTCAAGGAGTTTTCACGTAAATCTGGTGTATTCTCTATTATTCCTGTTGCCGTTTTTCTATTCTAATCCCCTAACATAATCACTATTTCAATTTCTTTCTTCATCTTCTTTGTTATTGAATGAGTTGAGATGGTATTAAATTTTCAGTGGGGAAATCAATGCAAAGTATACCTTAAGGAAGCAAAATGGTTCCACCATGGCCAAACGCCCGTGCTCCAAGAATACTTGGAGAATGCATGGGTTGAGCAAAGACTTAAAAAGAGAGGCATTGAAAAATTTTCCTAGTTACTATGCGATCGCGCGCGCCTCAGGCATGATTTTTCGCCATTACGATGACCTGGCCACTTGCACGGTAAATAATACAAAATATATATATATATATATATATATATATATATATATATATATATATATATATATATATATATAGAGAGAGAGAGAGAGAGAGAGAGAGAGAGAGGTGCTCTGGTGCGGACCTCTCCAAACGCGACGCTGCGGACCTGCGCACGTGGCTTGCCGCATCCGCCTCTGCTCCCCTGCTGTACTTTTTTTTCTACGCGTTTCCCTTGTGGCAAGTGTCTGATCGGTCAAGGTGACCGATCAGGTGACCGATCAACAAGTTCCTGATCGGTCACCTTGACCGATCAGGAAGTTGCTGATCGGTCAAGGTGACCGATCAACAACTTGTTGATCAGTCACCTTGACCGATCAGGCAAGTGCCACATCGGTCACCTTGACCGATCAGGCACTTACCTGATCGGTAAAGAGATTCTGAGGGGTGCCTAATCGGTCTGTCAATCGGTCTGTTCTTGATCGGTCTGTTCTGATCGGTCACACTGGCCGATCAACGATTCTTGTGATCGATCACAATCTTTCGGTTGCCGCACAGAATATTTTCTGATCGGTCACCAGACCGTTCAACCTTCTATTTCTTTCTGGATCGGTCTGTTGACCGATCAGACATCCTGGATGTTCAGAAAACCTTCTGTTTCTTTCTGGATCGGTCTTGTGACCGATTTACCCATGTGCTCCCACATGCTGAGAGATTCATCGTAAAGCTTCCTTTTTCAAGTGCACTCAGCAGAGCTCTTATGCAGAGCTCCATAAGATACGATTGTCAGTTTCTCACCCTCCTCCACCATTCTAGCAAATATCTGTACAACAACTGCAAATATCTGTACAGCAACTGATGTTTATGATGCTTTAGAGCATGCTACAAGGACTGCATTCATATAAAATTACTATTACTTATGGGATCACGTATTCATATTAATTACCCAGGGTAAATCAAAATGATATAGTGGAGATAAAAGGTAGATTTTTAAGAAAATTAATAAAAATAAAGAAGCTTTCAGAAATGATTTCAGAAGCGTGGCACAATTTCTGTATTGAAATACAAATTGGCTTGGAATTACAAGCAAATGTGCCAGAATACAAGTTTGCTAAGATAGTAAATGTGCCAGAATACAAGCAAATGCGCAGTTTCATGGAAAAGCCATCCGAAGCAAATGTGCAATTACAAACAACAACAATTCATCCGCTAAGATAGTAGCTGGAAATTGTTAAAGTGGAATACAAGAATTTAGTGCCTGTTGGGACCGGGTGCATGTCGACAAGGATACGAGTTCGTAAAATTCAAAATTTTTACGTGCAGCGGAAGAGTTTGCATAAAATAATTTCCTAAATTATTTTAACTTCGTATCTAGCATGCAACCCTATGGTGTGTTGACATAATCATAAAATAAAACTTTGCGGAAAGGTAAACTAATTTACATTATACCTCTCGTAACTCGAAGTAAGGGACGAGATCCAACCGTAGCGTCCCTTGGAAGCTCCGCCTCTATTCGCGTCCACTCCGAGTTCTCTTCGGGATGACTTCGCAAAGTCACGAGTTTTGTGCCGACGAGAACTACTAGATTCTCGGAAGGCACAACTAAGAAGATCAAGAGAGGAGTTAGGAAACTAACCACCAAGAACGGAATCGAATTCTGAGAGAGAGAGGGAGATGTGATCCGCTTCTTCTTCTTCTTGGTTGGTTTCTTCTTCTCCTTGAAGCTCACGGCAACACCTTGCCTTGGAGGAGTTGAGCCGGCCCTAGATGGAGGAAGGGGCGCCGGCCCTAGGTCTCCAATGGGCGCCGGCCCTAGGTGGGGAGAAGGGAAGGAGAAGAGGAGTCGCTATCCGCTTCTTCTTCTTCGTGTTCGGGTTCTCCTTCTTCTTCTTGAAGCTCACGGCATCTCCTCCTTGGATGTAGGTTGGGCACCGGCCCTAAGGGAGCTAGGGTGGCCGCCGGCCCTAAGGGAAGAGAGGGAGAGGGAGAGGAGAAGAGAAGAGAGAGAGGGAGAGCTCCAATCAATTACTTGATTAGTTAGGAATAAGGGCTAGCCTTTGGTTCCTTTATATAGTAGCAACTCCTTTGCTAAGTCTCCCTCTAAACCGAATTAACGGAATTAACGGAATTAGTTATAAGAAATTTATCTTATAAATTTTCTTATTAATTATTCCGTTTAAACCGAGTCTTTATTATAAACCAATTTATAATAAAACTAATTCTTCTTCTCTTTAAATTATGGAATAAATTTTTATAAGAAATTTATAAACTTTCTTATTATGGAAAAATCAATTCATAATTGATTTTATAAAATTAAAATAAACCAATTCATGGATTATTTTAATCTTCCATAAAAGAATAAATTTCTATAAATTTCTCTATACAAATTTATTTATCCATAATTTATAAAATAAATCGCACTAGATTTATTTTATTAATTAAACCAAAATTAATTGGTTTTCTCCTCTTATTGTGGCCGGCCACCAAAGGGGGTTTTGACACCCTCTTTGGCAGGCCAAACCAACCCGAACCGCCGCGAATTAAACTCATTTAATTCGCCCAAAAAAGCCTTCAAAAGACTTAGCCATTTTAGCTTCCATTGCGCCTCTGACTAACTCAGATTCGACTTATTTCTCTTGATCGGAAAATCCAATTTTCAACTCGTTTTAAATCCCTCGGATTACTCGTAGTGCGTGTGACTAAATAGGCTTTCGATTTATGTTGGCCGTCTATAATTTAACTAATTATAGAACGATCATGAGTGGCACCTAGTAGTACATCATGATCCCCAATTAATCGAAAGATCAACGGTTTGACCTCAGAAGAAATTATTCTGAAACCCTTCAGCAGCTCTAATGAATCGTGCCCCATTCCCTTCACCACCTTATACCCACTTGGTTCAGGACACGGTCAATGGTGTCAGTCCCCACTAGGCTGACTACGTCACACCTAGCCCAAGTAGTGTCTTTCTCGTCCTTTGGATTTCTAATTACTCTCATGTATTTAAGAGACTCGCACTCTTAACATGATATGCTCTGGCTAGAGGCTTTGAGTAACAATCCGACGATAGGCCTGGGTATACATCTCCTCGCAAGGAGTGGTGAATCCTTTGTAGGCTGTTCAAACATCTTCGGGCACTTCGGCTTATACCCGATCATCCTGGGTCCACACCTCCTTGGAGATGCTTGCTTAAGATGTCAAAGTATAAGTCTCCATGACCAAGATGACTTGAACACCGCAAGTCAAAGGAACATCGCACTTAAGCCGCAGTAAGATCTTCATTGACATATCTACATGTAGATTCCCATATGAAGTCTTACAGCTAGTCACTCCAATGAACTAGTTCCCTTAACTAGCATCCATGTTTATCTCTGGACATCCCAATGTCACCAGCCAGTGAGAATCAGCTGAATAGAGAATAACCCATGCTAGTCTCAAAAGAATTGATAATGTCCGTATTTATCAATTCATCGACTAGGGATATTTTCAATACTTCACATTTGCACATTTAGAGATAATCACAAGTTGTGATCCCATCACAAATTCTCTTATGCTGTGAGTTGTATTGCGGACATTCAGTAGATAAGTTTAAGATCCCAATCAAATACACAAACATGTACACTCAAATAGTGAATTATCATTTATTAAAATAAATATTTACAATCATAAGGCGATTGCCTTAGGACACTTCTCTCATATCACTAACAAACTCCCACTTGGCCTAATGCCAATCGCTACGGTATCCAATACCACAAGCTCTTACATGACCCTCAAACTTGTTTTGAGGCAAGGCCTTAGTTAAAGGATCCGCTAAATTCCTTTCAGTGGGGTTTTTCTCAATTTGTATGTCATTCCTACTTATAATCTCTCTGATCAGATGATAGCGGCGAAGCACGTGTTTGGATCGTTGATGAGACCTTGGTTCCTTTGCTTGTGCAATAGCTCCATTGTTGTCGCAATAAACCGGTATTGCTTCATCAATGGTTGGAACCCCATCAAGTTTTGAGACAAACTTCTAGATCCAAACTGCTTCCTTTGCTGCTTCCGAAGCTGCAATATATTCCGCTTCCGTGGTAAAACCCGCTACGGTGTCTTGTTTGGAACCTTTCCAACTTACTGCGCCTCCATTCAAAGTAAATACGTATCCAGACTGTGATTTGGAGTCATCCTTATCTGTCTGGAAACTGGCATCTGTATACCCACGTATTACCATATCTCCTTCTCCATATATTAGGAACATATCCTTAGTTCTTCTTAAGTACTTAAGGATTGTCTTGACAGCCGCCCAATGATCCATTCCTGGATCCGACTGGTATCTGCTTGTGACACTCAAAGCATATGATACATCGGGCCTTGTACATAACATAGCATACATGATAGATCCTATTGCGGATGCATAGGGAATCTTATTCATGCAAATCCTCTCGTCTTCTGTGTGCGGACACATAGACTTCGAAAGGTTGATCCCATGCCTGATGGGAAGGTAACCTTTCTTGGATTCCGACATGCTAAACCCTTTTAGCATTCGGTCTATATATGTAAACTGCGAAAGACCAAACAACCGTTTTGATCTATCTCTATAGATTCTAATCCCAAGGATATAGGTTGTTTTTCCCAGGTCTTTCATGGAGAAAGTTTTGGACAACCAAATTTTAACTGTCTGTACATCGTTTCCTATAAGCAATATGTCATCGACATATAATACTAGGAATACGACTGCACTCCCACTAACCTTCTTGTACACACAAGGTTCGTCAGGATTTTGTGAGAAATCAAACTCTTTGATTGTCTCATCAAAACGGATGTTCCAGCTCCTAGATGCTTGCTTCAGTCCATATATGGATCGTCGAAGCTTGCATACTTTGGTTTTATCAACCGATGTGAAACCTTCAGGTTGTATCATGTATACATCCTCAAGCAGGTTTCCATTAAGGAAAGCTGTTTTCACATCCATTTGCCATATCTCATAATCATAATGAGCTGCTATGGCTAGGAGCATCCGAATGGATTTAAGCATAGCTACTGGCGAATAGGTTTCGTCATAATCAATTCCTTGTTTCTGACGATATCCTTTTGCCACTAATCTAGCCTTAAAGGTAACAACATTACCTTCCATGTCGGTTTTCTTCTTGAAAACTCACTTGCACCCTATGGGTTTGATCCCTTCAGGTGGGTTAACCAAGTCCCATACTTGATTTTCGTACATGGAATCCATTTCCGACTTCATGGCCTCAAGCCATTTGTCCCTTTCTGAACTTTTCAGAACCTCTTCATAACTGATAGGTTCGTCATCACCAATGAGCAACACGTCGTTCGATTCACTTACGAGAAATCCGTATCTCTCTGGAATGTTGCGTGTCCTATCAGACCTACGAAGAGGTGGTGTAGTTTTAGGTTCAACTGATAGCTCATCACTATGAGTTCTTGGTTGTGGGTCTAGACTAGGTGTCTCTGTAATGTCTATTGGAGTTTCTTGAACTTCATCAAGCTCAATGCCACTCCCACTGTTTTCTTGTAAAAGAAATTCTTTTCCAGAAATACAGCATGCCTTGAAACAAACACCTTTTGTTCCAAGGGATGATAGAATTGGTAACCCTTCGTTTCCTTAGGGTATCCAATAAATAGACATTTATCAGACTTAGCATCCAATTTGTCTGATACATTCCGCTTCACATAAGCAGGACAACCCCATATCTTAAGGTGAGTTAAGTGGGGTTTCTTACTATTCCATGTCTCATATGGAGTAGTAGAGACTACCTTGGTCGGGACTCTATTTAGCAAGTAAACAGCTGTCTTTAGTGCATAGCCCAAAAAGGATTTTGGAAGAGTTGCATGATTCATCATCGACCTAACCATGTCCATCAAGGTTCGGTTGCACCTCTCAGATACACCATTATGCTGTGGTGTATATGGCAGAGTCCATTGGGACAGTATCCCATTGTTCCTAAGATAATCTTGAAACTCTTGACTTAAGTATTCTCCACCCCGATCGGATCGAAGTATTTTAATACTTTTGCCAAGTTGTTTCTCTACTTCATTTCTGAATTCTTTGAATTTATCAAAAGCTTCAGATTTGTGTTTCATCAAGAACACATAACCGAATCGTGAGTGATCATCGATAAAGGTGATGAAGTAGTTATAGCCTCCTTGTGCTTGAGTTGACATTGGTCCGCATACATCGGTATGTATTAGACCAAGCAACTCTCCCACTGGATTACCCTTTCCGGGAAGGGTAATTTGGTCATCTTGCCTTTTAAGCACGATTCGCATGTATCAAATGAACCGGGTTCAAATGATTCCAAAATTCCACATCGGTGTAATTCGGTCATGCGTTTCTTACTTATATGGCCAAGACGACTGTGCCACGTGTAGGAGTCTATTCGATTATCTATTCGAGCACGTTTGTTGCTAACTTCGATATTGAAAACGTCACTGGGTAAATATAACGTGTAGATGCCATTGCACAAAGTTCCATTTCCATAAAGAACGCCATTTAAAGTTATGTAACAACAATTGTTACTAAAAGTTAAATGGTAACCTTTTTCATTCAAACATGAAATAGATATAATGTTCTTTATTAACGAAGGAACAAAATAGCAATTATCCAATTCTAAGACAAGTCCAGTCGGGAGCTTTAGCAAATATGTTCCGATGGCAATAGCAGCAACCTTTGCTCCATTTCCAACTCGCAAATTCGCTTCTCCCTTGACGAGCCTTCTTCTATTCCTTAGCCCCTTTATGTCATTACATATCTGTGAGCCACACCCAGTATCAAGTACCCAGGTATTTGAGGAAATAGAGTGACATTCAATAACGAAGATACCTAAAGAAGATGGGGCATCGGATGCCTTCTTCTTCAAGAACTCAAGATAAACCTTGCAGTTTCTTCGCCAGTGACCCTCCTTGCCACAATGATGGCAAGTGTCTTTTGGGGTTTTTCCGGTCTTTTTGGCCTTTTTCTTCTTCCCTTTATTCTGTTCTTTGACCTTCCTCTTAGAACCTTTCTTCGAGGATCCAACTAACAGTATTGTCTTCTGATCCTGCTTTACAGAAGGCTCTACAGTCTTCAGCAGGTTGAGCAACTCTGGAAACTGGTCTAGAGTTGCATCTTTAGAAGGACGGTTGGGAAGTTGTTCTTCAAGGACATAAGCAAGCTTTTCTGCCTTGAGGACTATCCTCAGGTTTCGAAGCCAGTTCATGAAGTTCGGCCCAGTCAGTTTATTGGTGTCCAAAATGGAACGCAAGTTTATGTAAGACATGATCGAGTGATTATCTTAGAAATACAAATTGAGATTATGTGAGAAGATTGATTAAGAATGTATCAACATACATAAATTAAATCCTATTTATTTTACGAATTGAATCACCCTTATTATCAATTCGGGAGATCGTAGGAACATCTCCAAATAGGTTGATATCCAACCATAGATAAGAACCACCATGGCTGTGGCCATCAAGTTTTTCTTAGCTATGAAGGTAGGTAATTTTACCGATTACACATCACATATATGTAACTATCACTTTATGCTATCAACTAATTGAATGTTTGCATAAATCATTGGGTTGTTAACTCATTATCAAGTATGTATCATTATACATAGCACCCAACTGCACCTCTCTTCACATCGACCTTGGCTGTGACACAACAAATCGATGCTCCAAGCTTAAGGCTGACCCATTAATCAAGAAATAGTTTTAATATGGTTGGAGCTCATTCAACCGTTTAGTCAGGCTTGGATGTGTCCAACAACCAAAACTAAGGATTGACCTCTGACTCCAACTATATTATTCATAAACTAATTCCATGGTCTGAACATGTTGAGGTTCAAGTCGGGCATGGATGTGTCCATCAACCCAAGCGAGAAACAAAACTCCGATTCTAACCATATTAATGGAAGGTGTTGGCCTTAATATTTTGTAAGGGGTTTTGGGTCTCATCTTTTCTAAGCACATTCATGACATGTGTCATGACTAACGATTTCCTTAATAAAGTATGTATGCGACTCAAGTTATCAAGTCTCATTAATTGAATTAGGAACCGGATTTCCTAATTCTATTTCATACTATATTGAAGGAATTGTTTTGGGAAACAATTTCCTAAATTGTCATAATTAATTTCAGAAATAATATGTTCAAGACTTTGATTTCTCTAAATCAAAACTTATTAAATTAAGAGATAATTCCCTTAATTCAACCACATATTATTTTCATGAAAATCTCATTTAAGAAACTCTATAGGAAACCATTTTCCTAATTAATTTTGGAGACAACAATATGTAAGAGCATTACCTCTTAAAACATATTTTATTCATGGATTTAATTAATTACAACAAATCGTTTTCTAAGGGTGGCTCCCCGAGGCTCAGATACCCAAAGAAAAATAATTTGTCGTAAATCCAATTGGACGGCTCCCCGAGGCTCAATCCAAATCAAACATGACAATTTCAATTAAAAATTGGGAAATTAAATTACAACAACTAACTTTAAATTGGACGGCTCCCCGAGGCTCAATCCAAAATAAAGAATTTTGTTGTCAATTTAAAAACCAATTCAAATTTAATTGTCAATTAACTGTCCATGAATTTGTCTAGACTTTCTCAAAAGAAAGTGCCCAAAATTGCGCGCGCCTCAGACTTAAAAAGAGAGGCATTGAAAAATTTTCCTAGTTACTATGCGATCGCGCGCGCCTCAGGCATGATTTTTCGCCATTACGATGACCTGGCCACTTGCACGGTAAATAATACAATATATATATATATATATATATATATATATATATATATATATATATATATATATATATATATATATATATATATATATATATATAAAAATACAATATATATAGAGAGAGAGATAGAGATAGAGGTGCTCTGGTGCGGACCTCTCCAAACGCGACGCTGCGGACCTGCGCACGTGGCTTGCCGCATCCGCCTCTGCTCCCCTGCTGTACTTTTTTTTCTACGCGTTTCCCTTGTGGCAAGTGTCTGATCGGTCAAGGTGACCGATCAGGTGACCGATCAACAAGTTCCTGATCGGTCACCTTGACCGATCAGGAAGTTGCTGATCGGTCAAGGTGACCGATCAACAACTTGTTGATCAGTCACCTTGACCGATCAGGCAAGTGCCACATCGGTCACCTTGACCGATCAGGCACTTACCTGATCGGTAAAGAGATTCTGAGGGGTGCCTAATCGGTCTGTCAATCGGTCTGTTCTTGATCGGTCTGTTCTGATCGGTCACACTGGCCGATCAACGATTCTTGTGATCGATCACAATCTTTCGGTTGCCGCACAGAATATTTTCTGATCGGTCACCAGACCGTTCAACCTTCTATTTCTTTCTGGATCGGTCTGTTGACCGATCAGACATCCTGGATGTTCAGAAAACCTTCTGTTTCTTTCTGGATCGGTCTTGTGACCGATTTACCCATGTGCTCCCACATGCTGAGAGATTCATCGTAAAGCTTCCTTTTTCAAGTGCACTCAGCAGAGCTCTTATGCAGAGCTCCATAAGATACGATTGTCAGTTTCTCACCCTCCTCCACCATTCTAGCAAATATCTGTACAACAACTGCAAATATCTGTACAGCAACTGATGTTTATGATGCTTTAGAGCATGCTACAAGGACTGCATTCATATAAAATTACTATTACTTATGGGATCACGTATTCATATTAATTACCCAGGGTAAATCAAAATGATATAGTGGAGATAAAAGGTAGATTTTTAAGAAAATTAATAAAAATAAAGAAGCTTTCAGAAATGATTTCAGAAGCGTGGCACAATTTCTGTATTGAAATACAAATTGGCTTGGAATTACAAGCAAATGTGCCAGAATACAAGTTTGCTAAGATAGTAAATGTGCCAGAATACAAGTTTGCTAAGATAGTAAATGTGCCAGAATACAAGCAAATGCGCAGTTTCATGGAAAAGCCATCCGAAGCAAATGTGCAATTACAAACAACAACAATTCATCCGCTAAGATAGTAGCTGGAAATTGTTAAAGTGGAATACAAGAATTTAGTGCCAGCCTTTAGCGCATGGAGGTATGCTCAGGAACTCATCAAACTCTTTCACATGGACGTCGCAAGATCAAACTCATCAAACTCTTTCACAGGCACGACGGCTGGCTTTGAAGGCAGTCCTTGTGAACCTAAAGTAAAATATTATGAACTATCAAGCTAATTAAGATTCTACTACATGGATATAGCATATTACAAGGCGGATAATCCTGCTACCTCCACTTGAATTGATGCATTGCCTCCCTCAAATTTGCATCGCTCCAACAACTCCAGGGAAATAAGATATCAACAAGCTACAGGAAGATAAAATTTATCTCATTAAAATTCACAGGAATACAGCAAGAAGAAATTAAAAAACTCCACGTCATGCATAATTACAGACCTTCACTGCCATTGCTCAAGCGTAGCTTTGTGTTGACCATACAAATACAAGTTTGCAATAAAAAACAAACACTAATACACTATTACAAACCTTCATTGCCATTGCAATAAAAAACAAACACTAATACGCTAATACAAACCTTCACTGCCATTGCAATCAAAAACAATATCGACAGTAGCACAAATATTACAATACAAGTTTGCTCATAAGTTGACCATACTTGGTAACTTGCAAAAAACAATATCGACAGTAGCAATATCAAAAAGCAATACCAACCATAGATAATACCAATCATCCTAGTGCATGTTGTTAGAACCTGCAACAATAAAAATAATTATTAATGCCAAACCTGCAACAATGAACGACTATAAATTAATAAATTAAAATTATGATAGTATCTGATACAGATGCCAAATCTGGTTCATATGTGCCAACACTGTTATGATTACCATCTTCAATCGATCTGATAATTAACACATTCACATGTTTACAAAATGTAATTAGAAAATGTTTGTATTTACAATTAAAAATATAATGGATATGAATTCGTATTGCACACATACCGTTGCTGTAAATTTGGACAGTTACATTTGTCATGTGACACTCTTCGATGTCTGCATCCCCGACATAGCCTAGAATTTGATCCTGATTTCTCCTTCGATGATTTCAATCTCTTGCCACATCCTTTTGTTCTTACCGAAGAAGGATCAATAATACCAAGTCCCTCATCCATAGATTTCCTCCTTTCACTTTTATCAAGGCATGTTCTATTAATGTTCATCTCCTGAATTTTCTTATAGATATAATCAAATTGTTCATCCACGAAGGTTGTCCCCTCATTAGTTAAAGAGGCATCATCAATTAATACTAAAGTTTTATAGGATAACTTTGAGTGTCTCGACATCAACAACCTTTCTGGATCTGGATCCTTCCTCAAATTTTGCTCTCCCAAAGCATATATTGCTCCAACTTTTGCATCTCGTGTCCATCGTTTCAATATATATGTATCAGGCAAATGAAACATTTGGTTTATGCAAAAAAAAAGTTAACATATGCCTACATGGAAAGCCCTCAAACTCAAATTTTGTGTAGCTACATGAAATATAATCCCTTTGTTTGTCATGTGTGAGTACCCTTGGTTTGGAGGAAGAAGAATTTTGAAATTTCATCACATTATAAACCACTGAGTCAACTCCTGTAAATGCATGTTGCACATAATAACTATGATTCTCGGTCATTTCACTTTGAAACTCCATCCATTTCTTTTTAGTGTACAACTTAACCATTTGGGTTTCCATTGGCCATGTAGTCATAGTCTTGGGTTGCTCATTCATATCAATATGATCTGCAACTAATTCATTATGTCTTTGATGTCTCAGTGCTCTATTAAAACGGGTGATAAAATCCATCAATGAATTCTTATTTGAGACATATCTCTTGAAAAAAGCATGTGAACCTTCAGATCTTTGACTACTTGACATTCCAGCACAAAATATAGAACTAAAATACATTGGTACCCATCTGTGTCGCAATTCATATATCAAGGACAACCAACATTATTCTCCAAATTAGCACACTTGATAGTCTCTTCCCATGACTTCTCAAAATCATTAGGTGTGGTACAATTTGTAATGACATTTTTTATGCTTTGATAGTGATTTCGAAAAGTCAAAGGGGGCAATTTTTCTAGAAATTTATTCAGTATGTACCACAAACAGTATCTATGCACTGTGTGAGGAAAAACTTGTGTAATGGCTTTTGTCATAGCAGGATCCTGATCAGTGATGATAATGTTTGGTGGACCTGTAGGCATGACTTCTATAAACTTGTTAAGTAACCAAATAAAAGAATCAGTTTTCTCGTCACTTAGAAACCCACAACCAAAAAGAATTGTCTGATGATGACGATTAATTCCTACAAATGGTGCGAAGATCAAACCATATTTGTTAGTGTTATATGTCGTATCAAATACAACTATATCATCAAATACACTATATACTCTCCTTGATATATGATCAGCCCAAAAACACCTAGTAAATCTGTTATCTGAATCAGTCTCATAATCAAAGAAAAAAGATAAATTCTTCTCTTGCTCAGATATAAAAAACTCAATCAATGTTTCAGCATTAATACCCTTTTGTTCATCTCTTAGATTTCTTTCTAAATTTCTAATATCTTTTTCTGTGCAACCAACCCCCTCAGGCTCCCCATACTCTATCTCCAATAATCGTATTTGTTGACAAGTAGGTGCATTTGCCTCTGAAAATTGTTTTGTCAATGTTTTCTTTGCTATTGAAATATTACGATGCGAGTGTAGCAAATGCACCTTTGATGGAGTCGAAAGTGGATGATTATGAGTTTCTATGAAGTTACTGACAACCCAATTAGGTCCAGTCTGTTTCTTGACAAATGCAATATTGGACTTATAACCCGTTCTAACTGCACCACGTGCTCTTTCCCTTGTCACTTGATCAGTTTTTCCATGCCCTTCTTTAAAGCATACTGATAACCACCATTTTGTTGATTATTTTAGGCTCTAAAATCTATGTTTGATCCACATTTTATATGCTTAAGTTTGCAATTGTATTAGGTTTCATGTATTTCTTCTATTTCGGCTTTTAATTCAAATCTTTGTATATTTGGGATATTTTTGGCACTAAATTTGAATATCATTTTGTAGGCTTCAAATGATCATGGACCTAGATCAAATCGGGTCAGACTTGAGTCAGCATCGGATCCAGATCAAAGGGATCAAGCATCGGATTAATAGGAGGTCCATTCCAGAGAACGGCTAGATCTGAGCCATCAGTCAACTTATGGTCAATCCGAGTTCAAGATAGAGTCAATCATGACCATAGATCAAGATCTGAAAATTTTTAGCCAGATCAGAAGTAATCTGACCGTTGGATCAAGCTCAAGATGTTCTAGACCATCCATTCAAGAAAAGGGAAGATCTGGACCATCGACCACTGATCTGGTTAATCCGAGCTGGGAACAGGTAGATCAGGACCATTGATTGGAATCTGTGGAGTTTGGTTCAGATCTGAAGAGATTCGACCGTTGGATGAAGCCAAATCGATTTCAGCCGTTCGTTGCTAAGTATTTAAGTTCTTCTTCTCCCAGGTTGGCTGAACCAAGAGCTGGCTGAACCAAAGGCTGAGCTGAGTTGAAACTGGCTGAACCAAAGGCTGAGCTGGATGAACCAGGGCTGAACCGGACTGCTGGGCTGAACCCAAGCTCTGGGCCGAACTCAAAGGGCTGACCCGTGAACCCACACACAGCAAGCAACCATTAGGCACTCGATCCCGATCCAGATCAGGGGGACGCGATTTCTTCCCTTAGCCGCAACCGCTGCTTCATCTTCTCGAACCCACTCTCACCGCCGGCGGCTCTCCTCCATCTTCATCGCCGCCGGCTGGTTTTCCACCTCTCCATCTCCAACTGTCTCTCGGGTTGAGAGAGAGTAAGGGTCTCTTCTTTCGGGTTCGAAGAGGAGTCTCCACCTCTCCATCTCGCCACCGACCACAAGCTAGGGCTCGGGGTCCGAACCCTAGTCGACCTTCAATCCAACACTCTCTCGGGTTGGAGGAGAAGAGGATTGTGAGGCGATCTTCCACCTTCACGGCCGGACGACCTTCTTTCACAGCAGCTTCTCTTTTCTTCGGTAGTTTATTCCTTCATAGTTTTTCTTCACATCATTCCTTTACAGCAATTCGATCACTTCTTAACAGTTTTTTTCTTCAGCAGATTTCACAATTACTTCATAGCAGCTTAATTTCCTTCACAGTTCTTCCACTTCACAGCAGATCCAGCAGCCAGCAAATCTCTTTCCCAGCGCAGTTTCTCTTCAACATCATCCAGCAGATTTTCTTCATCAGATTCACAACAGTTCTTTCGTTCACAGCCGAGTTTGGTAGCTTTTGTTCCACTTCCAGCTCGATGCCATCAGATTTCACAGCAGTTCATTAGATTGGATTAATTGGCTTCCTTCATCAGATTGTTTGATTGGGTTAATGTAGTTGAATTTTATGTGTTGGATGTTGAATGTTTGTATTGGATGAATCTTCCCCATTGCAATTTGCATGTTCTTGAAGCAATTTCAATCATGCCTATATGGTGTTTGGTCAAATGCCTCTTAGAACAATTACTTTCAATCGTGATGTTTCTTAGTTGCTTAACTTCGATTTTGTAGTGCTTTTCCCATTGCTTTAAGTTTTATGTCTTCATTACATGCAATTAAGTTAGGAGATTAGATTTCTTTAATGCTGTAGGTTTTTGTTCCATGTTTAGTTTTGTTGATGCTTAATTTAAAATTGTCCTTTTCTTTTCTGCAATTGTAGTTAGGTTAAATTAGATTTCCTTACCTGCATTGTCTTTTCTTAATTAGAACTAGATTTCATACCTGCTTTGCTATTTCTTTTCGTAGTATTAACGTTCAAATACAAACCCCAGTTTCATATCCAAAACCCAAAAGCAATAACATACGATCCTAAGGTTTATCATGCATCAACTACATTCGTTGGGAGACGACTCGAGTTCCTCTATGCTACATTAGTTTAGAGGAGTTCGATACTTTAATTGTATTTGATACTCGCGGTACGACACGCAGTCTATCACATACAAATTGTTTCCAAGTCACTTCATTTGTCATCTTATTTTTCTTGCTCGTGTGGATCCTTGAACTAAATCTAGCTTCTCGTGCATATTGATTATAGAATGAATATCTCATCTAGTGATGTAAATTCCATTCCAATTTTTGGTTTTCAATCATCTGCAACTTGAGGAATATATTTCTGATCATCAACTCTTTGCCCTTCCATTTCTAGATGCCCTAAATAGAAATTGCAGGTACAACAGAGTTCCAACAAAATAGAAAAACAAAAATCAAGACTAAAAGGAAAGAACAACAGAATATCAAGAGATCAAGATTTCTTAATAAATAATTTATTAACAAAAAACAGGATTGCCTAAAATGAAGCATAAAATGAAGCATAGCTCATATAACAAAAAACAAGCTATCAGAATTTTACATATAACAAATACAGATTATTCATAACAAAAGAAGTTGTATCAGGATTGCTTAAATACAGATTTTACATAAAGCATGCTAACAAGTGTATCAGGATTGCTAAAACAAATACAGATTTTACATAAATAAAGAAGCATAGCTTAAAATAAATATAGATCTTCTTATATTGCCGTGACTTTACTTCTATGCTCAAGGCATGAATGATCAGTGTAGAGATGGTTTGTTGTGCAAGAATCAAAATAAAAAACATATGTTCTTTTATTAGGCATGATCCTCTGATAAATTCAAAGAAGTCTAGAAATTCAAAGAATTGGGTATTACCGCTGTGGAAAGGGGATGATCCTGCTGTGGCGAGGGAGGCTGTGGGCCGAAGCCAAGCTCTGCTGTGGCGCGGGAGGCTGTGGGGGCGGCGAGCTCTGCTGTGGTGAGGATTAGGGCTTTTGTGAAGGAGGCTTTTGTGGGAGATCGAGAGAGAGGGCGAAGCGAGGCGAGCTCTACTATGGCGTGGGAGGCTGTGGGGGCACTGAGCTCTGCTGTGGCGAGGATTAGGGTTTTTGCGGGAGATCGAGAGAGAGGGCGAAGCGAGGCTTTTGCTGGACTTCAAGAGAGAGGGCGAAGCGAGGAGAGCTCTGCTGTGGCAAGGGAGGCTGTGGGGGCGCCGAGCTCTGCTCTGCCCGGACTTCCCTTGAAGCGAGAGAGGGCGAGGGGCGAGGGAGGCTTCGGTTCGGCGAGAGTTAGGGCACGGTGAGGGAAGAAATGACGACAAGTTGTGGGGCGGCGAGGGAAAGTGTGGAGCAGTGCTTCGGTTCGGCGAGAGTTAGGACACGACGAGGGAAGAAATGACGCGTGGCAACAAAATTAGAACGACGAAGGTAAAAAAAAATAGATGCGGACACGCTACGAGGGCAAGTCCGCAGCGTCGCGCAGCAGTCGATCTGCGCCAGAGAAAAACTATATATATATGATCCTGTTGACAAGCGAAGACCGGTTCTCACTCGGATGACTCGGTCTGACCAAGACGACCCGGTCTGCTGTAGCCCGGGGGGTCGGACTCGGGCTGAATAGGAGTCAGGCTCAAGTCACTCGGCTCGGACCAAAATGGGGCTCACGAAGTGGTGGTGTGGTTGCGAAAATGGCAGCGATCCTTTCTTTGGAGCCCCAAGGGGGGTTTATATAGGGGAAGGAAAACTGTCTGCGGTGTCAGAGATGTCTTATCTCATTAAGGACTGATCAGTTGATAGATCACACTAGTGGCAACGATATTAATGGTGTGAGACTGCCACAGCCGCCTGACACCCTGCTTAAGCTGTCTCTTCCATTCCTCATTAACTCTTGGCGACTTTGTCAGGTGATGATTATGTTGGGAGGGGGGGGGATCGACCACCTTACTACTGACAGGAGCGAGTTATAATCGTTCAGCCGACCCACCGTAACTGACAAGCTAGGTCAACCGGGGGAACGACCGACCTCTGGTGACCGATCCCAAGTGCCCAATCTCGAGTGACCGGCCTCGAGTGCCCGACCTCGAGTGCTCGACCTCGGGTGACCGACCTCGAGTGCCCGACCTCGAGTGACCGACCTCGAGTGCCCGGCCTCGAGTGGCCGACCTCGAGTGCCCGACCTCGAGTGACCGACCTCGTGTGCCCGACCTCGAGTGACCGACCTCGAGTGACCTGTTGGAACCCAGATGGCTAGAGAGGGGGGGGGTGAATCTAGTCGGACACAAAGCTTTTGAAACTTTTGAAACTATTCTGCACTACAGAGTTAGGCAGCGGAAGCAAATGCAGAAACAGAAAACTAAAAACAACAAAGCAAAGGAAAGCAAACCGACGCTAACACCTCGATATACAAGGTTCGGGGATAACTTGCCCCTACTCTTTGGCGTGCCCGTAAGGTGGGCGATCCCTTGATTGTCGGCAGATCAAGCCCCGGTGAACTCCGGATAGTAGCAGCCTCCTTCTCGGTGGAGAAACCTCTCCACAAGTGATCTCAAGAAGATACAAGTTAAGCATAGAGACACTCGAGAAGACAAGCTCACAAAGATGTAACAAGATTGCTCAAGCACAAAGCAACAGAGAGCACGAACACAGCCCAGCCAAACTTCCCAAGTTTCTGTCTTGTTCGCCACCGCTCCTCTGCATCCAGCTTTGTCTCTTAAGCTCCTGCTCAACGTCGCCAGCTCCATCAGCACCACTGACTCACACCCTGACCTACTGACCTCTCTGAGTACTCAGTCCACTGGACACTCCTCCAGCTGAGCCTCTGTCAGTTGCCAGTCGCGCCTTCGTTAGTTGCCAGTTGCGCCAGACGCCGTTGAGACCTGAAAACACAATAGATCCAAACCTGCTCCAAGGAAAGCCTCCCATTGACCCTCCTTGAGTGTTTGAATCACCTGCTATCACCTGCACACTCCAACAGAGGCTTAGCAATGCATATCAAAAAGAAATCAGTAAGTAGCAGAGAATCGGCAGTGAAAACAGACTTCTGACAGCGTATTTGAATTAAAGTTCTGCTCCTTATCGGTCCCCAGACCGATCAGGGAGGAGCCTGATCGGTCACCAGACCGATCAGGGAGGAGCCTGATCGGTCACCAGACCGATCCAGCAGTTTCTGCACACTCCTGATCGGTCCCCAGACCAATCAGGCTCCTGCCTGATCGGTCCCCAGACCAATCAGGCTTGAGTGAACAGTGATTCTTTAATCAAATCCTAAGTCTCTGATCGGTCACCGGACCGTTCTGGACCTGATTAGCAAGGGAACTCAACTCATTGTTCGCTCCCTGATCGGTCACCAGACCGATCAGGAGCTGTGCAGTGAGTGAAACACACACTCCCTGATCGGTCACCAGACCGATCAGACATCGCTGGATCGGTCACCAGACCGATCCACGAAGGAGTAGCGTGCCAACTCCATGATCGGTCACCAGACCGATCCAGGGACGCAGACCTAGCCTTCCAAGCTAGGATTTCATTCACCTTAGCCCTCCAAGCTAAGGATTTTTCAATCTAACTCTCCAAGTTGGGAATTTGTACCTAACCCTCCAAGTTAGGACTTTTCACCTAGCCCTCCAAGCTAAGACTTTTCACCTAGCCCTCCAAGCTAGGACTTTTCACCCAACCCCTCCGAGTTAGACCTTCATCCAACCTAGCCCTCCAAGCTAGGCACCTGACCCTCCAAGCCAGGACTTTTTCACCTAACTCTCCAAGATGGGAATTTGCACCTAACCCTCCAAGTTAGGGCTTTTCACCTAGCCTTTCAAGCTAGGACTTTTCACCTAGCCCTCCAAGCTAGGACTTTTCACCCACCTCTTCCGAATTAGGACTTTTCAACACCTGGCTCCACTCACCAGGACCCGGCTTCACTCACCGGGATTTCCAACACCTGGCTTCACTCACCAGGACCCGGCTTCACTCACCGAGATTTCCAACACCTGGCTTCACTCACCAGGACCCGGCTTCACTCACCGGGATTTCTCACACCTAACCCTCGTGCCTAATCACTGATCAGGACTTAACCATCATCATAATCAGAATCATAATCAACCTAAACTAAAATCGATGTCAACACCAAAACAACAATCAGGGCCAGACAGCATCAACAATCTCCCCCTTTTTGTTGTTTGACAACCCGATTTATGTTTAGGTATCAATCAATTCAATCCTCATAAGGGAATCATGATCCTTCCCCTATAATAACCATAAACTTAATCAGTCATTCTCTCCCCCTTTGTCAAACATCGAAAATGGTATGGTTATTAAGTTTAAACATACCTCCCCCTCAAACCAAGGGTCTCTCCCCAAACCCAAAATAATCAAAGGATACTTTTTGAATCGCATATGAGGGGCATATATCATAAATGTATCATGACAACAATGTATATGCATCATACGCCAAAAAGTGTGAATTTCACATGAAAACAAATACAGAATAATATCATGGTCAAATACGTATATGCTTCACATGACAAGTAAGGAATGCATCTGTATCTGACACATAGTCCTGATTGGTCTCCGTGACCCATCAGGTTCGTTGATCACGTGATACAGAAACATATCTGATTAGTCTGGGGAGCGATCAAATTTCAGAAAAATTCCTGAAACTCTGATACATTCCTGATCAGACTGCATTAACAATTTGCATTCGACAATAGGGATGTAGACTCTATTGAGATTCGTTATTTCAGAAAAATTTCCGAAACACGACATTAAGAACAAGAGTCATGACTCAACAAACCCTTTCTTAAGAATTTGAACATTCCAACATAGGTTTGTATCAAATCAGTATTAGGTTTTGTTCCAAGTATTTTAACCATCATCCTACTACTCAGTTATATTGATATTTCATCAAAATTGATAAAGGGGGATTGGTCTGAGGAGTGATCTGATACAACTGATCATTGTTGATCTGATCGGTCACCGGACCGATCAGTATGATTCCTGATCGATTACCAGACTGATCAGGGTGAGTCCTGATCAGTTGGTGGACCGATCAGGTCTGATACAGTATGCTTTCTGAAACTGATCAGTTTCAGAAACAATTTCGTTTCACCTCTTACCCACTCCCAAACCTTAATTCAAATAGTTTTAATCCATTTGGTCCTAAGGGTTCCCTTAATCAAAATACATTTCTTCAACCAATTATCAAAATAGGATACTAATATCAAATTTTCAAAACATGATCAGATTTCATGACACAAACAAAAATATGATCAAACTTTCAAGAACATGCTTGTATCAAATTAATATCAAAACATGATCAAGCTTTCTAACACATGATTGTATCAATACAATTCATAAGGTTGTATTTTGTCCGACATGCTTTTATCTCAATTAACTAGTTTAAAAAACATTTCAAAAGCATGCCGACGCTAGAGAGGGGGGGGGGTGAATCTAGTCGGACACAAAGCTTTTGAAACTTTTGAAACTATTCTGCACTACAGAGTTAGGCAGCGGAAGCAAATGCAGAAACAGAAAACTAAAAACAACAACCCAAAGCAAAGGAAAGCAAACCGACGCTAACACCTCGATATATAAGGTTCGGGGATAACTTGCCCCTACTCCTTGGCGTGCCCGTTGTTGGGACCGGGTGCATGTCGACAAGGATACGAGTTCGTAAAATTCAAAATTTTTACGTGCAGCGGAAGAGTTTGCATAAAATAATTTCCTAAATTATTTTAACTTCGTATCTAGCATGCAACCTTACATTGTGTTGACATAATCATAAAATAAAACTTTGCGGAAAAGTAAACAAATTTACCAAGTACCTCTCGTAACTCGAAGTAAGGGACGAGATTCAACCGTAGCGTCCCTTGGAAGCTCCGCCTCTATTCGCGTCCACGCCGAGTTCTCTTCGGGATGACTTCGCAAAGTCACGAGTTTTGTGCCGACGAGAACTACTAGATTCTCGGAAGGCACAACTAGATGAACAAGAGAGGAAAGATAGGAAACTAACCAACGAAGTAACGGAATCGAATTCCGAGAAGAGAGGAGTCGCTATCCGCTTCTTCTTCTTCGTGTTCGGGTTCTCCTTCTTCTTCTTGAAGCTCACGGCCTCCACCACCTTGGATGTAGGTTGGGCGCCGGCCCTAGGGGAGCTAGGGTGGCCGCCGGCCCTAAGGGAAGAGAGGGAGAGAGAGGAGAGATTAAGAGAGAGAGGGAGAGAATTATTAATCTCTTAATTAGTTGAATTGGAATAAGGGCTAGCCTTTGGTTCCTTTATATAGTAGCAACTCCTTTGCTAAGTCTCCCTCTAAACCGAATTAACGGAATTAACGGAATTAGTTATAAGAAATTTATCTTATAAATTTTCTTATTAATTATTCCGTTTAAACCGAGTCTTTATTATAAACCAATTTATAATAAAACTAATTCTTCTTCTCTTTAAATTATGGAATAAATTTTTATAAGAAATTTATAAACTTTCTTATTATGGAAAAATCAATTCATAATTGATTTTATAAAATTAAAATAAACCAATTCATGGATTATTTTAATCTTCCATAAAAGAATAAATTTCTATAAATTTTATTTATATAAATTTCTCTATACAAATTTATTTATCCATAATTTATAAAATAAATCACACTAGATTTATTTTATTAATTAAACCAATTAAATTGGTTTTTCTCCCTTTAATGGCCGGCCAACACCAAGAGGGTGGACACCCTCTTTGGTCGGCCAAAACAACCCGAACCGATCGCGAATTAAACCCATTTAATTCGCCCAAAAAGCCTTCAAAAGACTTAGTCATTTTTAGCTTCCATTGCGCCTCTGATTAACTCAGATTCGACTTATTTCTCTTGATCGGAAAATCCAATTTTCAACTCGTTTTAAATCCCTCGGATTACTCGTAGTGCGTGTGACTAAATAGGCTTTCGATTTATGTTGGCCGTCTATAATCAACCAATTATTGAACGGTCATGAGTGGCACCTAGTAGTACATCATGACCCCCAATTAATCGAAAGATCAACGGTTTGACCTCAAAGAAATTATTCTGAAACCCTTCAGTAGCTCTAATGAATTGTGCCTCATTCCCTTCACCACCTTATACCTACTTGGTTCAGGACACGGTCAATGGTGTCAGTCCCCACTAGGCTGACTACGTCACACCTAGCCCAAGTAGTGTCTTTCTCGTCCTTTGAATTTCTAATTACTCTCATGTATTTAAGAGACTCGCACTCTTAACATGATATGCTCTGGCCAGAGGCTTTGAGTAACAATCCGACGATAGGCCTGGGTATACATCTCCTCGTAAGGAGTGGTGAATCCTTTGTAGGCTGTTCAAACATCTTCGGGCACTTTGGCTTATACCCGATCATCCTGGGTCCACACCTCCTTGGAGATGCTTGCTTAAGATGTCAAAGTATAAGTCTCCATGACCAAGATGACTTGAACACCGCAAGTCAAAGGAACATCGCACTTAAGCCGCAGTAAGATCTTCATTGACATATCTACATGTAGATTCCCATATGAAGTCTTACAGCTAGTCACTCCAATGAACTAGTTCCCTTAACTAGCATCCATGTTTATCTCCGGACATCCCAATGTCACCAGCCAATGAGAATCAGCTGAATAGAGAATAACCCATGCTAGTCTCAATAGAATTGATAATGTCCGTATTTATCAATTCATCGACTAGGGATATTTCCAACAATTCACATTTGCACATTTAGAGATAATCACTAGTTGTGATCCCATCACAAATTCTCTTATGCTGTGAATTGTATGGCGGACATTCAGTATATGAGTTTAAGATCCCAATCAAATACAAACATGTATACTCAAATAGTGAATTATCATTTATTAAAATAAATGTTTACAATCATAAGGCGATTGCCTTAGGACACTTCTCTCATATCACTAACACCCGTAAGGTGGGCGATCCCTTGATCGTCGGCAGATCAAGCCCCGGTGAACTCTGGATAGTAGCAGCCTCCTTCTCGGTGGAGAAACCTCTCCACAAGTGATCTCAAGAAGATACAAGTTAAGCACAGAGACACTCGAGAAGACAAGCTCACAAAGATGTAACAAGATCGCTCAAGCACAAAGCAACAGAGAGCACGAGCACAGCCCAGCTAAACTTCCCAAGTTTCTGTCTTGTTCGCCACCGCTCCTCTGCATCCAGCTTTGTCTCTTAAGCTCCTGCTCAACGTCGCCAGCTCCATCAGCACCACTGACTCACACCCTGACCTACTGACCTCTCTGAGCACTCAGTCCACTGGACACTCCTCCAGCTGAGCCTCCGTCAGTTGCCAGCCGCGCCTTCGTCAGTTGCCAGTTGCGCCAGACGCCATTGAGACCTGAAAACACAATAGATCCAAACCTGCTCCAAGGAAAGCCTCCCATTGACCCTTCTTGAGTGTTTAAATCACCTGCTATCACCTGCACACTCCAACAGAGGCTTAGCAATGCATATAAAAAAGAATTCAGCAAGTAGCAGAGAATCGGCAGTGAAAACAGACTTTTGACAGCGTATTTGAATTAAAGTTCTGCTCCTGATCGGTCCCCAGACCGATCAGGGAGGAGCCTGATCGGTCACCAGACCGATCCAGCAGTTTCTGCACACTCCTGATCGGTCCCCAGACCAATCAGGCTCCTGCCTGATCGGTCACCAGACCAATCAGGCTTGAGTGAACAGTGATTCTTTAATCAAATCCTAAGTCTCTGATCGGTCACTGAACCGTTCTGGACCTGATTAGCAAGGGAACTCAACTCACTATTCGCTCCCTGATCGGTCACCAGACTGATCAGGAGCTGTGCAGTGAGTGAAACACACACTCCCTGATCGGTCACCAGACCGATCAGACATCGCTGGATCGGTCACCAGACCGATCCACGAAGGAGCAGCGTGCCAAATCCCTGATCGGTCACCAGACCGATCCAGGGACGCAGACCTAGCCTTCCAAGCTATGATTTCATTCACCTTAGCCCTCTAAGCTAAGGATTTTTCAATCTAACTCTCCAAGTTGGGAATTTGCACCTAACCCTCCAAGTTAGGACTTTTCACCTAGCCCTCCAAGATAAGACTTTTCACCTAGCCCTCCAAGCTAGGACTTTTCACCCAACCCCTCCGAGTTAGACCTTCATCCAACCTAGCCCTCCAAGCTAGGCACCTGACCCTCCAAGCCAGGACTTTTTCACCTAACTCTCCAAGATGGGAATTTGCACCTAACCCTCCAAGTTGGACTTTTCACCTAGCCCTCCAAGCTAGGACTTTTCACCTAGCCCTCCAAGCTAGGACTTTTCACCCACCTCTTCCGAATTAGGACTTTTCAACACCTGGCTCCACTCACCAGGACCCGGCTTCACTCACCGGGATTTCCAATACCTGGCTTCACTCACCAGGACCCGGCTTCACTCACCGAGATTTCCAACACCTGGCTTCACTCACCAGGACCCGGCTTCACTCACCGGGATTTCTAACACCTGGCTTCACTCACCAGGACCCGGCTTCACTCACCGGGATTTCTCACACCTAACCCTCTAGGTTAGGATTTCAATCAACCCGTGCCTAATCACTGATCAGGACTTAACCATCATCATAATCAGAATCATAATCAACCTAAACTAAAATCAGTGTCAACACCAAAACAACAATCAGGGCCAGACTGCATCAACATGACCGACCTCGAGTGCCCGACCTCGAGTGCCGACCTCGAGTGACCTTGACCATGCTTAACCATTCTTGGTTCGGAGCGGAGATCAAACCCGACCTCGAGTGACCTTGACTAGGCTTAACCATTCTTGGTTCGGAGCGGAGATCAAACCCGACCGGGCCTCCAATCCTTCTAAAAAAATCATACACCCGGATCACAAGCCTCCCCCTCAAGTCTAGTCGAAGGAGGCGATTAGTCCGACTGACTAGGCTCCCAGCCCGGTCGGCATACCACTTCCTCACCTTCCTACGCATCACATCGTATTCCTAATCTTCTCACTTAAATGCCGGATCCCCCATCAAATCCCCATTAATGCGAGACCATGTGTCAGCTCCCGACTGGAGACCTCTGGCAACGAAGCGTCATCGGCACGGCTCGTGCGGTGTTCGACCGAAGCTTCGAGGTCTAGGAAATGATAGGGATCGGTCGGTGAGGACTCCAGCCCGCCATTTTCCTCTCCCCCATCCAATGGTCCTCCTGGTTTCACTCGCGGTATAAATAGGCCCAAGCCCTCATTTTACCCCTTTTTATCCTGACCTCTGCCTTTTCTTTGGCTTTTGTCCGATCTCCGCCGCTCGACCCCCTCGACTCCGGCGAGCAGTGTTTCCGGCGAACTTCGTTTTTAGGTATTCCTTTTCTCTGCCGAGTCTTTGCTGTGTCTTTTCTGACTTCGTCTCGATGGCTGAGTCGTCCGTGCCACCCGAGCCATGGTATCTAACCACCCGTTCTTCACTATCCCTAGGTCAGTTAGAAACTTTGCGTATAGATTATCTAATTCCAGAGGACCACGTAATGGCCCTTCCTGACTGGCGGGGTCGGCCACACGGACCCCCCTTAAATTATTTCACTGTCTTCTCCGACCAACTGTTGGCCGGCCTACGCTTTCCCCTTCATCCGTTCTTTCGTGAAGTCTGCCGATACTTCCAGGTGTCCTTGTCCCAATTGGCCCCAAACTCAATTAGAATCTTGTGCGGCGCCGTGATCATTTTCACCGCCCACCGAGTCCCTCTGGAACCTCGGGTGTTCCATTACTTCTACTATCTCAAGAAGCAAAGCCCGGGAACTTCTATTTCCAGGCTCGCATTAACTCAGCCTTCTTAGAGAAAGTCCCCTCATCTAATAAAGGTTGGAAATCTCATTTCTTCTACATCCGATCGACCCCTACCCCAAGCTGGCCTACCGCGTGGGTAGAAGACCTACCCAATCACCCTCAGCTGCCCAAGAACCTTCGCTCGGACCCAGGCTATCGAGTTGCCTTCTCCAAGCTTCGGGGAGCCTGCTACCACGCGAGCAAACTGCTGATTGAGGGCATGCTGTATCTCTTCCGGCTGAGTCAGGTTCCGGCGGAGTTATCAGGCACTCTCGGTAAGTCTTTATTCGGGTTGTAGGTCTGTTAATGCTAACTAAAACTCTCTCCTTTGTGCAGCTGAAACCATGTATAGCGCTCGGGTCGATGCTGTCTTGGATCGGGAAGAAGCAGCTATGGAGGCTTTGGCGCCCAGCTGGCTGCTGACCGGATGACACCGCCAGTAAACATTGCACCAGCTCCCGAGCAACTTGAGACTGTGGAAGACAGCCCAGAAGAGGGTCTTCCGGCTAGGGACTCAGGGGCAGCAACCCGAGTAGCGGACGAGGGGACGTCCGCTCAGGTAGAGGAAGAAGAAGAAGAAACGGAACAGGCAGCTTCCGCGGGTCTGGTCAGGAAGCGCCGCCGGCTGATCCTCTCCTCGGGCACGCCTTCGTCTCCAGTACCGACTCCTGGGGGTCATGCCGCAGCGCCTTCTCGCCCCGACCGAGCTTTGCCCAGCGCTCGGGCGCCGACTCCCGGCTCAGCTCCCCCTCGGTCCGGCATTCGTGGCCCGGCTTCGGCCACACCCCGCTTGGGAGCTCAGGCTTCCACCTTAACAGTACCCCCGTCTGGAGCATTGACCTTGGGTACCACGTCGTCTTTCAGGGCCCCTCAGGCGAGCGCCGCCAACGTCGACACCATGGAGTCTCTCTTGTATATGCATTCACCCCCGAGGTCTGTGGTGGATATCCAGGTCCCTTTAGCAACTGCTTTGACCCAAGTAGTCCAGCCTCAGCCGCTTAATCTGCACGACCATCTGGTCTCGGGCTGGGATCAAGGTCAGGCTGTGGCCTTCGCCATGAACCCTGTCAGTTTAGCCGACAACTTCTTCTTGGAAGTGACTCAGGTACATTCTTCCCCCGCCTGATGCCTCATGTTGGCTCTTATATCATTCGTGTGACCTTGTAGCATTGGGCGGCGAGTCAAGCGGTCAGCCAGGCGTTAGTTATCAATATCAGGGAGCGCCGGGTGGCCGATCGGAGGGTGAAGGAGTTGGAAGCCAAACTGGCGGACTGCACCCTTCCCCCAGGCGAGGAGGGTCTGGACCAACTGCGCTCGGAAATAGCGGCATTGAGGCTGCAGCAATCGCAATTGGAGGCCCGATCAGAGGAAGAACAAAGGACAATGGCCCAAGCCACCGTGGAGGTAGAATGATTGTCAAACCGGGTGGGCCATCTAGAGGGTGAGAATAAGATTCTCCAAACTCGCAACACCCGAAACCGTTCCGACTTGGATAAGAAAACCGTAGAGGCTAAGGGTCTCCAATGGCAACTGAAGGAATCGGATGCCGCTCACCATCAGACCCAACTTGCTCTGAAAAACAAGGAGACGGAGCTAGCCGCCCAACAAGAGGCCTTCCAAGGTCTTGAAGTTCAGCTAGTTAGCAAGGAGAAACAGCTGGCTGCTCGGGAGACCGCCATTCAAGGGAAGGACACTGAGATCGCTCGGCTCAGGAAGGAGTTAGAGGACTATAAGTCGGGCGAGTCTGCACGGATCGAAGCAGCTCGCCTGGCCTACATTCAGTCGGATCCTTTCCTCGACCAAGTGGCGGAGTGAACCGGCGGCATGATCCTATACGACGTGAAGGGCGCTATCCAACAGCTGACCGAAGCAGGCCACCTTCCCGCAGACCTTCCGCCCAATGCAGTGAAGCTGAGGCGGATTAATGCCTCGATTCCTGAGGATGCCTTCCCCCCGTTCACTTAGACTAACATTCAGTTCTTACTTACTTCACCCTGACTTAGCCATTAGGCCTTATATTTCTCGCTAGGATCTCGTTTTGCTTGACTCGGCTCTCAGGGCCCAATTTTGTGAGGGCCGCAGGCCTCGCTTTAATTACGTTGGCTTTTTATTCCTTCTTCCTTCTTATTTTACTGTGCTTGTTGGTTCACAATGCACGAGATATTTACTAAGCGTTGTTCACTCGGCGCGTCAGACTTATTCTTAGTAGGTCGACTTTCGGATTCGCAGCAAATTTCCACCAAGTATTCATCGCTCGGGCTACTCATGCCCTTTTATCTGAATTTGGTTCTTTAAGTCGGTCAAGAAACTTTGCTGAGTGTCAGATGTTAGAGACATCTGCGCTATCAGCCGTTCGACCGGGTTGATACTCGGACTCAGGGATGTTGCTCGGTCGGGTCGGCACCCCGACTTGGGGATGTCGCCTGGTCCTTCATGACTGACCGACCACTTGACTCAGCAGACGGAGCGTGGGAAGCCATGCCTCGACGGTAGATATTGTGGAAACATAGTACTTCATATTTTTCTTGAGCGAGAGTCTGGACACCGCCCGACTTACCCTGACCGAGCGTGGACCGCCACTCCCGACCGGGCCCCGACCAAACGTGGAACGCCACGCCCGTTCGGCGCCGAGTCCGGTGGGTGCGTGGGAACCTGCCCACTTAGAACTTGCCTGAGCAAGAGTCCGGACACCGTCCGACTTACGCTGACCGAGCGTGGACCGCCACGCCCGACCGGGCCCGATCGAACGTGGAACGCCACGCCCGATCGGCGCCGAGTCCGGTGGGTGCGTGGGAACCTACCCACTTATAACTTGCCTGAGCAAGAGTCTGGACACCGTCCGACTTACCCTGACCGAGCGTGGACCGCCACGCCCGACCGGGCCCGACCGAACGTGGAACGCCACGCCCGATCGGCGCCGAGTCTGGTGGGTGCGTGGGAACCTGCCCACTTATAACTTGCCTGAGCAAGAGTCTGGACACCGTCTGACTTACCCTGACCGAGCGTGGACTGTCATGCCCGACCGGGCCCGACCGAACGTGGAACGCCACGCCCGATCGGCGCCGAGTCCCGGTGGTTGCGTGGGAATCTGCCCACTTATAACTTGCCTGAGCAAGAGTCTGGACACCGTCCGACTTACCCTGACCGAGCGTGGACCGCCACGCCCGACCGAGCCCAACCGAACGTGGAACGCCACGCCCGATCGGCGCCGAGTCCGGTGGGTGCGTGGGAACCTGCCCACTTATAACTTGCTGAAACTGTCTTTTGGATGCTTCGAGCCTTACCATCACATTTCCTGGGTACAGTTACAAGGATCATTTCACTCAACTCTCCTCACGATACAATCTTAAATGCACCGCGCTCCAGGGTCTTCTGAGCTGCTTCCCTTGATCGTTTTGCAAATAGTAAGCTCCTGATCCCAGTGCCTCGACCACTAGGAAGGGGCCACTCCATTGAGGCTCCAGCTTGCCCACTTCCCCTACCGGCTTGACTCTTTTCTAGACCCGGTCCCCCACCTGAAAGCTTCGGGGTATGACTCCTTGATTGTATCGGCGTCTCATCCTTTGTTGGTAAGCGGCCATGCGAACCGCGGCCTTAGCCCGCCCCTCCTCGATCAGATCCAGCTCCACTCGTCTCTTCTCTGCATTGTCCTCCCCATACAGATGTCTTCTGTCAGACTCGCTGCCGACCTCCATGGGAACCATAGCTTCACTGCCGTATACCAGCTGGAAAGGAGTGCACCCCGACCCCTCTTTAGGAGTGGTCCGGAGAGCCCACAGAACGTCGGGTAGCTCATCTACCCAAGATCCCCCAACTTGATCTAACTTAGCTCTGAGCCCCTTCAGAATCTCTCTATTAGCTACTTCAGCCTGACCATTACTTTGAGGATAAGCCACTGAAGTGAAGGCCTGCCTGATCCCAAAGCTTTTACACCATTCCCTTATCACCCGACCCTGAAACTGCCGACCATTGTCTGACACCAGCTTGTAAGGTATGCCATATCGACAGATAATATTCTACCATAGGAACTTCTTTACTGCATGCTCGGTAATCCGGGTCAGGGCCTCTGCTTCAATCCACTTGGAGAAGTAGTCTACTGCCACTAACAGGAATTTCTTCTGAGCTGCTGCTCGGGGGAATGGTCCCACTATATCCATGCCCCACTGATCAAAGGGACAAGACACGGTGGAAGTTCTCAGCATCTCGACCGGCCGGTGTGATAAATTCTGATACTTCTGACAAGACAGGTAAGAGAGGGCCAACTTCTCGGCGTCTTTTCGGAGTGTAGGCCAAAAGTAGCCAGCGAGCAAGACTTTCCGAGCTATAGACCGACCCCCTGAGTGATTCCCGCAGGACCCCAGATGCACTTCTCTGAGCACATAGTCTGCTTCTTCTTCCCCCAAACATCTGAGTAATGGCCGGGCAAAAGCTCGTTTGTACAAGGCATCTCCTATCAGAGTGAACCTGGCTGCCCTGATCTTCAATATTCGCGCCTGCTCGGGACTATCTGGGAGAGCCCCTTCCCGCAAATAGGCTATGAACGGAGCTCTCCAATATCCCTGCACTTCCATTTCAGTTTCCCTCTCAACCTGGGCCACCAGCATGATTTGAGGTGAAGGTCGGGGGAAGACCCAGGGACGGACCGAACTGGCTAGCTTAGCCAGCTCATCCGCTTTGGCATTATCCCCCCGGGGGATCTATACAATCTGAACTTCTTGAAATTCGGCCTGCAACTATTTGTATGCCTCTACATAAGCCTGCAGCTTCTCGTCGTTCACTTCGAACTGCCTTGCCACCTGCCGAGTCACTAACTGAGAATCAGAGTGCAAGATAACCCGAGTGGCGCCCACATTCTTGGCCGCTTGCAGACCTGCAGGAGGGCTTCGTATTCTGCTTGATTGTTAGTAGCTGAGTATTCTAGGCGTACAGCCAAGTGAAGTGAGTCTCCCTTAGGAGAGACTAATAAGATTCCCACGCCACTCCCTGCCCGAGTGGCTGACCCATCCACATATATCTTCCAGGCCCCTTCTTCTTCCTCTGTATGGAGGTCACTCAGGAAATCAGCCAAGGCCTGAGCTTTGATTGCCGTCCGGGGCTGGTACTGTACATCATACTCACGCAGCTCGGTTGTCCATTTCACCATCCGACCTGAGATTTCAGGGTTGATCAACACCTTCCCGAGTGTGCTATTGGTCAGCACTCGGATAGGATGAGCCAAAAAGTATGGTCGCAGTCGCCGAGCCATCAATACAAGTACATAAGTCAATTTCTCGAGTGTAGTATACCTACACTCGGCTTCCTTGAGTAAATGTCCAAAGAAGTAGACCGGCTGTTGCTCAGTCTCTTTCTGAGTTACAAGTATAACACTCACAACTTTCTCAGTGGCTGACAAATAGATATACAAGGGCTCTCCCTCCTCAGGCTTAGCTAGAATCGGCAGGCTGACCAAGTAAGTCTTCAGTTCTTCAAAAGTTTGATCACACTCAGCATCCCACTGGAACTTGGAGGCCTTGCGCAGGATCTTGAAGAACGGAAGACTTCTATCAGCCGACCTGGAGATGAATCGGGATAAGGCAGTGACCCTCCCCGTCAAGCGCTGGACTTCCTTTAGGTTCCTGGGCGGGGGCATGTCTAGTAGAGCTTTCACTTTGCCTGGATTGGCTTCTATTCCCCGTTCGGTCAGGATGTAGCCGAGGAATTTACCACTCTTAGCTCCGAATAGGCATTTGGCTGATTGAGCTTAAGGCCATATCTCCTGAGAGTGCTACAAGTTTCTTTCACATCTGCTATCAGGTCGGCAACTCGGAGGGACTTGATGAGAATATCGTCTACATATACTTCTACATTTCTCCCGAGCTGCTCCTTAAAAACCTTGTTCATCAGTCTTTGGTACGTGGCTCCTGCATTCTTGAGTCCAAAAGGCATAACTGTGTAGCAATAGGTGCCTTCGGCCGTGACGAAACTGACATTCTCTTGATCATCCCGGGATAAGGGCACTTCCCTGGTAGGCATCCAGCATGCAGATGAGCTCGCTCCCCGCAGTGGAGTCTACCATTTGGTCTATCCGAGGGAGCGGGTAGCAATCCTTGGGGCAAGCTTTGTTGAGATCCCTGAAGTCTATACACACCCTCCACTTATTGCCCTGCTTGGAGACCAGCACCACATTGGCTAGCCAGGCAGGGAATTGCACTTCTCGGATGTGTCCTGCTTTCAGCAACCTTTCCACCTCGGCCTTGATAATCTTATTCTTCTCAGGACTGAAGTCTCTTTTTCTCTGCTTCACAGGTCGGGCATCAGGGTACACGTGCAGTTTGTGCTCCATAACCTCGGGTCTGACCCCTTTCAGATTTTGCTGAGACCAGGCAAACACATCTTGGTTCTGGGTCAGACATTCTATCAGTCGTCGTCGGAGGTCGGGTTGCAGTCCAGGAGCTATCCTCACCTTAGTCTCTTCTTGGTCGGGCAAGAGCTGGACCTCTTCCTTTTCTTCTATCAGTTCAGCCCAGGGGGAGGGCTGAGAGGACTGCACCATGTTACAACTGGCCGGCGGAGCTCGGAAGGCCTTCCTCACCTCCACTCGGGCGTCGTTAACATAACACCGACGTGCTACCTTTTGGTCCCCTTTAGCCTCTCCGACCTGATCACCCACTGGGAACTTGACCTTCAGGTAAAAAGTGGACACCACGGCTCGGAACTCATTCAGTGCCGGTCGGCCCAAGATGGCATTATAAGCTGAGGGGGTATCCACCACCAGGAAGGTGGACCACCTGGTCCTTCTATGAGGTTCTTCTCCAATTGAGATGGCTAGCTTGATTTGGCCGAGGGGTTGCACTTCATTTCCAGTGAATCTAAATAAAGGTGTGGCCACGGGTTGCAGCTCAGTTGTCTCAATTTGCAGCTGCTCAAATGCTTTCAAGTATAAAATATTTACAGAACTCCCTGTATCCACGATGGTCCTGTGGACCTGATAATTAGCTATGACTACAGTGATGACCAAAGCATCTTCATGAGGTACTTCCACTCCTTGTAGGTCCGAGGGGCCGAAATTGATCTGCGGCCCCTGAGCTTGGGCGGAACTGCAGCCCACTTGATAGATATCAAGGCGTCTGACCTGTGACTTCCGAGCTCTATTAGAATCTCCATAGGTGGGTCCACCCGAAATTACGTTGATAGACCCGTGCACAGCATTTTGCTGGTTAGCTTGCTCTTCGCTGGCATTCCCATACTCGGGAGAGCCGGGGGTCGGGAACAACTGTCTAGCGGCAGGGGCAGTCGGTCGGGCAGGAGACTTGGATTGGCTTGGCGATGCTCTTCCCCGACTGCAACCACCTCCCTGGTGGGCTCCTCTTGGGCTTCCCCGACCCGTACGACCCCGACCCCGACCGGCTTGCCAGCAGTCTTGAAGGTCGTGGGTATGACTATTATGAAAAGAACAGTAGGGTTGCCATCTGGAAGGAAGGCAACCCTGGGCTACCTGTTGAACTATTCCCCGTTCCACTCCTTGCCGGTGTCCCATAGCTCTGGGGCTTCTGAGAGGTCCTCCAGGAGGTATACTTTTATGATGGTGCTGAGGAGTCTTGGGCGCAAGTCTGGCCTCCGGCCGCCTAGCGGCCTGCGCTTCTTCCACATCCACATATTTACTGGCTTTGCCCAGAAGGCTCTCAAAGTCCTTCGGAGGTTTTCGGATCAAGGACCTAAAGAACTCGCCTTCTTGTAAACCTTGAGCAAAGGCACTGACTGGCACCTCGAACGTAGCGGTGGGTACGTTCAGCGCAACCTGATTAAATCTGTTGATGTAGACCTTCAAGGGTTCCTTGGAACCCTGCTTCAGAGTGAAAAGGTTCAAGCTGGTTTTATGGTGTCTCTTGCTGCTTGCAAAATGCTGAAGAAACAATATTTTGAAGTCAGCGAATTCTCTCACAGATCCCTCTGGCAACCTGTCAAACCATCGTTAAGCTGGCCCGGCCAGAGTGGTTAGGAAAGCTCGGCATTTGATACCATCTGAATACTGATGCAGCATCGAGGCATTTTCAAATTTCATCAGATATTCCTCGGGATCAGTAGCTCCTCCATACTCAGGGATGGACAGGAGTCGGAAACGCTTAGGCAATGGCTCCTGTAAAATTTGACTGGAAAAGGGGAGCCCAGTGCGCTCCTCCGGGGCTGGCACGAGGGGAGCCTTCCCCTTGTTAGCTCTGGCTCGGCTGGAAGAAGCTTCATGAGGATCCGACTGTCCTGCCCCCTCATTTGGGCCAAATAGCACTCGGTGGAAATGGGGGCTATCCTCCTGGCGAACTCCTCCCTTAGTGCCCACACGGGCGGTCTGCTCAGCCGGGCCCGCCTGAGTGGGCCGAGCGGCTGCTTGTTGCGCTTCTGCCAGCTTCCTCGCTCTGGCGGTTATCAGCAACTCAAGGTCTTCTTGCGAGAGTGTCACGGTCACCCGGTTGGAATCACTCATCTTCGGCTTTCGATCAGGCTGATTCCCACAGACGGTGCCAAATTTGATCTTGTCGACAAGCAAAGACCGGTTCTCACTCGGATGACTCGGTCTGACCAAGACGACCCGGTCTGCTGTAGCCCGGGGGGTCGGACTCGGGCTGAATAGGAGTCAGGCTCAAGTCACTCAGCTCGGACCAAAATGGGGCTCACGAAGTGGTGGTGTGGTTGCGAAAATGGCAGCGATCCTTTCTTTGGAGCCCAAAGGGGGGTTTATATAGGGGAAGGGAAACTCTCTGCTGTGTCAGAGATGTCTTATCTCATTAAGGACTGATCAGTTGATAAATCACACTAGTGGCAACGGTATTAATGCTGTGAGACTGCCACAGCCGCCTGACACCCTGCTTAAGCTGTCTCTTCCGTTCCTCATTAACTCTTGGCGACTTTGTCAGGTGATGATTATGTTGGGGGGGGGGATCGACCACCTTACTACTGACAGGAGCGAGTTATAATCGTTCAACCGACCCACCGTAACTGACAAGCTAGGCCAACCGGGGGAACGACCGACCTCTGGTGACCGATCCCAAGTGCCCAATCTCGAGTGACCGGCCTCGAGTGCCCGACCTCGAGTGACCGACCTCGAGTGCCCGACCTCGGGTGACCGACCTCGAGTGCCCGACCTCGGGTGACCGACCTCGAGTGCCCGGCCTCGAGTGACCGCCCTCGAGTGCCAACCTCGAGTGCCCGGGCTCGAGTGCCCGGCCTCGAGTGACCGACCTCGAGTGACCTTGACCATGCTTAACCATTCTTGGTTCGGAGCGGAGATCAAACCCGACCTTGAGTGATCTTGACCAGGCTTAACCATTCTTGGTTCGGAGCGGAGATCAAACCCGACCGAGCCGCCAATCCTTCTAAAAAATCATACACCCGGATCAAAATATATATATATATATATACAAACCTTCTGCTATGAGGTCGTGGGGAGCTAATGAAAGATGTCTTCTATACAATGATGGAAGACACCTTTCATTGTCTTTATTTTATCTTTTAAAAATAATATTTTCTCAAATATAAATGGTATCGATTATCATTCTTTTTATATATATATATATATATATATATATTAAATTCTTGATTATGTGAATGTGATTTTGTTTTTAAGATTTAATTTAGAAATTAGATTATACTATTAACCATGAAAAAATTTTAAATAAAAAAAATATTTAAAATTTATAGGAGAGTCGCACGATAAAATTCTTAGAATAAGAAAAATATAGATTAACTGTCCAATTACTTATTACAGGAATGGAAAGAGGCGATATGCCGAAAAGTATTCAATGCTATATGCACGAGGAAAGTGCCTCAGATGATGAATCAAGTAGGAGACAAATTAAATTTAGAATGATCGATTTGATCTCATAGAAATTTCTTATCGATCATCAGGGTAAATCGGGAAGCGCTCGCGATGGGCAATCTAGAAGCCCAGCGTCTCAGTGTTCGCGTCCCATTTGGAGAAAAAATTCCTGTAAAATATGCCGTAACTAGGGATCGAACTGCGGATGTCTGGATTAACTACTAGCGACCCTATCGCTGCATCATAGCCCCGGGGGCACGAGGAAGGTGTCTTAGAGGAAGTGGCGAGGATGGAGATAAGAGAATTGACAAGGAAATATTGGAGAGAATTAAATGGATCTCTTAGTTGGGATTCTCCATTAGAGCATTATTTCAAGAATGTAGCAGTTAACATCCCTCGAACAGCAATATTGGTTTTTTTATCAGAATGGGAATGGAGATGCATATGGCAAGGTGGATGCAGAAACTAAGTCTCAAATTATTTCGGTGGTACTCGAGCCTATCCAAATCTAGAATGAATTCGTATTAATTGTACCCTCGTAGCTAAAGGGATCTATAAAGTATTATGGAATTATATAAATCAAAAGTTTTCTATCCTGATATCTCAACTTCAACAAATTTGGCTAACAATTAAAGTTCTATCCTTAAAACTCCTTTGAGAACAACTTTTTCATTACAAGTGATTTGAGTTACTGATTTGAACATTTACCTCTAGTATCAACACTCCATTAACTTTCGAATTCGGAAGTTTGGTTAGGTTAATTTGGAATTTTAATTTTTTTAAAAAAACTATTATTTATAGTTTATTCCGATCAATTTTGATTTTAAAATTCATAAATCGAATTAAATCGAAACATTATCGATTGATTGCAATATTATAAATAATGATATATCAGAATTGGACAATTACAAAGCCTAATTGATTGATTGATGATGCATCAATTGACTAATGTGTTAATTCGATAATTGATTTAATTAATTGATTTTATATTACTTCGGTTAGTTTGATTTTGGTGATAAAATTTAATTAAGTCAGTGTAAATTTAAAAAACAATTTCATCGATTTTGATTTATTTATTTTGATTTTGAACGGATTGCTCAACTTAATCCTTCCATGAAACCTCACATTGAAGCTTAGTTGAAAACTGTTATTTTAATACAAATTAAAGTGCACTATCTTATTAGCGATTAGTATATAAAAAAATTATTTTGAAAATAAAAAAATTAAAACTGTGAGAATTTATACTAGATTCGTTTTATTAGGTTGCCAATAAAAAAAATCTACTATAATTATTGATCCTGTCGCGAAGCGAGGCGGACTCTGAAGAGTACACGCGGTCTCCTGAAGATCACGAACTGCTGGGGTCGGCCGTTATCTGCAAGGCAAAGACCGTTAGAACGCGCCGGGAAAAGTCCCCGACAAGGCACTCCGACGTTCAAGTCAGTCCCCGGTAGTGGAAGAGTAGCAAAGGCTAGAACAGTAGCAAAATACTATTGCGCGTACTTGGGGGATGTGGAGTGGAGAGACTTATATAGCCGGAGGAGCTGACAGCTTCGCACAATTTGCCACTTTTTGTCGTATAGCGAGGACAGGATAAGACATACCTAGAGATGGAAGGGTAATGTGTCGCATACCGGAATAAGAAAATGGGCGCTGTCAACTTATGGGCGGGTGCCATCACGCGCCGCTCGACCTGACATCAACGTATGTGGTTGCAGTACGGGGGGATAGGGTATGACAGGGAGATCATGACGTCAGCGAGATAATCGCGATTCGGGCCAGATGGTACCAGACCTACGCCGACCCCGTACTTCTTCTGCTAGTCCTGTGTTAAGGAGTGGTTGTTCTGATAAGTCATGACAAGAACCTTAGATGACTTGGCTTCTCGAGTTAAGGAAGGCTTTCCGAGCGAAGGTATGCTTCCTGAGTCGTGGTGAGCATGGCTCGGGATGAACGTCCGAACTCAGCTGACTCGGGGATAGTCTGGTCAATGACCGAGTATTCTTCTAGCTCGGGGTGCTTCTGACTCGGGGATCTCATGACATGGTGATACTCTAAGAGAAGACTTCTCTGGCTCGGGAGGACCTCAGGTGTCACGCCTCGAGGAGCTGCCCGTCCGATATTGACCGGATTGCCACTCCCTCGACCCGGAGACAATTCAAAACCCTAACATCTACGACAACTTCAGCTGCTTGTACCACAGCCTATAGGGCTGGAACAAACGTCTGCATACAAAGAAAATGAAAACAATGTCAAAAGCTGCGTACCGGTACGACTTACGACAAAACAAAATGAAACGAGGCCTCCATGGCATACAAAAGTACAACTATACTGCCATGTAAACAACCCAACAAAACACGAACACAACAGCGGAAACAAAAAAGACAAAATGAACAGGAAGAGGGTACCAACATGTACCCCATCGAAAATACTAAGATAAGCCCCGAGAATCGTCTCGAAAATACACAAGCTGGGATAGGTTGCCGGGCACTCCAGTCGATCATCCTGAAATAAAAACAAGGAGCTAACGGGGTGAGTACACAGTACTCAGCGGATATCTCATCATATACGCAGGATATTCTAAGCTACCAATATAGTAACAGACTATCGAAATAACACATGTACAGGCAGAGATAAGTACAACTAAAAGAGGGAATAGAAAGTACCATACCAATGTGGCAGAGTCGCCAAATCCAGACATAAAGGTCTCCTGTATGTGCATGTCAATCATATGCAGCATCCAAGTATAGCAAGCACAAGCAAGTGCGAAATATGCATATGCACATGGGCAATGACATGGTCACCCCTGCCGTCGGTCAGACATCGTCACCTATGTACGGGAGAAGTTGAGTGGAGGCCATCCTCTGACGTAGGGCTGTGACTGCCGTCGATACCCTACCATCACTGCTCCTGAGTGATCGGGTAGACGAAATGCTGCCGGTGTAACACCCCTGCTCCATGACCTATCCTAGCGATATCTCTATCAGCCCAGGCCATCTCTGGAGGACATCTCTGTTTGAGTATTACCCCTACCCCATGTATATAAATGGGGGAGAGACCTCTCCCTCTCATCTCCTGGTATATGGACTACTCAAGGAGGGACATCTGCCTGCTACCATGCTCCAATTCACTAACCCATGAGTGCATGAGCGGAGCAGCACAAAGCACACTACCCAATACTCCGTCAACCACTAACCAATGAGTGGGCGTATGGCTAGGTCAGTATGATTGTCTATCTGACTCACCCACAAAGGGAGCCCCTGATCGATAATGATGCACAGTGCACGATGATGCATGACACTGGTCAAACAGCATCCACTATTTAGTCCGCATATATCAACATGATATGCAAGGATCATAGATAATGCACCATAGCCTAAGTCGTAAGGGTATAGATATCACATGCCAGGTATATCATAAACAGTATCAGCAAGACAAATAGAAGAGTTATATCACAATCTATTACTCTATTGCTAAACAAAGCATATCAAGCATATATCTATGACTAATCTAAAAGAAGAGTCAGAGATACCCGCCTCCAGAGTGTAGTCCGAATCGGAAAAGAAGCTTCACTCCCTGTTATCCGAAACCAATCAATGTCCTGTATTAAAGATCATCTTAGCTATCATCACAAATGATAATTGGGTAAACTAGATACCATGATCAATTAATATTATCTTAATTAGAATATTTATTTAATTATCCCTAATTAAATGATTACACTTTGTTTAATTCCAACTCTCAAACCAACACCCAAATAAAACCACCACGTGCTCAAGAAGATCAACTCTAAACTTAACTGCCCAAGTTACTACCTTCTACTCCATTTCACGAATAGATCAACCACTGACTCAACCCGCATATCAAATCCAAGATAAGAAATTAACAAAAAACGGATACTGAGATCCAAATCTCGAATCGGCAACATAAGGAAACAAGGCCAATCTCTAATTATCATCAGCCTATTGATCGTCAAGAAAAATAGGACTTACCTCGACTGTCACGCACAAATTCCTCTGCTCTGGAATACACAGAATGAACCCAGTCAATGGAATCACCCTGTGGCAAAACCAACTCAAATCGCAAACATCCATCCACGATCATGGCAGCACTCTAACAGAAGACATAAAACAAGAACAATCCCTAATCAACACTGCTCTCGACAACAATATTCCAGATCAAGAACAGAGACACTATCCAGAACCCAGCAAAACAATTCTCATGGCAGAACCCAACAAACTGTTGGATCGATAGGACCGATAGAGGGGGGGGGGTGAATATCGGTATTCTTTCTTTCGGAAAATTAAGAGCAAGTGCACAGCGGAAAATAAAAAATTACACAGAGACGCAGTCGTTTTTACTTGGTTCGGAGCCTGTGTCGACTCCTACTCCAAGGCCCACGGTCGTTGACCGTTTACTTTGGGCAATTCTATATCAGGCGCAAAGTCGTTTACAAAAGATTACAGAATTATAATTACGTACAGTAAACTTTAAAATAGCTCTTTTATCGACGTCCGGAGTAGATCGATTATTTCGGGGTAGCAGGACGTCGTCGGCTCGATTTGGACAGTTTCCGGAGCTAGGTGTGAGAGCAGAAGAGCTTTGAGGCGTTTCACGAAGTTGATACTTGAAGCCTTGGTCGAGGGTCCTTTATATAGGGCCTGGGGGCGCCCCCCACGTGGCCTTTGATCCGCAAAGGTCTCGGTCAGCATCTATCCTCTGGATCCGCTTTGACCGGGGCGCCCGGAGCGCTCGGGGCGCCCGGATTGACCGGGTCAAGCGTTATCTGCTTGGTTTCGATGGCTTCTGGTTCGAGGCATGCGCATGGGGGCGCCCGGGAGCAGCGGGGGCGCCCGGGAGCACGGGGGCGCCCGAGCCCAGCATCTATTCGAACCCTTTTTCTCTTTACATGTTTTGTATGCACCTTGGGGGCGCCCGGGACACTCCGGGCGCCCTACTCAGCCACTACCTCATTCCTTTGAGGCTATCTGAGCTGCAGACACTCCTTCCTTTGGTCCTGCATCCAGGGTTAGTCCAAAACACAATAAAGCAATAAAACATTTGTTTATACAGCCTTAGCTGTCTTGGTTCTGACTTTGGTCTCCTAAATGAAGCCCTAGGTCGAACCGACGCCTACTGTTCCCTCGACGGGGAACGCGTCCTCACCTACTCCTCTCGGGAGAGTTTACCTGATGCCAATCATTCCTCTGGTTGGACTTTTGCCTGACGGTCCTTTGTCAGGTCTTGGATGCCGAGCTGCCCTTCTCTCGGTGCCTAGCATTCCTTCGCTAGGGCTTCAGTCCCTGGCTGTCCTTCGCCTGGTGCCTAGCAGTCCTTCGCTAGGACTTTTGTCCCTGGCATTCCTTCGCCAGTGCCTAGCAGTCCTTCGCTAGGTCTTTTTACCCTGGCATTCCTTCGCCAGTGCCTAGCAGTCCTTAGCTAGGGCTTTTCCTGCACACTAGAGTAACTTGTTAGAAAATAAGTAAGACTTAACTTTTGACCTATGTTGCCATTATCAAAACACAGGTTTGACTTGGGTGCATTCTGCACCAACAATCTCCCCCTTTTTGATTTATGGCAACCCTAGTTCAAAAAGTTAAGTTTAAGCAAACATGAAAAAGGTTTAAATTTTGTTTCCTCCCCCTGGAAGGAATCTCCCCCTAGATTCAAAAATTCGTGGGGTAAAAAAAACTTTACTTGTACTTTGAAAAACTTAAGTTTTAGGTACTTAGAAATTTTTCAACAACTTAAGTTAAAAGTACATAGGAGAGTTTTTGAAGCATAATTAGAGTACTTAAAAAGGTTTAAAGTTTTAAGTTTTAAAGTACTCAAAAGTTTTGAAAATGCTAGCTTAACTACTTAGTAGGATTTTAAAAGGCTTAAGTACTTAGTAGGCTTTGAGACACTTTAGTGTTTTTGAAAATCTTTAAGTACTTAAGAAATAAAGTGAATTTGGAAGATTTTAAGTACTTGAAAATCCTAAGTACTTTGTAACATTGTACATATACAATTTTGAAAAACTTAAGCTTTAAAGTACTTATAGAAGAAAAAAATTTTGACAAGCTTAAGTAAGAAAATTTTTGAAAGGCTAGAGTACTTTTAGCAAAATTTTGAAAGCTTTGAGTAAAAATTAATTTTGAAAGCTTGAGTAAAAAAATTAATTTTGAAAGCTTGAGTAAAAATTTTTTGAAAGCTTTAGGAACTTAAGTACTTTAGTCAATTTTGAGAAGTTTAAGTTTTTGAATAAGGGATAAGAAGATTTTGAAACCTTTTTGAATAAAGGAAATAAAGGAAAAATTTTAAACACCCCTTAAAATTAATTTTACACTTTCCTTTTCTATCTCTCCCCCTTTGCCATATATCAAAATATAGCAGAAATATGATTGCATAAAGGAAGTAAATAAGATTTTGCTATACTGAACCAATTCATAATTAGACTTAACCTTAATCAGTCAATTTTCTCTGTAGGGACGTGTCTAACCCAATTAGCTACTTACTAACTGTTAGAAACAGTAGTTTTTGCTAGGGTTAGTCAAGTTAAGTGTTTCTGTTCAAGTTAGATTTTCTAAGCTTGACACTTAACTTGATTGCTATGTAAATTGTATTTAGTGCCCCAATTACTGCAGATGCACTGACTTAAAGCATCTTGAATTAAGGCAAAGACCTAAGCATCTCAACCCTTTCTAGGTTATCAATCAAAAGTACCCTAAGGTGCTTGTGAGATGCTGGCTTCTAAGTCTATAGGTGCATGCAGTTCTAGGGTTAGGACCTAGGCTAGGTCCATTTTCGAAAAACCCTAGTTTTGAAAGGGGGTAGTTTTGAAATAAAAATAAGACTAAGTCGAAAAAATGAAAACTGATTTTGAAATTAAGTAAAACAGTTTTTCAAAAAAATTTTTAAATCAAGTAGAGTAAAAAAAATTAATCTATTCTACAGAGCACAATCCTAACTGCCTTCTTAGTGAGCTGAACTCAGATTCAGGTAAGGGTTTTGTGAATATATCAGCTAGGTTGGATTTAGAGTCAATATACTTAAGTACTATTTCACCCCTGGTTACATGGTCTCTTACAAAATGATGTTTGACTTCTATATGTTTGGTTCTGGAGTGTTGGATTGGGTTCTTGGTTAAATTAATTGAACTTATATTGTCAATAAATACTTGGGTTTGGGTGTAGTTGAGTTGAAAGTCCTTAAGTGTGTGCATCATCCATAAAAGTTGAGCAACACACTCTCCTAAGGCCACATACTCAGCTTCAGTTGTGGATAGAGCTACACAGTGTTGTTTTCTGCTGCACCAACTAACTAGACTCTGACCTAACAGTTGGCAGCTTCCACTTGTGCTCTTTCTATCTAATTTATAGCCAGCATAGTCAGAATTTGAGTATCCTGTCAAATTAAAAGATGAGGTCCTAAGATACCAAATCCCTACATTTAGGGTACCCTTTACGTATCTTAGTATTCTTTTCAGGCTGCTAAGTGCGTTTCCTTAGCACAGGTTTGGTATCTAGCACACATCCCTACAGCAAAAAGAATATCGGGTCTACTGGCTGTAAGGTATAGTAAGCTACCTATCATACTCCTATAGAGTTTAAGGTCTATTGGTTTACCATCAGGGTCACTATCTATTTTTACATTAGTGGCCATAGGGGTACTTATGCTTTTAGAGTTATCCATTTTAAATTTCTTTATTAACTCTTTAGTATATTTGAATTGATGAACGTAGTTACCATCCCTAGTTTGTTTGATTTGTAGTCCTAAGAAAAAGGTAAGCTCACCAACTAAGCTCATTTCAAATTCATCTTCCATTATCTTGACAAATTCTTTTAGGAAGTTGGTGTTGGTGGATCCAAAGATTATGTCACGTAAATTTGGGCAATGAATATATCTTTTCCTAGGGTTTTAATAAATAAAGTTGAGTCAATTTGGCCTTGATTAAATTCTTTAGAAGTTAAATAAGTTGATAACCGTTCATACCAGGCCCTAGGTGCTTGTTTTAGCCCATATAACGCTTTGGTTAGTTTGTAAACGTGGTTAGGTTTGTCTAAGTCCTCAAACCCTGGGGGTTGTCCTACATAGACTTCTTCTTTAATAAATCCATTTAAAAAGGCTGACTTTACATCCATTTGATATAATTTAAATCCTTTATGGGATGCAAAGGCTAACAACATTCTAATGGACTCAAGTCTAGCTACTGGGGCATATGTTTCATCGTAGTCTAATCCTTCTATTTGGCTGAAACCCTTTGCTACTAAGCGGGCTTTATTTCTGACTATTTCTCCTTGATCATTCAACTTATTCCTAAAGACCCACTTAGTATCTATGATGGATTTGCCTTCAGGTTTAGGCACTAGTTCCCAGACTTGGTTCCTCTCAAATTGGGCTAATTCTTCTTGCATAGCTATGATCCAGTCAGGGTCAGGTAGGGCTTCATCTATAGTTTTGGGTTCTATTTTCGATATCATAGCTATTTGACTAAGGTTTCTATAGGAGGATCTAGTCCTGACTCCTAGAGTTGGATCACCCACAATTTGATCGGTTGGGTGACTGAGTCTGGGTTTCTTGGTTCTTCTAGAGCTTGGTTCAGCCTCAGGTCCGGCTGGTCGGTTTGGTTCACTATTTGATTCGACTCTTTGGGCTGGTTCATTTGTTGATTCGATACTTGGTTCAGTTGACTCATTAATTGGTTCAATGGTTAATTCGTTTAAGGGTTCAACTAAGGGTTCAATAGTTTGTTCATTATTTTCTTGGTCAGAGTTTGATGAGGTTAAATCTGGATTATTAGATGTTGAGTTGATTTCTTCATCAAAAATTAAGTTTGTTGTTTCTTCAATTTTCTTAGTTTGTTTGTTGTAAACTCTATAGGTTCTACTTGTGGTTGAGTATCCTAGGAAGGTACCTAGGTTTGACTTGGACTGAAATTTTCCTAAATAGTCTTTGGTGTTTAGGATATGGACTTTGCATCCAAAGATCCTTAGGTAGTGTAGGTTTGGGAGTCTATGGTAGTACAGTTCATAGGGGGTTTTGTTGTGTCGCTTGTTAATCAAAACCCTATTTTGGACATAACAATCCGTACCAATTGCTTCTGCCCAAAATTGGTTTGCTAGATTAAATTCGTTGAGCATAGCCCTAGCGGCTTCTTGTAATGTTCTATTCCTTCGCTCGACTATCCCATTTTGTTGGGGGGTTCTAGGACATGAAAATTCATGTAGGTACCCATTTACCTTACAGAATTCCTCGAATAGTTGATTTTCAAACTCTCCCCCGTAATCACTCCTAAATCTTTTAATTTTAGTGTCGTTTTGATTTTCAATTAGTTTACAGAACTCATTAAATAGGTTTAGGGTTTCATCTTTGGCTTTTAGAAACCTAACCCAGGTAAACCTAGAGTAATCATCAACTATTACTAAGCAGTATCGGTTCCCGCTTAGTGACTTGGCTCCATGTGAATCAAACAGGTCAAGGTGTAGGAGCTCAAGTGTAGTTTGAGTTAAATCAGATTGGGTTAGTTTGTGATTGGATTTGGTTTGTTTACCTTTATTACAAGATTCACATATTAGGTTTTCATTATTTTTAATTTTGGGAATACCTTTGATTAAGCCAAGTTGGGTAATTTTTGAGATAGTTCTTAGATTGGTATGACCTAATCTCCTATGCCAGAGGTTTGATTGTTCTAATTGAGTTAACATACATTTGGGTACAAGGGGAAGGTTTATAGTGTATACATTATTTTTCCTAGTGCCCTTAAGCATGATTTCTGAGTTTTGTACATTTCTAATTAGGCAGTTGGAATTGTTAAAAGTGACTATATAACCAGAATCACATAACTGACTTATGCTAAGCAAGTTAAAATTAAAGTTTTCAACCAACAAAACTTTCTTAATAATGAAATCGGATTTAAGTTCAATATTACCTGACCCAATTACCTTGAGTGTAGCATTATTGCCAAATGCCACTGAGCCTAGGTTTTTGAACTTGAGCTTGGTGAACTTCAATTTATCTCCAGTCATGTGTCTGGAGCAACCGCTATCCAACATCCATTGGTCTAAATCTTTATGTTCCTACACATAAAGAGTTTTCTTGATTTGGATCCAATTAGAGTCAGGAATAGCTTAAATTGAGTTTCACTGCCTAGTCTGTCTCACCCAAAATCTAGGGTTTTCAATCACGTTAGCCTTATAGGTTTCGTGAGACAGGTTTTGATAGTTAAGACTGTTTTGAAAATTTTGATTAATTTTGAAAACAATTAAATTTTGAAAACTTAATTAATTTTGAAATTTTTTTTAAGAGATGTTTAAATCTACAAATAACTGAAGTTTTGTGTTAGATTCGAATTTGACAAAGAAAATTTGAATTTGAATTTCAAAAATTGTCTTCCAGGTCTTGGCGAGGCACTAGGCCTTCTTTGGCCGTAGCCTTATGGGATCATCCACCCTTTCCTTGACAAAGCCTTTTAATGAAATCTCATTTTCAAAAATTCTTTAAAAAAGTTCTGGTCTAACTAGTTTGGGTCTTGGATCGGTAGCTTCGGCTAGTTCCGCCAAATTGGCTTCCCTAACGTACTATCATCTCACCTCCACCCAATACTATGTTGTCAAGTTTCAGTTAAGTTTGTTTAGTCCTTAAACTAGCCTAAGTCTAAGCATGGTAAATTGCAGAAATTAAATAAACAAGCAAACAATCATATTGCAATCAAGAATAACAATTTTATCTAATAATGAATATAGTTTTCAGTTTGGCTCCCCCTGGACTAAAGCCACGGTGATGGTTAGGCAAGATGTGAATCTTGTCCTTAGGGATCCAATACTGATTTGATCCAGTCAGTTTGTTCAGGTATAGTTTAGGTACCCATGCCTGAATTTTACCTCTGGACTGATTCAGTACAGCAAAGTAAGATCTTTGCCGGGATTTGGTTCTATAGCCCAGTCCGGATCGATTTAGAACTAATTTCTGTTTTCCAAGGATCATGTCAAGACCCTTGGAACCAGATGTAAATCGTTCTAAAGCTGATCTAAGATCCTTAACCTGAGTTTTCAGGGAGGAGTTCTCCTTTTCAAGTTTTTCAACTTGAGTAGGAGTTCCTTCCTGAACCTTCTCGGTTAAGGGTTTAGAGTCAGCTCCCTCTTTCAGGAGTTTTACTTCCTGTCGGAGGGACTCGACTCGGAGTTTGGCTTTTGCCAAATCTCGAGAAAGAAATGAAATTAATTCACTTAATTGAGATCTATTAAAACCAGTTACCTTAATTTCTCCGTCTTCTGTGAAGGTCAGCTCGCCGTCCTCCTGTTATGTTTCTGATTCAGTTCCGACTTCTTCTGAGGCGGTCAGAGCTAGGAGGTTGGACTGGGGTGCCTCTTCTTCTTCTTCTGAGGAAGATTCGTCCCAGGTTGCTTACAGTGCCTTCTTTCTTCTCGTCCTTTTTGTCTCCTTTAGGTTAGGGCACTCTGACTTGTAGTGGCCCTTTTTCTTGCACTCGTAGCAGGTCACATTGGGCTTGTTTGCGGGTTCAGCTGGTTCGTCCTTTCTTCGACCGGTTTTCCGTTTGTTGGTTTGGTTCTTCAGCTCCTTGTAGTAGCTTCGAGCGAGCCGGACCAGCTTAGTTTGATCTCCATCTTCTTCTTCTGAGTCTGAGTCTGAGTTAGACTCAGGTTCGGGTTCAGGCTTCTTCTTTGTTGTCCTTCCAGTTTTACCTGCAACGAAAGCAATACCTTTCTCGACCATATTGGTGTTAGTTTGTTCGTGAAGTTCTAGTTCGGAAAATAATTCATCTAATTTTATTTTTGAAAGATCCCTAGAGACCTTGTATGCATCTACCATAGATGCCCACAAGGTGTTTCTAGGGAAAGCGTTTAAGGCATACCTTATTAAGTCACGGTTTTCAACCTTGTGACCTATTGTGTGGAGATTGTTCATCAATTCTTGGATTCGTGCGTGGAGCTGGGCTGCTGTCTCGTTGTCTGCCATCTTGATAGTGTAGAGTTTGTTTAGAAGCAGATCCCTTTTACTGATCCGAGTATCTGATGTCCCTTTGTGCAGCTCAATCAGTTTTGCCCAAAGCTCCTTCGCACTGTTGAAAAGGCCCACCCGGTTCAGCTCTTCTTTCGTCAATCCGCATTGAAGAGTCTGAGTCGCTTTAGCGTCGGCTTCGATTTTTCGTTTCAGAGCGGTGTCCCACTCTGTGTAGCTTTGAGGAAGTCCTTCGGCGTTTTTGGGGATCTCCAGACCGGATTGGATGATGATCCACATATCCACCTGAGTTTTCAGGTGGACCTCCATGCGGCTTTTCCAGTAGGAAAAATCTTCTCCACTGAAGAGTGGAGGTCTGGCGGTGCTAAATCCCTCTTGCATGGCCATCTGAAATAGAAAACTAACAGAAAAACGAATTTTCCAAGACTAGGTCTTGGATTAGTAGTGCTGGATAAATTAAATAACGAGGGGTGTTGCACCAACCTCGCTTAACAAAAAAAATCGAATGAAATATTTAACGAAAAATTCGTAAGGGAAAAAAATAAAAAATAAAAATCCGAAAAAAATTTCAAACTGGTGGTTGCACCAGGTTTGAACTTCCCCGCTCTGATACCACTTGTTGGATCGATAGGACCGATAGAGGGGGGGTGAATATCGGTATTCTTTCTTTCGGAAAATTAAGAGCAAGTGCACAGCGGAAAATAAAAAATTACACAGAGACGCAGTCGTTTTTACTTGGTTCGGAGCCTGTGTCGACTCCTACTCCAAGGCCCACGGTCGTTGACCGTTTACTTTGGGCAATTCTATATCAGGCGCAAAGTCGTTTACAAAAGATTACAGAATTATAATTACGTACAGTAAACTTTAAAATAGCTCTTTTATCGACGTCCGGAGTAGATCGATTATTTCGGGGCAGCAGGACGTCGTCGGCTCGATTTGGAGAGTTTCCGGAGCTAGGCGCGAGAGCAGAAGAGCTTTGAGGCGTTTCACGAAGTTGATACTTGAAGCCTTGGTCGAGGGTCCTTTATATAGGGCCTGGGGGCGCCCCCCACGTGGCCTTTGATCCGCAAAGGTCTCGGTCAGCGTCTATCCTCTGGATCCGCTTTGACCGGGGCGCCCAGAGCGCTCGGGGCGCCCGGATTGACCGGGTCAAGTGTTATCTGCTTGGCTTCGATGGCTTCTGGTTCGAGGCATGCGCATGGGGGCGCCCGGGACGCTGGGGGCGCCCGGGAGCAGCGGGGGCGCTCGGGATCACGGGGGCGCCCGACCCAGCATCTATTCGAACCCTTTTTCTCTTTACATGTTTTGTATGCACCTTGGGGGCGCCTGAGACACTCCGGGCGCCCTACTCAGCCACTACCTCATTCCTTTGAGGCTATCTGAGCTGCAGACACTCCTTCCTTTGGTCCTGCATCCAGGGTTAGTCCAAAACACAATAAAGCAATAAAACATTTGTTTATACAGCCTTAGCTGTCTTGGTTCTGACTTTGGTCTCCTAAATGGAGCCCTAGGTCGAACCGACGCCTACTGTTCCCTCGACGGGGAATGTGTCCTCACCTACTCCTCTCGGGAGAGTTTACCTGATGTCAATCGTTCCTCTGGTTGGACTTTTGCCTGACGGTCCTTTGTCAGGTCTTGGATGCCGAGCTGCCCTTCGCTCGGTGCCTAGCATTCCTTCACTAGGGCTTCAGTCCCTGGCTGTCCTTCGCCTGGTGCCTAGCAGTCCTTCGCTAGGGCTTTTGTCCCTGGCATTCCTTCGCCAGTGCCTAGAAGTCCTTCGCTAGGTCTTTTTACCCTGGCATTCCTTCGCCAGTGCCTAGCAGTCCTTAGCTAGGGTTTTTCCTGCACACTAGAGTAACTTGTTAGAAAATAAGTAAGACTTAACTTTTGACCTATGTTGCCATTATCAAAACACAGGTTTGACTTGGGTGCATTCTGCACCAACACAAACAACAGATCGAATACCAACCAGGAATAGAGCTTCGGAAACCCAATTCTCGGATCAAATGAAACAATCCCAAATCAACCAATGAGACCGATCCCCAAACCTAAATCCGATTGCTCTTTAGTAATCCAGCACCAGAAGGAAGAATCGAAATCCAATTAAGGCACAAACAGATACAACATTCCACTCCTTCACTGATCAGATGGCAAAACAAGAACACACATCGAAAACAAAGATCCAATTACTCCTTCAATCAAAAACTAATACAGAACACAAACAACAGAAATCGTGCAATCCATAAGAATTCAAATGAACCCAAGTGCAAGATTCGATCTACCCCTTAACAATGATCACCATCCAAAGAACAAAGCCATTCTAAATTATCCCGTAATTTAGATCGATTAAACACCAAGTAAATCAAATCAGTAACCCGATCCAGAAAAGCATCTCGCGCTAGAGGCAATACCACTCAAAGAACCAAATCTTACCTGATGGATGCCGGCAGCAACAGAGCAGGCAAGCTAGGGTAAAGAGCCGCGTCAACGCTCGGCACACGACAACTGCTTCAGCAAGGCAGCGATCGAGAGCTAAGGTCTCCCCTACAACCAACGGCGTTTACTCCTCATCAACCGGCGGCGATGGCTCGTACTCACGCGGCGTCGGGCGGAGGCTGCGGCCGAATGAAGATGAGGAAGAGAAAGCGTCGGGGAAATCATCCATCGGCTAGGGTACGCGACGCAAGGGAGAGAAGAAAAAAATTTATAAGAGGTGGTCTTTTTTACAGAAAAGTCCCTCAATTTTTTTTGACTAATCCCACATCAGCCCTTAACAGTTTATGCCTATCGCAAATAAGCCCTTAAAACTTCCAGTAATCTGACATCAGGAGCGTGGGCCACCACGCATTCAGCTGGGCCCCGAGCCGAGAAGTGCACGGGGGCATGCCCGCTTATGACTTGTACGAAGGTGAGAATTTAGACCATCGGTCGGATTGTATCCAGGGAGCGTGGGCCGCCACGCATTCGACTAGGAACCGAGCCGAGAGGTGTGCGGGAGCAGATCTGCCTATAACATCAGGATACTTTGGGTTGAGACTCCCCTGACTCGGGAGTGTTGAAGCTTAGTGAAGTTGTGAGTTGGGACTTCTCTGACTCGGGATTCTCCTAATTTGAAACTTCCCAACCCAGGGTTTCCCGGACTCAAGGGCCTTCAGGGCTTCCAACCCTCTTAGCCTCGGTGATCGTTCTCCAGCAGGGCCCGTGGCTTCTCGCCCTTGAATGAACTGGGTTGAATCGTCTAATCACCTTTGATTGAACTGGGCCGAATCGTCGACCTGGACCCTATATTCGATGAGCCCATAGAGCTCATAAACCTATCTCCTCCTGACGGGTTGCCAGACTGCCCGGCCAGGCTACACGTAAGCTGACCCGAGATCAATTATAATTAAATTTGTAAATAATATTTGAATAACCATACAAATTAAATTAGAAAAAGAATGATCGAGTCATTTGTTTTAATCAAATTTTATTCCTATGGAATTCCTGTATAGTGTGTTGATCATTTGGTCTTTTAAAACTGCCATTTTAAATTAAAAACTAATTAAAGTTCACGTGGTGAAAGATTAATATTTTTTAATGGCATTCTGTATCATAACGTGTAGGCTGAATGGAGCTATATATTTACATGCCGCACTTGTTCTTATCCTTCCATCAACATGATTGAGAGAGTGAAAATGGAAAAATGAAAATCATAGTGAATGATGTGGCATTTTGCATGCACAATCTCTGACAGGTTCATCGTGCCCCCTAGGGTATAGTTTGATTCGGGGCGGCGGCCAAAGGCCGCCAATGGTGTCCAAGCGATAATCGGATGTGTACATATAAAGTGTCACATCATGTCACGTCATGTCATATTATTTACTATAATTTTCACTCTCTCATTTTTACTCTCCCTATTATTGCTCTTAAAGTTAATATTCAAGTTTTATTGATTGCAAACAAGAGCGGAAATGGCTACTCGTCAAACAATGTCAATTTGTGCTCCCATGATATCCCTCCTCCCTCGCCGCCCGATGATTGTTGCTTCCGTCGAGCAGAGTAGCCGACGGAGCTGGTTCCTGCGAGCTCTGCAGGTCCGATAATGCAGTGCTACTAGTCCTCTAGCTCCCTTGAGGTGGACGGGAATTATCAGCCAAGCATGTGGATGGTGAAGGAAGAAGAAAGAAGGACTAGGAACTGAGTAAGAAATCTGTGAAGCAAATTGGATTTTTGTTTCTACAACTCTCTTGAAAAAAGTTGAACACTTCATCCATATTTATATATTTTTGGAAAACATGAAAATCAACAAGACATTAAAAACATTAATAAGATTCATAAATCCATGAATAGATAGAATGAATCAAAAAAGTACTTAGATGAACTTGAACTTTGTTTCTTGTAAGAGTAGAAGAGACATTTAAAATCAATTTATAATTTGATTCTTTAATTTGGATTAACCCAACAATGCCTCCAATAAACCAAATGTGCTTCTTACTCTTACTGCTTCAAGATTCCTTGAAAATATAGATCCTCCAAGCGGCTTTATAAAAAAATCAGCAAGTTGTTCATTGTAGGACAATACTTTAGGTTGATTTCACCTTCATTAACAAGCTCTCTTAGGAAAAGAAGCCGCCGGGATTATGGTACAACGATAGGCGACTAGTCGCTATCCCGGGCATCCGCGGTTCGATCCCTAGTTACGACGTATTTTGTAGAAATTTTTCCTCCAAATGTGGCACGAACCCTTGGACGCTGAGCTTCTAGACCGCCTACCGTGAGCGCTTCCTAATTTACCCATGGTGATCGGTGGGAAACTTCCGTAGGGCCGGGCCGATCACTCTACATTTATCTGCTACTTGGTCCAACATTTTTTCTCTTAGGAAATGAAATCGCAAGTGGATATGCTTTGTTCTTCCATGTAGTACTGGTCCTTTGTGAGAGAAATTGCATCACAATATAAAATTGTTGGATTTTTTTTGCTTAAATTAAATTTTCAAAAAGTCCTCTTAACTATAATGTTTGACATCCTGCTGAATAAGTTGTTATATATTCTGCTTCAGTAGTTGAAAGTGTCACAATTGGTTGTTTCTTTGAACACCAAGAGATTGCACCACCTCCAAGGTTGAAAATATAATCAGAGGTATTTTGAGAATCATCAATACTTCCTCCAAGATTGTTATCTGTATAACTAATAAGTTATACTTCCTCCAAGATCGTTATCTGTATAACTGAAACGAAATTACGATGGAACAACGGCAACTCTCATATAATAAAGTAAAGAGAAGTAGAGAGAGAAGAGAGGTAGAGAGAAAGAAAGAAGAGATAACCAAATAACTTTCTTCATTGATTGATCCAACTTGTCTATGAGATACACAATTTATAGGGACCTTAGAATACTTAGTCAAATAAAAAATTAATAACGAAACTGTTAATTAACAGATTTATAAAGAATCTGTTAATTAACATATTAATAAGAAAACATCTAATAAATATTAACGGATTAAACAGAATTTGGGTCACCAAACTATAACAATAACTAATAAGTTTAATGAGTATATGTGCTTTGTAGAAAATGTCATAATCAATTGTTCCCTCCTCTTGTAATTTGGCCACGATCGCACGGAAGAAGAAGAAATCGAAACTTAGGTGATTTGGCCATTTTGTAATTTGGCCCCTCCTCTTCCATAATTTCCAACCAAGTCCTTTTCTTTGGGAATTTTGCTATAAACCCCATCTAATTTAGGTATTTTACAGTAGCATTTAACTTTTCTTCTTCCCGGAGAATGCTTTTTGCCCTGCATCTTTTTAAACTTTTAAATTTAAAATAATTATTTAGCTTTCTTACCATATATGCGATTTACTCTTCATCGGCTGAAGACTTCGCATCCGGTTTGACCTTCATCGTGTTTAGGGCAATGTTGTCCATCCTTTTAGTTCTATCTGCACACCGAGACTCATGAAGTTCAAAAGTAGAAAATAATTCTTCTAAAGTACTTCCTCGAGGTCTTTTGAGATGTAGTGCGAGTCTATTATGGACATCCACTCGGGTATTCTTGGGAATGCGTTCAAAGCGTACCTTAGCAAATCTCAATTAGTTACCGATTCTCTGAGATTCGTAAGTCCTGTGATTAGCTCCTTGACCCTCGCATGTAGCTGAGACACCATCTTTCATTCTTCCATATGGAGGTTGGTTAGTTGGCTTATGAGTAGATCTCGACGGGCGAGCTTTGCTTCTGAGGCCCCTTCATGTAGTTCCAGGAACTTCTTCCAGAGCTCTTTCGCAAATTCGTAGAGGCCGACATGGTTGATTTCTTGTGCTGGAAGTATGGACAGAAAATGAAATTTCAACTTCCCATTAGCCACAAAATGAACTTGCTCTTTCTTCGACCAGAGGTGTTCTTCCTGGTCTTCGAGAGCTACAAAATCATTTTTCATAATAAGTAATAAATCAAAATCCATTTTAAAGAATACTTCCATCTGGCGTTTCCACATTGTGAACTCCCCCTCAAACATAGGTGTGTGGATAGTCGGTCCGACCATCATCTTGTTACTTTAGGCGGCTGTTAGTCCTCCTGAAGCGGTTGGGCTCTGATACTAGGTGTTGGTCCAGTGCAAGCCAATTAGAGGGGGTGAATAGCCTTGCAAATTAAAACAAAATATTTTGTTATTCTTTAACATTAAAAATAGAGTTAGTTAAGCAAATACATGCAATTCATAAAACAATTTAAGAAAAATAGTAAGAGACTCAAAGAAATTTACCTGGTATGTAACTTGGATGGTTGCTAATCTAAGGCAATAAATAACTCAACTAAATTGCTCTTTCTTAAAGGTGGAGAAGGTACACTCGTTGAAAGTACAGAACAAAATAAGAAATTAAATACAAAGTTATTGTTCTTCTTTCTAAACTCAAGGGGTATATTTATAGTCCTGGACAAGCTTATCCGTTGTTGACGTGGCACATCTCGGGCGCCTATGTTGAATAGGGGCACCTGAGTTCTGGTCAACGTTGATTCACTGGGCATACAACCATACAGGTGCCTGAGTTGACTCGGGCGCCTAGTTCGCTTGGTTCTGGTTAACTTTTAGTTGACTAATCTTCTACGCTTCTAGGTGATTTCTGACTATCTAAAATTGAGCTCATCTGAACCCAACTTCTGACCTTCTCCTCGAATAGTCTTTCTCCCAGACTTCTAGTCCCTCGGACATCGTGCACACCCTTTTTATTTATCGGTGTACTCTTCTGCAGTCTTCTCATCTCTCGGATGCACCGATCTTGTCCACTCCCTTCCCGTGTCATCATTCTCACTCGTCGTGTCTTCCGCTCGATTTCTTGTGCTCTTACGCTCCTACACATTTAGACACAAGAATGAAAAACATATATGATCTAACTTGACTTGGTCGATTACATCAAAATCAATCCAGGATACTTACATTATAGTGTCATTATAGTTCCGTCTCGATTAAGAGATGGAACTTTAGTCTGCCTGTAATTAGAGATAGAATGTTAATTTCATCTTCTAATATTGAGATGGAATATATTTTCGTGTTTTTTTAGCGTGAGTTCATTCGTGATAGTCTCAGTTTTGCTTTGTATAGTTTGCCTAAATGTAGAGTCGATGTGCCTATGAGTCCACTATGTTTGGTTGAGGGGCGTTACACTTTGTCCAAGTTAGAATTGGGTTTAGTTATTTCATGTCGTCAGGATCACAAGCACCTTGGATAATAGTAACACTCACCTAGAGAAAAGTTACTTTTATATAAATCTTTTTATCTTTGACTACTCCAAATGTAACCTATGATGTCTTCTAGCCGTCTCCACGGGCATGACGCGATTGGTAATGACTCACTTAGGTGATCTCTCATTTTTCGGGTTCAATTCCTCCTTGGTAGAGCGCGCAGTATGCTGACGGAATAAGTCGCCATAGGCTGCTGCGTGGTCGGGTCATCGGGTACCGATATCATCAGTGGTGAAGTCGTTACGTGTCTTCGTCTCCGATTTACCCTCGTTGACTGGTGGGGACTCTCATTGAAGGCTATGGGACAGGGCCGGTCAGCTAAACAGATTAGTCGGGTATAAGTCCGGATACCCTTTATAAATAAAAAAAAATGATGTCTTCTAGACTAAAAATTCTTTTGGTAGGTCATGTTGAAATCTGTTGGGCTATGCTTGCTACTACATTCGAAAGTTATTGGGCTTACAAACTCAATAATTTTAGACAAAACAGGATAATTTAAGAATCACTTCTCATTCATTTTTTTTTCATATGTCCATATCATTATGGAATATATAAATTTGAATATATAAGCACCTCGATGTTTGTTTTTTTTAAATGTTTGCCTTATAGTATTTTTCTCTCCAAGTATTAACGAAATTGACATCGTACCCACGACGGCATTATTTTATTACTCCGCCTTTAAAAATAAATAAAAATAAAAATCCATATGCAATTTTTTCATACGTTGGCCAATTTCTATTCAAAGGTAGGGCCTTAGCCTTTAATTAGTTGATCAAGTTGATTCGCATCTAATTGTTAGGTTAATCTTTCATCATCCTCATTTATTTTATACTTTTATTGTCATTTGTAAGATGCCATGTTATTATTTTTATATAAAAAAAATTAAATTAATTGCCTGTTGGATTGGGCATCGTGAAGAGGGAAGACGGCGTCGAGAAGAAGACCTATGTTCAAGCAAAGGTGAGAAAACAAAGTTTTATTAAACAAATATAAAAGCATTGCACACAAAAAGATTTATATTAGTGATATGAAGATAAAAAGGATAGATTTGAAAATTTTATGGACAATTAAAATTATTTTAAGATTTTGAAAGCATGTTGCAAGTGAATAAGTTATAAAAGAAGTTTCCTCTGTTGCATTCCAAACAGGTCACAGACTTCTTAATTAAATTTCGTCTTAATTAAATTTTCTGACTGTCCTTAACATTTACATTCCAAATATTCGTATGAATTTATTAACGGACTCAACATGTGAACAGATATTTTAATATTTTAATGCAAAAGGTTGTCGCACGACTTTCTGATCATGGATTCAATTCGGATAAAATTTTGTGACTTTTGTGATTATGAATTTGATTCGCGAACAATGGATGATAAAATTACATATAAAAGACTCAAATGATGGTATAAGGTGATTTGTTCGCTCTCAATATCCTCGTCAACTCGTCCGAGGATTAATACGAAAGAGATAAATCACGAAGACAACCGGCGCATATAAAAGACTAAAATGATTTTACTTGTAGGTGAGTAAAAAATTAATTTAATTTAATTAGCCTAATTAAAAATTCGGTTAATTTAATATTTCATTTAAAAACATTAGTTTTCTAATTTATTGGGTTCAATTTCGATTTACAATTCAAGCCAGATTAAATCAAAAAATCATCAATCCAACCTATATTGTAAATAATGATATACCGTATGGGATAATTACACCACTCGATTGATTGATGATTTCATCAATAAATTGATTGCTTAATTCGATAATTGATCGAATTAATCAAGTTTATATTGGATAGCAAAATTTGAAAGTAACTTACATCCAAGTTAGTGTCTCTTATAATTTATCTTTTTCATATTCACCTGTGAGAAGGATTGGGAAGTGGGAGGGTGGGTGGGGGATTAGGATGAGCGAATCATTTTTTACTACCTTGATGATAAAATTTTATTGGTTTGATTTGTTTAAAAAAATTTGATCTAATTAATTTTGATTTTTTTTATCCTTAGGACTCCATTTTGTTGGAAACTAATATTTTGATGTAAATTAAAGTGCAGTATTTTATTAGTGTTTGTTAAGTAAAAAAAAAAAAGGTTTGAAAATAAAAAAATTAAAACTGTGAGCATTTATACTAAATTCATTTTATTGGTTTGACAAAAATATTGTTTCTACTGTAAGTATAATTAAATTTGTAAATAATATTTGAATAACCATACAAATTAAACAGGGAAAGATTAATGATCGAGTTCCTGTATAGCTGTCTTAAAATTGCCATTTTTAATTAACAACTAAATTTCAAGTGCTAAAAGATTAATATTTTGAATGAGTTTCTCTAACGTCAGGCTCAATTGAGCTATATATATACGCTGCACTTGTTCTTCTCCTTCCATCAAATTGAAGTTGAGATTCAAGTTTTATTGATTGCAAATAAGAGCGGAAATGGCTGCTCGTCAAGCAATGTCTATTTGTGCTCCCATGATATCCGTCCTCCCTCGCCGCCCGATGATTGTTGCTTCCGTCGAGAAGAGTTGCCGACGGACGTTCCGGCGAACTCTGCAGGTCCGATCATACAGTGCTACTAGTCCTGTAGCTCCCTTGCGGCGGTCGGGGAATTATCATCCAAGCATGTGGATGGATGAGCGTGTGCAATCCCTCGTGAACACTTCCACGGTATGTGACTGCCGGCCGTTGTTGATCGATCGTCCAAATATTTGTTTGCAACTTTTGTTTTGTTTTGTATGTAGGTGCAAAAAGAAGAGAATCGTGAGAGAATAAACGTACTGAAGGAACAGACCAGGAATCTGATACGCGAGAAGCAGCAAGTAGCTGAGCAGCTTCAACTGATAGACCACCTGCAACAGCTCGGCGTGGCTTACCACTTCAAAGACGAGATTGCAAACGTTTTAAGTCGTCTTCATGCTTCTTTAGACCATGTGAGCTCGCAACTGAAGGACGATCTGCATGCCACATCGCTGCTCTTCAGGCTCCTCAGAGCAAATGGCTTCTCTGTTTCCCAAGGTAATTAATCAATGATCACTAATTAATCAATCGCTTCACAGATCTGATGATCATATCTGTTGCTGTCCGCAAAATTACATAGATTTGTTCGAGACATTTAGAGACGAGAAGGGAAACTTCGAAGCTCGCTGTGATAACCAGATCAGAGGGCTTCTGAGTCTGTACGAAGCTTCCTACCTCGAGAAGGAAGGAGAGACTTTGCTGAAGGAAGCCATGGATTTCGCGACCGAGCAGCTGAAGGCATTCATGGAGGAGGGATCTGTTCCTGAGGCTGGCGGTCTCAGAGAACAGGTGGCCCATGCGCTGCAACTTCCACTGAATTGGCGGTTGGAGAGAGTGCAGCACAGGTGGTTCATTGAAGCGTGCAGTGGCGACGACACCATCAACCCTCTCCTGCTGGAGTTTGCTAAGCTCGACTTCAATCTGGTTCAGGAAATGTACAAGAGTGATCTCAGAGAGCTCTCCAGGTAAATCAACTGCAATTAATCAAAACTGCAAAAGAATGATGAGTTTTATATATAGTACCATCACAACAACAGATACTACAAGTGTTGATGCCCTTTCATTGATAGGAAGCACTGCCTCTGTAGATCAAAACTTGTACGAGTATATCCAATAATAATTTCAAAGCGTAATTCCTTTTTACATGCAGATGGTGGTCAGAGCTCGGGCTTCCTGAGAAGTTGCCATTTTTCAGAGATAGATTACTTGAGAACTACACGTGGGCAGTTGGTTTCACTTATGAACCAGATAGCTGGAGATTCAGAATGTTTGAAGCAAAAGCAGTATGCTTAATTGCATTGTTTGATGACCTTTACGATGTCTATGGAACCTTGGATGAACTCCAGCTGTTCACTGATGCCGTTAACAGGTGACAGGCATTCACAATCATCATTAAGTCATGTTTATCTCAACTATCAAAGCTCGAGCAAGTTTGTTTGCAGATGGGACTTAACTGCCATGGACAAACTTCCAGAGTACATGAAATTAGGTTTCTTTGCCATCTTCAACTTGGTGCACGAGGAAGGCTATCGTGTGATGAAGGAGAAGGGATTAGACATTGTGCCTGACTTAAAGATAGAAGTAAATTATAAACACTATTTCAATTTTCTTATTCATCTTCTTCTTTATTATTGAATGAGTTGTTGGTATTAAATTTTCAGTGGGGAAATCTATGCAAAGCATACTTTGAGGAAGCAAAATGGTTCCACCATGGTCAAACTCCCGAGCTCCAAGATTACTTGGAGAATGGATGGGTGTCAATCTCTAATCCACTCCTTCTATTTAATGCTTACTGTGTGGGCAAAGACTTAACTGGAGAGGCCTTGAAAAATTTCTCCAGTTACTATGCGATCGTGCGCGCCTCAAGCATGCTTTTCCGCCTTTACGACGATATGGGCACTTCCACGGTAAATATGTAAATACATACCAATATATATATTAATTGGAATTAAACAACATTTACTACTACAGGGTGAGATGGAAAGAGGCGATGTGGCGGCATGTATTCAATGCTGCATGCACGAGAAAAGTGTCTCCGAGGAAGTGGCGAGGAGGGAGATAAGAGAATTGATAAGGAAATTTTGGAGAGAATTGAATGGATCTCTTTATTGGGATTCTTCATTGGAGGAGTATTTCAAGAATATAGCAGTTAACGTCCCTCGGGCGGCGCAGTTTTTTTATCAGGATGGGGATGGATATGGCAAGGAGGATGGAGAAACTAAGTCTCAAATCATCTCGATATTACTCGAACCTATCCAAATTTAGAATGAATTCATATAAATTGTGGGATCTATAAAGTATTATCCAATTAAATAAATGAAACGTTTTCTATTGTTATGTACTATTTCCACAAATTTGGCACTTAAAATTAAGCTCCATTCTGATTTCTGAAAACTTCATTGAGAACAACATTTTCATTACAAGCGATTCAAGCTAGTTACGGATTTGAACATTAACCTCGAGTACTAACATCGCATTGTGAGGCTTACTCGGTTCTTCCTTAATTAACTAACTTTCAGATGCTCTTAACAAAGTAAGCAGAGACAAGAACAAGTTGATGATATCCAAGTACGGCGCCACCGCTGCCCAAATGCACTCATCGTAGGAGTAGCGTTTGATCAGGTTAGCTGTGTCATAGATTATATATGTATCCACAGAATATAGTCGTGGTGATAGCTCCATAAATCGTGGTAGAGATCCTTCCCAAGTGGAATATCAGTTGCAGAAACAAGAATTGTCGTCGAAGACAGTCAAAGTTTTGTGAAAAAAATTAAGCTTGATCAATCGCTGGCTTGCCTAGATGAGAGCAAAGAGCATCAGTATGATGATGGCGAAGAATAGAAATGGTCTGAAGAAGCTAAAATCCTGGCCTCTGGAAGTTGCCCAAACGGTGTACAAGGTGAGGCTCACAACCATTATCGCCGTGAGGATCACCGACTCGAGAATTGCTTTTCCTGCTCGCCGAGTAGATTTACATGTTAATCATGTAGCAAATGTGTGATTTTCAGCACATAGATGTTAACAACAATAACATTTTACCAAAAGGCACATGTCAGAATTTATATTTACTAAAAAACGTCTTATAGTTTGTTCTTTATCAAAGAGCGTACATAAAATCAGCTCATTCTTCTTATACCCTTCTAGCCAATAACCCCTTTTTGTAGTTCACTTTTTGAGAGATCCGAATCACCTTTCAGAATTTGATTTTAAAACAATAAATTATGGTTCGGTTGCAAGGAGTCTCATCTTCTCTCACCCTATATATCTCTTCCTGTCTATACAACTCGACTCATCATGAACCTTTTACTATATTTTTCATGTGATTGTGAAAAGATTAAGAAATAATTAAAAGATTATCCTATAAATAAATAATCAATGATGATTATATATTTTAAAAAAATATTTTTAAAATCGGATAAATATCAGTCGACGTTGGGGCCTGAAATCCCAAAATATCAAGCTCACGTTGGGCGTGATATCTGGGATTTCATGTTAGATCACGAAAATTGGAGGCTTTAGAATGCTTAAAAGCCCAAAAATTAAGGGTCTTATTTGGATTTGTTGAACTTGGACGACCTTTTTGCAAAAAGCCAAAACACTAATAAAAACCCTACTTTTCCTCCCTTTAATCCCCTCTCCCCGTTTCTTTTCACTGACTCCCTCTCCTCGACGCCGACAAACCACTGTTGACCCTCGGTGATTTCCCTGCACGCGAAGCCATCACCAATGCCTGTGAAGGGAACGTTGCCAGGTTTCGTTCTATTCTTCATCATCCCCTTCTTCTACTTATTATTTTTCTCCTTCTTCTCCTACCTCCTCTTCGGCGCACATGAAGGAGAATCCGAGCGCCTTTTCCCTCTTCGATTTTCTCTGTTCGCGTCGTCCATCCTAGAGGTAAGGATTGTTCTTGTAACGATTCTATGTGTGAACAGATTTGTTCTTACTATAGCAAATTTGATGAATAGCTTCGGTTATTGATTTATTTTGAAACTGCAATCCTAATTCCGGAGTTTGAGTTGGGTTGATGATCTGTGGATGGTTAAATGGGGTTTGCTTTATTTGTTCCTACTTTATTGTTATAGCTGCCGTGATCAACCATAGGGATGATTGTCTTGGAATTTCAATTTTTGGGTTGTTGTACATTGTCGTGAGTTGTGTGCTAGGAGTAGTTTGATATTGGATTGGGTATTTGGATGATAGATCTCATTTTGATAAGTTTGAATGGGTGGTAGTTCCTTGGGTTAATTTGGGAATTAACCCAATAACCCTATGGTGATAATTATGTTAGGAAGGAACGTTTTGTTATTGATGATTTGATTAAGTACATGTTGTAATTACGATATATCCTAATCAGGTTTAGTATTTTATTTGGTTAATTTATTTAATTGTATAAGTAGCTTAACTCTAAGCTTGACACATGCCCTTGACTTGGCACTTGTACGGTTGATCGTGGAAAGTCCTCTGCGTTTACAAACTTCAATAATTAAGATGGGTATTTCTCCTTTGTATTCTTGTAGATCATTTATCTTAAATGCATGACTTTTTATGTCTGAGTAGGTCTGTTTGACTTTATTCTTTGTTGTTGGTTATTTTATATCGTCCGTTGATACATTTCTGCGTTTGACCTTCGAGTTAATTCGTATTTTATGTCCGTACAGTCTCTCGTTGATTTTCTATTTTGTAAAATACCGCTTATACGCGAGTACTTAGATGTTCATTAAACACTACTAGGATTGTTGGTGTTGGGGCAATCTATGGTCCGGAGTGACCATGTGTTTTGATGTTTGGGCAAAGGGTTTAAGTTAGGTTTACCCTTATGTTTTGATATGTGTATTGGAGTGTGTAGGTTTGCAAGTACACCTAGACTTGGTTGATGTCTTCAGGTGAAGGGTGGCATGGAGGCAAGCCGTAGACTTGTATGCACACCTGAGGGACCATGGTATAGCAGGTACGATGAGCCGAGGGGCGTGTGTTAGGATCTTGGGATGGCTAGAGAGGGGGGGTTGTGAATAGCCACCCACCAAAACTCGCTTCTTCCTACAATCAGATTAGCAGCGGAAAACAACCAAAGTAGAAATAAACTAAAACAGAGACTAACACAGTGTTTACAAGGTTCAGGGATAACTTGCCCCTACTCCTTAGCGTGCCCGTGAGGTGGGCGATCCCTTGATCTTCGACAGATCAGGCCCCTGGAATGAATCCAGCTAAAAGCTTCCTCCTTCTCGGTGGAGTAACCTCTTCACAAATATCTCAGCAGTATATCAAGTGAAGCACAAGAGACTAGAGAAGGAAGCTTACACAACAGATGCACACCACCTTAAGCACAAGCACCAGTAGTAAGCAGAAAGATCAAGCAAGAAGAAGAATGTAGAGAACACCAACAACTCAACAGCAAAACACTTCGCAGATTTTCTAATCACCGTTCTCCATTTTTCGTTTTTTCCTCTGCTTCGCCAACTTCTTCTTCTTAAGCCTTTCTTCTGCACACATATAGGCGTCGTCACCCACTAACCCCTTTTGAGCTCTCAGCATACTGAAGTCATCCTCTTCAGTTGAAGCTTCAGGTCAGGTGTTGTTGAAACCTGCAAATGTGTATCAAACAAAATAGCACCATGGAAAGTCACCCTTGACCCTTCTTCTTGCTCCTTCATTTGAATTTCAAAGCTCTGTGTTGTCTACACACTTACAAATTCATTAGCGAAGCAAATCAGATATCAGAACAGCGCTGACAATAATTTGAATTAAAGTTCAGAGGTGTTGATCGGTCACCTTGACCGATCAAACAACCTCCTGACTAATCAGACTCTATCCTGATTGGTCCAGTGATGTTCTGATCGGTCTCATTGACCGATCAGAGACTAGGGGATCGGTCACCAGACCGATCCCTAAACTCACTGAAATTTCAATCAAAGCGCCTGATCGGTCAAGGTGACTGATCAGGGAAGTACCTGATCGGTCAAGGTGACTGATCATGCAAGTGCCTGAGCGATCACGATCCATCCTGATCGGTCCAGGTCTGTTCTGATCGGTCGCACTGACCGATCAGAGATTCTTGTGATCGATCCATTGATCAATCACAATCTTTCTGTGACCACACAGAATGTTTTCTGATCGGTCACCAGACTGTTCAGAAAACCTTCTGTTTCCTCAGAAGCTTTCTGGATCGGTCAACAGACCGATCAGACATCCTGGATCGGTCTTGTGACCGATCTACTATCAAGAGAGTTTGTGCCAACTCCCTGATCGGATTTCAAACCGATCCAGCTAACTTTGCTCTAATTATTTGATTAATTCATGGCCAATTCTGACCATGACTAACTCAAGTTAGACCCTGAGTCCAGCGAACAGGCTCCCTTGCCCCCTCTGACTCAATCTGGTCTGGAGAACTAGCTATCGTGCCCTCTCCGACTCATCCCGATCCAGAGAACAAGCCACTGAGCCCTCTCTGACCGAAGTCTGCAGAACGAGCTACCAAGCCCTCTCCGACTCATCCCGGTCCAGAGAACGAGCTACCGAGCCCTCTCTGACCAGAGTCCAGAGAACGAGCTACCGAGCCCTCTCCGACTCATCCCGGTTCAGAGAACAAGCTACCAAGCCCTCTCTGACCAGAGTTCGGAAAACGAGCTACTGAGCCCTCTCTGACTCATCCCGGTTTAGAGAACGAGCTACCGATCCCTCTCTGACCAGAGTCCACTTAATCCAAACTTAACTATCTGATCTCAATTCTCACTCAACCGAACTTAAATCGGTGTCAACATCAAAACAACAATCAGGTCAGACTGCATCAACAATGTGAACTTCGAGGCATACGTAAAGGATGTCATGGAGGTAAGCTAGAGGCTTGTGTGCGCATCTGAGGGACGAGGGCTGAAGACGAAGAGGGAGTGAAGGCAACAGTCGAGGCTGCTGGTGAAGAGTCAGCTGAGTCATGAAGGGACGAGAGCCGAGGGAAGAGGTCTCCAAGGGCAAGCTGGGAAGTGGACTTCAAAGGGCACACGTGAAGGGTGGTATGGAGGCAAGTCGAGGGTTTGCGTGCGCATCCGAGGGACGATAGCCGGTGGAAGAGGACTTCAAGGGACAAGCCAAGGGAGTGAACTTGAAGGCACACTTGAAGGAGGGTCTTCGGAGTGAGGAGGTGTGTTGTTGTAAGCTGGGCAGTCGATTGCCAGCAAGAACAAAAACTCACAGAAGGTAGTTGATAAGTACTATCTTGTTGATTATTTTAATTGTTAAAATCCATGTTTGACCCATGTTTTACTTGGTTAATTGTGATTTTACCCTAGGTTTTAGGATTTCCTCTTATTTTGGACTTAATTACAAATTTGTACATTTTTGGATTATTTGGCCACTAATTTTCTGATATATTTTTGTAGGCATGAAAGGATCCTGGACCTAGGGCATACTGGGTCAAACTTGAGTCGGAAGTGGAACCGGATCGAATTATCAAGTTTCGGATTAATCCGGGTCGTCCGATTCAAAAGTGGCTAGATCTGAGCCATCTGGGATCATCTGAAGCAATCCGAGCTAGGGTTAGGGTTGATCAAGCACTCTGATCAAGATCTGAAGGTTTCATCCCAATCAGAGCTCAATCACCCGTTGGATCAAGCTCGGAGGGCTCTAGATCGTCCATTCAAAGATTAGGTTGATCTGGACCATCCATTGCAAATCTGGAGGATCCGAGCTACCACAAGGCAGATCCTGACCCCTGATCATCATCATTAAAGTTTGGCTCAAATCAGAGCAAGATCAGCCGTTGGATTCATCCAAATCAATCTGGACCGTCCACTGATAAGTATTTAATCAAACTCACCGCAGCCTTCAGCTCTGTCGCGTCTTCGCCGCAAGCTTCGTTTTCTTCATAGTTTTTAGTTTTTGCTTCAATTTTTCTTCAATTCGAGGCGCGACCACCTCAATCTCGACCTTGGATCATCTTCTGGATCATTGGAGATAGCTTCGGTGAAGAATTCTTCTCAAATTCCATCTGGACAGAGGTGTTTGAGGGTTTCGGCATCATCTGTGGTCCGAGCACTGAAATCTTGGCTACAACCCATTTTCGACGATCTAAGCTGCTTGTAGGGGTTCTCAGGTGAGCTCAGGTCGTATCCAAATCATCATCGCAGCTCAACAAGCCGAGATTGAAGAGTTCGGATCAGAATTCTCCCAGCTGAAGCAGTTTGAGCAGAATTGATGGATTGAAGTTGTTTTCCACTGATTTGCTGAGCCTAGGGGTTCGAAGCCAGCTCTTGCTTGACAACCAAGAAGATTTTGAGCTCGGGAAGGGTTGAGGAGTAGTTTTCTGTAGTTAATTTCATTGTATTAGCAGTAGCTTTTAATTCTGCCGCAATTTCAATTATGCACTCTTGGTTTCAGATTGGTTAATTTCGTTTACTGCATTGTTACAGATTAAATTAGGGTTCAATCTTCGAGTTAAGTAGTTTAGGAACTTGTTTAGTGAACATTTGGTTTCAAATTCAGTTGATTTCCTATTTTAGTTTTTGAATATCAGCTGCGTATCAGCATTTTGTTCTGTTCTGCAATTTCAGTTTCAATTTCTGTTTCAGCTGTTTTAATCTCATTTTCTGCATGGTTTTCTTAGTTGTTAGCTTTCACTTCAGCTTCCTATTTAGTTAGAATGTTTGTTAATGTCTAGTTACCTTTAATTTCAGTTCGTTTCCCTTTTATTGTTTGCGTATCAACTTTTCAAACTGAGTATCAGCCCTTTCTATTGAATTCTTGCATTTTGTTCCAAGCTTGCTGTAGTTTTAATTTATGAGTTTAAATCCTGTAGTTTAGTCTAGCTAAATAGCATTCGATTCTAGCTTTGCACATTAGTTATTGTGAATCAACTTCATTTCTGAATTCTGATTTCGATTTCTGCAATCCCAGCTCATTTCTAAAATTTCAGCGCATGATTTCTGAGTTCTTGTGTCAAATAAACTCTTGTTTATCTGCACATCCAATTTCTGCATTGAGTGGATCTTGAATCTCTGATTATAGCTCGTTCATGCACAGCAATTTTTCTATCAGCATGGTTTTCCAAGTGAGATCAATTCAGTTCTGAAATTTGCATCTTGTTTCTGCGTTTGCATGTGCTACTTTAATTTCTGCATTTGTTGAATCTGCAATCCTGTCTCTGCATGCCATGAGCAATTTATTTCTGCAAGTTGTGTCAAGTGGAAACTTGTTTTCATTCAAATGTTATTCATTCAAATTCCTGCACACCACCTCAATGATAGCTTACATTCATTTCTGAACTACTTGGTTTTCATGCTGCTGCAGTCTGAATTTTTGCATTCGAATTTCTGAGCTTGATTCTGAATTCTTGCATTCGAATGGCTGCATTCATGGACAGCCTGAATTTTTGTAATTTTTGCAGAAACATGCTTCTGCAATTTGAATTCTGCAGTCCAAATCCATTTCTGGATTGTTGCCTTCAAGTCTGAATTTTTCCTTGTATTCATGTGTGGCACTTCCTTAAGAGCTTGTTTCCAATGAATTGATTAGCTCTATTCTAAATCGATCAGTTATACATTCTGCATTGAGTGTCACTTTTTGATACATCAGTTTCTTCACTTTTGGTATCAAGTTGTTCAATTGTTAGCACTTGCATCAAGTGAAGTCTTGGCACGGTTTTTGTATCAGTTCGGTTTTAGATTGCTTGCATTTGGCCATGTCTTGAGTTTGATGTTGTTATTTCATTGCTAGAATTTGTTTTACCTTTGAAATCAGAATCGGTCCAAAATTGATTAAGTGCTTTAGTGGATTAAGTGTCAATTGGTTGAATCATTAAATGTCATCACTTGTTTAGTCATGAGTTAAGTTTCCCTTCTTCTCATTTCATTTTCATTCTGAATTGCAAACCAAACACCAAATCACATTCGAAACCCGAAATTCACAAGCGACGCATAAACACAAGTTCGAATCACACAACATCAACTAGTCCCGAGGAAAAATACGACCTGTGGCCCCTTTACTACGCTTTCATATTCTTGATTGCAAAAAGGGTTTCCAGCACATTTATAAATTTTAAATTCTGATGGTCCCACAATTCGTGACAACTTTAACCTAGTATTTCGGGACCGTCAGTAGTCGGCTGGTAAACCCAAAAACTAGCCGTTGAGATAGCCGTTGGCTAGCTAGTTGAGTGGGACCAGTCAACTGGTAATTGACCAGTCGACTGGTAGCGGCTGGGTTCAGCTTTAAGCCTTATTTAAAGGGCTTCATTTTAGTTGGGAGCTTTTGTTAGGATGTATATTAAAAGCCTTTCCTTTTGGTTAGGATACATCTACATTTTAAAGAGAGTCAGAAAATCACACAGTGCATGTTTACATTAGTATGTGCATAAAATGTTTGATACTCGGCACTGTAGATAACATGGTACGTGGTGTCACACAGAAGATCATGTTATCAGATTCCTTGCTGAAGTATATGAAAGAGGCTCACAACCGAGATGGAGTTGGACAAACCATCGGGATGGTTATAGTGTAATTAAGTGTGTTTTATCTTAACCATAGAATTACACTAGTGTACTTTGTGTACATTGAGTAGGACCAACAGAGAGATCATCCAATTTTTGTACTGACTTCGTAAATTGGATTAGACCTCGGATAATATTATGGAGTACGATCTCTTAATCCCGAAATAATGATGGGCATATATTATTAATTATTGTTTCTTTGATTTACCAATGGTCGAGACCTATTCTGTTAGATCAATAGGCCCGGTAAGTTGGGAGATAATATTAATAATATGATGTGATGTTGATTATTGACGAAAGTCGTGTCCTGGTGAGTTGGGATGATGATGCCCCCTTGGTGAGCTCAAAAAGGTTGTTATGCCAAATCTTGCAAGTAGACTATGATCCGACATGATGAAAAGGTTGAGTGGTACTAATCAAGGATCAAGAGGATAATTAATTTAATTATCAGTAAATTAAATTAATTATCGGGCATATGATATCTTAAACACGAGGAGATGAACGACTCGTAATAGGTGGAGCTCATATGAAAATATGGGGGTTGGTGAGAAAGTTCAATGGGATCCTTTAGTAGAATGGATCACCATTAATGGATCGGGTTTGGATCCATTAGCGGGCCAAGAACCAACTACTCCTTATGGTCCCTATCTTAGCCCTATAAATATCCCATAGGAGTCATGATACAAGATGATTGGTCATCCAATTTATTCATACAAAACCCTAAGAAGCCTCTTCCTCTCACCCTCACGACAACTCTCTCTCTTAGGGTATTGGGTGCGCCGGATCAAAGGGAAGAAGAGAAGAAGTTTTTCCTCTCCTCTCCATTGGGCGTGGAACCTGATCGAAGGGAGCATCACCAGCTGGTGTTCGGCGAGAGAGAGCAGCTGTGGAGGATCACCGGCGGTGACTTCATCAAGAAGGTTGCAGCGCCGGCGATAGGAGGAAAGAAGAAGGAAGGAGAGGAGATTACATCCCTCTTCTCTTCATCCTTTCCTCTCCACCTCAAGCACAGTTTTCTTCCTCCTTGCTGTGCGTAAGCTGGGCCCGGGGAGGAGCCATCGACGACTGGTAAGAAGGAGTTTCTTCTTCCCTTGGCCGGCGGCAAAGAAGGAGAAAATAGGTGAGGTTTTGGTTAGGGTTTAGCGGGAAGGAGAAGGTCTCTTCTTCTCTTCCCTCATCTTCCTCACACCTCTTGGTAGTCGGAGCAAGCAAGGAGGAGGCGATCTTCTCCATTGGCGCCGGTGGCACCAACCCTAGTGATTAGGGTTTTGCGTTTGGAAGAAGGAGGAAGAAGATAACCTTACTCTAGGGTTTCGGCCAAGATAGGGTGGAGAAGGTTTTGTACGAGCCTTGGTAACTCCGCATCTTGGTAGATCGTCGCCCACACGTCGTCGAAGAGGGGTGGGACATAAGGTAGAAGACTGCGTGGTAAACGACGAGGTATAACTCTCCCGAGCTCCATTTTATTTTGCTATGTCTTATTTGTGTCATATTACTTTACTTCGTCATTTCATGTATGTTAGTTAGTTATTTTGATTCGTTATCATAGACAATAATTAACTAACTAGACCCCGAAGATAAACACAAAAATCGGCGATCCAAATCGTTATCTTTTCCGCGGTTAATTAATCCGGAAGGTTACAAGGCCTTAACCTCGGTTTCGGCTAAGTTGTAACTTGGATTAATTAACACGACGATGAGTCGGTCGTTAGAGGGACGGGTCTATATTCGGATTAAATTTTTAATCCGTAAACATAGAGAGGTCTCTCAGATACGACCACGTGGTTGTCTTGGAAACCGCCAAGTCATACCAACAACTGGTATCAGAGCGAGATTTTCGATTTTGTGTGTTTAGGATTCGGTTATTTTTCTGCACATTATCATGTAGATTGTTTTGCTGGATAATATTTGGATGTGCGTAGGCTAACTTTGTGTTGCAGGCACTAGATTTCAACTATTATGACAATTGTGTGGTTTGTATGTGATTGATTGTGTTTGATGTAAATTAATTAAATCCTCAGGGTTGACGAGGCTAGATAAGTTATTTAATTTTTGTAATTAAATATAGCACTTGTTTAGCCTTGCTTTTTATTTACTTTTGATCTAGATGACATGTACACTCCTTTGTGGAGTATAGGATCAATGGATGTAAATAAGTAAGCTAGTCATCTCGGCTCGGGATTCCTTCATGATGGCTTGCGCATGGATAGGATGGAGTGGACGAGGTGACGACATGACTGGAGGTGCATTGGAGACCAAGGTCATAATAGTTGGAAAAATCTAGGATTTTTTCATAGCTCTATTATTTTTGGTTTATGTGCTTGTTGTGTGTGTGCATGTGAACAACCTCAAATACAAATAACTAAGTGGGAGAGGGACCCTAAGGGTCCCATGGTCTCCATTACAATCTGATAAGTGATGCGAGCAAGTCTGTGCATCGGCTCTGAGTGCCTTCCTCCCCATCGGATGAGCTTGTTCTGCGGATCACTAGGTCAGAAAAGACTATAGGAAATTATTGAAGAGTGTGTGTACTTCCCCGTCGGAAGACACATAATCAAAAATAATTTTTCTTAGTGTCGTGTAATGGTAGACACTTAGATACAAATAATAGTATCCTTCCCATCGGAGTTACTGCAATTATTTGTAGGGCCGAAGAGGACCAACTATTAATTTTACTTGTCAGAAAGTTAGGATGACAAGATAGTAAAATTAATGGGTAAAATCTCCTCTCACAAATGTAGAACTCGTATACGTCCACACCATCGTGACATACAAAATTCTCGGTGTTTTGAGGTGTTGGTAGATTTTGTAATAAATTATTTTTGAGGTATCAATTTATTTTCAAAATCTAAAGTGTGTGATTGTTATGATTCTCAGGTACTTTAAATTGGATCTAGACCCACTTGAACTAATTGATAGGGAAAACCAACTTAATGCCCCTAACAATAAGGATTGGGAATTAAACATGGCTTTTGTCTCTACTGCCGAGGAACCTAAAAGTGATTTTGTCGAGTTTTGTGCCGAAAAGTCTAGCGAGATTAACACTGAAGAGGAGTTTGAGTATTTTAGGAAATGGTTAGAAGCAGACGAGACGACTGAGAATCATCAAAATCAGGCTTCTTCCATTACCAGTAAAATATCCGAACTCGATGAACTCTTCGGGGAAAGTAATCGAGCCGCTAGGCATAAGGTCTTGAAGAACTTGATGACAATTGTCTTAGTTGAGGGCATGCCCGTTAAGGAACATGCCCTTAAAATGATGGCTTGGCTGAAGGAGATGGAAATCCTTGGAGCAAAAATTGATGGGGAAACCCAGATCAATTTTATCCTCCTATCTCTACCAAAGAGTTTTGAGGAGTTCCACCTAAGATACAATATGAACGAATGTACATATTCGTGGGCAGAGCTTTTGACAGAACTCGAGGTGGTAGAGGGGTTTTCTCTTCAAAGTTCACAAACTTTCATTGCTCAAGAGGTTTCTACTTCTAAACCAAAAGGAAAGAAGAAGAAGAAACAAGCTGGAGCAAAGAAAGAAGTACAGGGACCTTAGGGGCGCATAAAGAAGCCAAAAGACAAGTGCTTTGTGTGCAAGCAGTCAGGACATTGGAAGATGGACTGTCCCCGTCGCCAGAGTAGTACCACAGATATATTTTCTTCTTTGTCGTTGTAACATGTTTAGCGGTGATATCTACCGGCTCCTGGTGAGTAGATACAGATGCTACTAATCATGTCTGCATTTTTGTGCAGGGGTTCCAGGAAACCCGATGGCTAGCTGAGGAGGATATCACTGACTACATGGATGGGCTATGGAGATGACTTTTTGCAATGGGAGTTTTTATCTATTTCATTTATGTCTTAGCATAGGATGATGTAGTTTTGGCTTTATAGAGATTACCTTTATGTACTTAGTTTTGGAAAGAACTTTTTGTTCAGTTTCTGGAATAAGATATTTTTCTATTGCTTTTATTTGTTAAAAGTGGAATGGAAGGAATATCTATTGGAGTACATAGATAGACAATTAGTATATAAAACCAAAAACTCCCATGATGCAACTAATAGCTTATCATCTTAACTAATGTAAGAGAAAGGTTCCATCCAAGTAGAACCAAACATATATTTTGTCTCTAAGGTTTGGTTTGTTAAATTCTAATGGGATTCAAAAGTGGTCAACCAATAAGCCCTTGGGTTCATTGGCAAAGGAGGACATATCTTCCTTAAGATGCTTTTGACTCTTACTAGGGAAGTAACAAAACCAAATAGGCTTGTTCTAAGCCTAGGGGCATAGAACCAAAAATATGTAGGAATTGGTTCGATCTGATAAGTATAAGCCCTTAATCTATCTAGAATAGAGGTACCCTTGAATACTTTGTTTATTTGATAAACAAATATTTAAAGAAAAATAGTACATTTACTTGATGTACTGCAAGACTGAATACTTTGATGAGATCAAAGAGTTCTAGTCTGATGCAGAAGAAACATCAGAGTAAAAGTATTGTGACATTATGGTTAGATCATGGTGGCAAGTACCTCTAAGATAGTTGTAGGACTTACTTATCAGAGAATTGAGATTTGATCCCCAATTCACTGCACCTGGTACGCCCCAACGGAATGGTGCAACCCATGGAAGGAAGAAGGTCTCTTAAGCAAATAGGTTAAGAAGATGATAAGCCATTCTGAGATTAGCCACATTTGTTCAAAGGGATATGTCCTAGATACGACAGTGTATATGCTTGATTCTAGGTCAGTAGTCTCTTAAAACCATAGAGATGTGGATTAAGTGAAAGCTTAGACTGAGGCATGTTCAGATTATGAGTAGTTCAACACTTGTGCTGAAAAGAGACACCAACAAGTTGGAATCTAGTGCATATGTTCGTAGGATATCCTAAGGGAACAATTAGGTGGTTTAATAGTCCTAAGGATCAGAGGACATTCATTGGGACGAATGTCTGATTCTTAGGAAAAGGACTATGTAATAAACCACAAGTCCAGGTGTAGAGTTGCTCTGAGTAAATTAAATAAAGGGACATTCCAATCTTAGTACCAACTGTACAAGAGGAGATACCACAAGGCACTGCACCTCGTGTCACAGAAAATACACAAAGGGTACCTTATCATAGTGGGAGAGTTATTAGACAACCTGAAAGTCTCATGTTCTTCTAGAGTCTAAGGACTGGGTCCTAGATAAGCATGAACTGGATCCCTAGACCTATGACAAGGATCATCTGCTTTGAAGAGATAAATCCTGTTATATGGATTTGTTCAAAGGACGGATAAGATTGTGTATGTAAGTAATGTGACAGAAACAAAGTGGTATTCTTGTACTATACGTAGATAATATTTTGTTAGTTGACAACAATGACGAATATTGTCAGACGTAAGGGTATGGTTGTCCACACAATTATGAAGGACTTGAGAGAAGTAAGACACATCCTTGGGGATCAAAGATCTAAGGGACCTCCAGAAAGGGATGATGTGCTTATCTCAAGTTTCATATAAAACACTATCCTAGCTCATTCTAGCATGGATACTTCCAAAGGAAAGTTTTGTACTTTTTAGCTTTGGAGCTACTATATATAAGAGATATGTTTGGATTATCAAAGGTGATAGAGTAGGTAATGACTGTTACTCTAGCATCGCTAGAGGAAGTCTCTTGTATGCTAGAAATGAGCCCAGATATCTGTTGTGCCGTGGGCATAGGTAACAGATATCGGAGTAACCTAGGTCAAGAAAATTGGAATGCGGTAAAAACATGTATTAGTGCCTGAAAAGGACTAATGACTATATGCTGATTTACCAAGCAGACCAATTCCCTGTAGGTTATATGGATACAGAATTCCAATCTAGATAGAGGCATATATGGATATTCCTTGGGGTTTGTGTTTTCTTTTAGGAGGTAAAACCATTGTATAGTAGAGTATTGCGTAGTGTCTACGTGATGGACCCTACTATGGAGGCTGGATATTCAGGCAGCCTGCGAGGCAGCCAATATAGCTACATGGTTCAGAAACCTCAAGATGGACTTTGATGTGATTCTTGGTTTGCTAGGAACTATCACATTTGATGTGATTGAAATGGTGCAGTTGTGAACTCGAAGGAATCACGAGTCCATAAGGCAAGTAAACACATAGAGTGCAAGTACCACCCAGAAGGGGAATAACTGTCGTTGCCTAGATTGCATCTGAGAAAGACCTAGGTGGATCATTTCACTAAGGCCTTGGTAGCGAGAGCTTTTAGGCATGTGAAGGATCTAGAGGTCAGATGTATGACATTTTGAAAACAGCAAAGTCTTTGAGTATAAGTGGGAGATTGTTAGGATGTATACTAAAAGTCTTGCCTTTTGGTTAGGATACATCTACATTTTAAAGAGAGTCAGAAAATCACACAGTGCATGTTTACATTAGTATGTGCACAAAATGTCTGATACTTGACACTGTAGATAAAATGGTGCATGGTGTCGCACAAAAGATCATGTTATCAGGTTCCTTGCCGAAGTATAAGAAAGAGGCTCACAACCGAGATGGAGTTGGACAAACCATCGAGATGGTTGTAGTGTAATTAGGTGTGGTTTATCTTAACCATAGAATTACACTAGTGTACTTTGTGTACATTGAGTAGGACCAAAAGAGAGGTCATCCAATTTTGTACTGACTTCGTAAATTGGATTAAACCTTGGATAATATTATGGAGTACGATCTCTTAATCCTGAAATAATGACGGGTATATATTATTAATTATTATTTTTTTGATTTACCAATGGGCGAGATCTATTCTGTTAGATCGATAGACCCGGAAAGTTGGGAGATAATATTAATAATATGATGTGATGTTGATTATTGATGGAATCCGTGTCCTGGTGAGTCGGGATGATGATGCCCCCTTGGTGAGCTCAAAAAGGTTGTCATGCCAAATCTTGCAAGTGGACTGTGGTCCGGCATGATGAAAAGGTTGAGTAGTACTAATTAACAATCAAGAGGATAATTCATTTAATTATCAGTAAATTAAATTAATTATCGGGTATATGATATCTTAAACACGGGGAGATAGACGACTCGTAATAGGTGGAGCCCATATGAAAATATGGGAGTTGGTGAGGAAGTTCAATGGGATCCTTTAGTGGAATGGGTCACCATTAATGGATCGGGTTTGGATTCATTAGCAGGCCAAGAACCAACTCTTCCTCATGGTCCCTATCTTAGCCCTATAAATACCCCATAGGAGTCATGATACAAGATGATTGGTCATCCAATTTATTCATACAAAACCCTAAGAAGCTTCTTCTTCTCAACCTCACGACAACTCTCTCTCCTAGGGTATTGGGTGCGCCGGATCAAAGGGAAGAAGAGAAGAAGTTTTTCCTCTCCTCTCCATTAGGCGTGGAACCTGTGTTGGGACCGGGTGCATGTTGACAAGGATACGAGTTCGCAAAATTTAAAATTTTTACGTGCAGCGGAAGAGTTTGCATAAAATAATTTCCTAAATTATTTTAACTTCGTATCTAGCATGCAACCCTATGGTGTGTTGACATAATCATACAATAAAATTTTGCGAAAAGTAAACTAATTTACTTTTATACCTCGCGTAACTTGAAGAAAAGGGACGAGATCCAACCGTAGCGTCCCTTGGAAGCTCCGCCTCTATTCGCGTCCACGCCGAGTTCTCTTCGGGATGACTTCGCAAAGTCACGAGTTTTGTGCCAACAAGAACTACTAGATTCTCTATGGGCACAACTTAGAAGATCAAGAGAAAAATTAGGAAACTAACCAACGAAGTAACGGAATCGAATTCCGGGAAGAGAGGAATCGCTATCCGCTTCTTCTTCTTCGTGTTCGGGTTCTCCTTCTTCTTCTTGAAGCTCACGGCCTCCACCACCTTGGATGTAGGTTGGGCGCCGGCCCTAGGGGAGCTAGGGTGGGCGCCGGCCCTAAGGGAAGAGAGGGAGAAGGAGGAGAGGAGAGATTAAGGGAGAGAGGGAGAGAATAATTAATCTCTTAATTCTTGGAATAAGGGCTAGCCTTTGGTTCCTTTATATAGTAGCAACTCCTTTGCTAAGTCTCCCTCTAAACCGAATTAACGGATTTAACGGAATTAGTTATAAGAAATTTATCTTATAAATTTTCTTATTAATTATTCCGTTTAAACCGAGTCTTTATTATAAACTAATTTATAATAAAACTAATTCTTCTTCTCTTTAAATTATGGAATAAATTTTTATAAGAAATTTATAAACTTTCTTATTATGGAAAAATCAATTCATAATTGATTTTATAAAATTAAAATAAACCAATTCATGGATTATTTTAATCTTCCATAAAAGAATAAATTTCTATAAATTTTATTTATATAAATTTCTTTATACAAATTTATTTATCCATAATTTATAAAATAAATCGCACTAGATTTATTTTATTAATTAAACCAAAATTAATTGGTTTTCTCCTCTTATTGTGGCCGACCACCAAAGGGGGTTTTGACACCCTCTTTGGCCGGCCAAACCAACCCGAACCGCCGCGAATTAAACTCATTTAATTCGCCCAAAAAGCCTTCAAAAGACTTAGCCATTTTTAGCTTCCATTGCGCCTCTGACTAACTCAGATTCGACTTATTTCTCTTGATCGGAAAATCCAATTTTCAACTCGTTTTAAATCCCTCGGATTACTCGTAGTGCGTGTGACTAAATAGGCTTTCGATTTATGTTGGCCGTCTATAATTTAACTAATTATAGAACGATCATGAGTGGCACCTAGTAGTACATCATGATCCCCAATTAATCGAAAGATCAACGGTTTGACCTCAGAAGAAATTATTCTGAAACCCTTCAGCAGCTCTAATGAATCGTGCCTCATTCCCTTCACCACCTTATACCCACTTGGTTCAGGACACGGTCAATGGTGTCAGTCCCCACTAGGCTGACTACGTCACACCTAGCCCAAGTAGTGTCTTTCTCGTCCTTTGGATTTCTAATTACTCTCATGTATTTAAGAGACTCGCACTCTTAACATGATATGCTCTGGCCAGAGGCTTTGAGTAACAATCCGACGATAGGCCTGGGTATACATCTCCTCGCAAGGAGTGGTGAATCCTTTGTAGGCTGTTCAAACATCTTCGGGCACTTCGGCTTATACCCGATCATTCTGGGTCCACACCTCCTTGGAGATGCTTGCTTAAGATGTCAAAGTATAAGTCTCCATGACCAAGATGACTTGAACACCGCAAGTCAAAGGAACATCGCACTTAAGCCACAGTAAGATCTTCATTGACATATCTATATGTAGATTCCCATATGAAGTCTTACAGCTAGTCACTCCAATGAACTAGTTCCCTTAACTAGCATCCATGTTTATCTCCGGACATCCCAATGTCACCAGCCAGTGAGAATCAGCTGAATAGAGAATAACCCATGCTAGTCTCAACAGAATTGATAATGTCCATATTTATCAATTCATCGACTAGGGATATTTCCAACAATTCACATTTGCACATTTAGAGATAATCACTAGTTGTGATCCCATCACAAATTCTCTTATGCTGTGAATTGTATGGTGGACATTCAGTAGATGAGTTTAAGATCCCAATCAAATACAAACATGTATACTCAAATAGTGAATTATCATTTATTGAAATAAATGTTTACAATCATAAGGCGATTGCCTTAGGACACTTCTCTCATATCACTAACAACCTGATCAAAGGGAGCATCACCAGCTGGTGTTCGACGAGAGAGAGCAGCTGTGGAGGATCGCCGGCGGTGACTTCATCAAGAAGGTTGCGTCGCCGGCGATAGGAGGAAAGAAGAAGGAAGGAGAGGAGATCACATCCCTCTTCTCTTCATCCTTTCCTCTCCACCTTAAGCACAGTTTTCTTCCTCCTTGCTGTGCACAAGCTGGGCATGGGGAGGAGCCACCGGCGGCTGGTAAGAAGGAGTTTCTTCTTCCCTTGGCCGGCGACAAAGAAGGAGAGGATAGGTGAGGTTTTGGTTAGGGTTTAGCGGGAAGGAGAAGGTCTCTTCTTCTCTTCCCTCATCTTCCTCATCTTCCTCACACCCCTTGGTGGTCGGAGCAACCAAGGAGGAGGCGATCTTCTCCATTGGCGCCGACGACACTAACCCTCGTGATTAGGGTTTTGCGTTTGGAAGAAGGAGGAAGAAGATAACCTTACTCTAGGGTTTCGGCCAAGCTAGGGTGGAGAAGGTTTTGTACGAGCCTTGGTGACTCTGCGTCTTGGTAGATCATCGCCCACACGACGTCCAAGAGGGGTGGGACATAAGGTAGAAGACTGCGTGGTAAACGGCGAGGTATAACTCTCCCGAGCTCCATTTTATTTTGCTATGTCTTATATGTGTTATATTACTTTGCTTCATCATTTCATGTATGTTAGTTGTTATTTTAATTCATTATCATAGACAATAATTAACTAACTGGACCCTGAAGATAAACACAAAAATCGGTGATCCAAATCGTCGTCTTTTCCGCGGTTAATTAATTCGGAAGATTACAAGGCCTTAATTAACCTTGGCTTCGGCTAAGTTGTAACTTGGATTAATTAACAAGACGACGAGTCGGTCGTTAGAGGGACAGGTCTCTTTTTGGATTAAATTTTTAATCTGTAGACATAGAGAGGTCTCTCAGATACGACCACGTGGTTGTCTTGGAAACCGCCAAGCCATACCAACAGCTTTGACGGATTTGGCTTTGGTTAAGAGCCAAATAGTAGTCTTTGTGCTCAGAGTTGTGCTTGGGATTGTGGCGATGTTTCTCCACCCACAAGGAGCTACACGAGTTAGCTGGAGGACATCCGGGGAGTGATCTTCCGAAGGATCGAGGGATCGTCCACCTTACGGACAGCCGTGGAGTAGGAGCGTCATCTCCGAACCACGTAAACGGTAACGTGTTAGCATTGTTTTGTTTGTATTTGTTTATTCCGCTTGCGCTTGCTAACGTGTAGGTAGAAGAAATTGAGAATTGTTATTCATCCCCCCTCTAGCAAGACAACAACGATCTAACAGTTGGCATTAGAGATACTCTACCTAGTAGTGTAGTTGCATATTCGTTGGTTTCTGATACTTGTTGCTTATATCGTTGCATCGTTGTTATTCGGTTGTTTGTGCATTTTGGTATCATGCATCATACCTGCACCGTTGCATACTGACGACTAATGGCTTAGCCATCGTTAGTCATTTAGTTTCTTTGATCACTCAACCACTCATCGTGGTAGTTGTAGAGTGTGAGCAATCGTTCTGTTACGCCACACTCGACCACTTATGTCCAGTGGATGTTGGAGTTGTAGGCAAGCAGTTGACACCCTCACCATTGTTTCCGAGGGATATCAGAGCTGTTGGTGGCTCCCCCTTTATTCTCGAGGTTTTTTGAGTAGTTGGCTCCCCAGCATTCTGTCCACTCAACCACATATATTAGTGGTATTCGTTGGAGTATGTATAGTTGTCACAACCCTACCCACTCGGCCACACAGATGTGATATGTTGGCAGTTTGACTGGCGTCAGGGGTGACACATGTTATTGCATCATATACATCTATTGCATTTATGCATTTTTTTGTGTTTATTGCACTTATATGAGCTATGATTGTTGCATTTGGTTGTCATGCATGTATAGTTTGACTTTATGTTGTCACTTTGTTTTATAAATGTTAGATGTTCTTCTATTTCTTTGAGACTGTACACCGTTGTTTCTTTGCTCGTTATATCTTTTATGATGTCATGCGTTTATCTACTCATATACCCGCAGATTCCGCCCGGACTCACCACTCCTACCACCTATTTTTGTTTCATGTAGCAGGTGGATGCATTAACTGGAGACAGGAGGGGATCCAATTGTTAGTTCCACAGTATTGAGTTGGTTTGGATTTTTTATTTAGTGTCCATATTACTTACGTATTTACTTCTTAGTCTGGTATTTATTTTCATTATCTGGTATCGTCTTGAAAGATTTCTGTTTATCTCTTATTGGTCTGTTATGCTCTATTTAGACTTATGCTAGAGTTTCTTTTGTATACAGACTTTCCGCTAGTTTTATTTCTGTTAAAAGACATTAACAGTTTGCGATGTTTAAGTTTATTTAATGTTTATCATTCTTACTCATATAAACTACGTGGATGTGAATTATTTTACATTTATGATAGCTGAGCCATCTTATGTGATGTGAGTGATGTATATTTGTACCAACTTGTTCGCCGTATAGGGGAGATGCTACTCGTTTTCGAGCAAGCACGGGCCTTTGAGGGCGTGATAATTTTTGATATCAGAGCCAAGTTTGCGATGTAATTTGGTGTATGTGTAACGCCCCAAAATTTCCATTTTTAGTTCATAAAGTCCTTGAAAGTAGTTAGAAATGTTTTAGAAATATTCTAGATATTTTTAGGAATTTTTAGAATATTTTTATGGAATTTTCCGAGTCCGTTTAGTATTTTAAAAAAAAAATAAAAAGAAAAAAAATGGAAAAACCACTTAAGGGCAGCCGGAGTTCAAACCCGCGACCACCGCGAGACCAAGAGCGCGCGCGACCAGCTGGGCTAGGGTATCAAGCACAGCAAAGGGTGGAGAGAAATATATTTAAGGTGTAGTTAGGTCGATCCGCCCCATAAGTATAAATAGATGAGTTAAGAGAGGAAATTAGAATTTTGGGTTTCTCTTCCTCACCCTAGCCGCGCGAAGCAGCCTCTCCCTCTCACGCACGCACGCCCAAGCCCTTCTCCTCTCTTCCAAGGGGCGCCGGCCAAGGAGGGATCAAAGAAAGCGGAGCGTTGTATTCGTCTCGACGAGGAGAACGCGTAGGCGCGAAGAATTCTCCGAGATTTCAAGTTTCTCCCGAGTCCTAGACGTCAATCTTGGTTGTAAGTCCAAGATATCAATGTAAGTACTGCTCACCTGCAGTAAGAGGCGGTTTTTCCGCAAGAATTTCCCTTAAAAGTTTTTAAAAGAGATATTTACTTCTTGTTTAGATTTTTGCATGTGATCTTAGTTTATTATATGCTTATATGTTTTATTGAGTGCCCTATATGAGGTTAGGGTCCAAGAAAAGCCATGAGAAAAGAAAAGAGAAGATAAAGATAAGAAAAGAAAAGGCCAAGGCCTTAAGAAATCCCCAAAAGTCAAGACTTAGGGATTTTAGCACGCAAGGTGCTCAAGAAAATGCCAAGGCATTTACAGATAAGAAAGAAAAGAAAGAAAAGCTATTTTATTTTCTAAGGCCAGTACCCGGCGTCCAAGGGCGTCGTTAAAGAAATCCAGGTGTCCAATTCCAAGGTCTTGGCCCTGGTAGACCAAGGTCTGCTCTATTAGGATTGGTGGCTCGCTACCCCAACCTTTTAGGGAACGCGCATGAGATGGTACTTACGTCTTCAGTGGATCCAAGTGATTAGTATTTTCAAGTATATGCTTTAGCAAAGTTTCTAAAGTTTAAGAAAGTTTTCAAAAAGTTAAAGAATAGCTAAAGTTTCAAGTTGAGCCAAGAAAAGTAAATTGAGATTTATTAATGCTTGAGTATGCATGTTTTGAGTTATACATGTTCTTAGTTTTCTTCCAAGCATATAAGTATCTCATATGATTTTCATATTGATCAAGAAGCATGTTTGCACATTTCGAGATTTTGTGAGCTAGATAGTACTTACTAAGCTTTTTGCTTACTAGTTGCATTTCCTCTTACTGCAGATAAAGGTAAAGGCAAGTAATTCTGAAGGAAGGCGACGAGGCGGTGCTGAGTAAAGTGTGTGTGGTGGCTGGTTTTGGAGAGATCTTCGAGACGAGACAATTTAGTTATTTGAATTACAATGTTATAGTTTATTCAATTTCAAGTTCTTGCTTTATGGAGTTTAGCGAACATTTAAGCTTTGGATAGTTTTACATGCTCAATTTCTTAGAGTAAAGATTCCATGTCATTTCATTTAGCCTACATATCCTTATGATTGCATTGGATGAGTAAAAGTGTGAGTAGTTGGAAATATTGATACTTTGTTGGAGAAATAGATGTTTGTGCCAAGATAGTATTAATTCCCCTTTGAATCAAGTTTTTATTGCCTAAATATGTTTAGAAAAGTTGCATTCATGTTTCATAATGCTTTAGCAAGGTTATAGAACATGTATTTGGTGTTATGAATGCATAGGAGTCAAGATTGGTACAAACTCTATTGTTAAAGTTCATATAAACTCGAATAGCTCATTTTCTTCCGCAAAAGTCCTAATTTCAAGTTTATGGATTCATTTTGATTGGCTAAATTGTTTAGAAAACTGACATAGAGTATAGAAATGGTGTCATGATCCTATATGGTTCGAAAGTATAGGTTTGGTGGAGTTTTGAAGCAAGTGCCGAAACCTGAAAATTCAGATTTCAGGCCTATCAGTCGACTGATACAGTATCAGTCGACTGATACCCGAAAGTTGAGTTGGGTGAGGCAGGTTTCAATAAGTATCATTTTACGAGTTTTCGAGAAAGAAAGTGTGACATGGTATCATGCATGACTACTTAAGTTAGAATATCATTCTTAGATGAATTTAAAAGAAAAAAAAAGATTTCGCATTTCTATTAGTCGTGCATTAGAGTCGAGAAGTAGACAAAAGTAACGATCCGTCTAAGGCAGAGGAGGCGGGTCGCTACAGGTGGTATCAGAGCAGTTCCCATTCTCCAGCATCACACACACATCAGCATCAACCTTGCCGTCTTCAAGTAAGAAAGCTTTAAGTTTCAGTTTTTCTATTGCTCCTTTATTTAATTGCAGTATAGAGAAATGCTTAAGTACTTACTCACATGTGCATAGAACAAGGAAGCATGTTTAATACCTTAGTATCACGGAATCATGTTTAATCCCTTGAATGGATATTAGGTTACTAAGTAAGAAGACAAGTTTATACCTAGAGAGGTAGTAGTGATTTCTTGTTCCCTTATGCATTATCAAGATGGCAAGAAGAGACCGAGCTCCTAATGCAAGGAACAGAACTCCAGTTCAAGATAACAATGAGCCTGGCACAGAACAGCCAAACCTGATGGCAGTCATTGCTCACATACAAGCTCAGATTTCAGAGCAACAGAAGACCATCGCCACACTGATGGCAAATCAACACCTAGTGCCCCCTACACCACCCACAGCAGGAGTGGAGGACGTCCTTCATGTTGTGATCTTAGTATAGCAAGACCAAGGTCTTGATTTGCCCAAACACAAGGTTTGGAGGATTTCGGCATGTAAGGTGTCCGATAAAAGTTCTGAGTAAGACCAAGGTCTTACTAAGCCCAAGAACGAGCTATAGGACTAAGAAATGAGATGAGAAACAAGACCAAGGTATTGTTGTATCCTAAAGCAAGTTTGAGAACATTACCGTTAAGCGTTAAGTTATACATTTGAGGACGTCCTAGAAAGGCCCAAAACGAGGAGCAAGCTCCTAGAGGGCAAGAGGCAACAGAGTCAGTACCCCCACCAAATCTCTTAGACGTGGTGGCTCAGTTACAGAGACAGTTAGCAGAACAACAGCAAGTTATTGCCACTAGGATGGCTAACCAGCAAGTCGTTATTATTACCTCGCCGGTGGCGAATGTAGTGGCACCAGTTGTGATCGAAGACCCATCGATTACATCTGTAGTCCGGCAAGGGGGGTAAGGCAAGAAGCGTACCTCATTCAGTAGAAGAAACTGAAGCCAGGGAACTTCCCAGGCACAAGCAAACCATGGGATGCTTAAGCATGGTTCAAAACGTTGGAAAGAATAGTAGGGCTACTGGACTGGCATGAGGTAGAGAAGATAAAGTGTGCATCTTTCTGCCTTACGGGAGATGCTAGAATATAGTGGAAGAGAGTCAAGGCCAAGAGAAATGTCAGCCAGATGACATGGGCCGACTTCGAGACTGAGTTCTTCGAAGAATACTTTCACATGCAAGTAACCAACAAGCATTATGATGAATTCACGGAGTTCAGACAAGGAGAACTATCCGTGGATGAAGCAGTGAAGATGTTTAAGCAGTTAGCTCATCTGTGCCCAGAGCTAGTTAGCACAGAAAAAGAGATAGTTAGACTAATGCTCAAGATGTTAAGGCCACCAGGAAGGTTGAACGATGAAGTTCTTAACAACCTTACCGTCAGGGGAAGTAATGGCCTCTACTGAGAGGCTAAGGGCAGTATCAATCTAGATTTCCAACCGAGAGCTCTACAGTGACTTGGTAGTCCTTGAGATGAAGGATTACGATGTCATTTTAGGAATGGACTTCTTGAGCAAGTGTAATGCTTCTATAGACTGCCGCAAGAGAAAAGTCAAGTTCACACCAGAAGCAGAACCTTCATTTGAGTTTATTGGAGACCCAAGGAGAAAGATAAATAGGTTCCTATCTACCTTACAAGCTCAGAGAATGTTAGAGAAGGGGGTGCTCTGGTTTTCTAGCTCATATAGTGGATGCAAGTCAAGGAGAAGGATTGAAGAGAGAAGAAGTGAGGGTAGTCTGTGACTATCCTGAGGGTTTCCTGAAGAGTTACCAGGACTCCCTCCCAATCGGGAAATTGAGTTTAAAATTGAGTTGGCCCCAGGAACCAACCCAATTTCGAAGGCACCTTATCGCATGGCACCAGCAGAACTGAAAGAATTACAAGAACAATTGCAAGAGCTGCTTGACAAGGGTTTCATCCGCCCTAGTCATTCACCTTGGGGAGCTCCTGTACTGTTTGTCAAGAAGAAAGATGGATCTATGCGAATGTGCATAGATTATCGAGCTTTGAATAAGGTAACCATCAAGAACAGATATCCTTTGCCAAGGATAGATGATTTATTTGATCAGCTGAAGGGAGCTACAGTGTTCTCGAAGATAGACCTGCGTTCTGGGTATCATCAGCTAAAGGTTAAAGAAAGTGCCATCCCCAGGACGACCTTCAGGACAAGATACGGTCACTACGAATTTGTAGTAATGCCTTTTGGAGTAACCAATGCTCCAGCAGTCTTCATGGAGCTGATGAACCACATCTTCAGGGAGTATCTCGATAAATTCGTCATTGTATTTATTGATGATATTCTCATATACTCACAGACTCCAGAGGACCATGCTACACACTTGAGGATAGTGCTGCAGATCCTTCAGCAGGAGAAGCTCTATGCAAAATTCTCAAAGTGTGAGTTTTGGCTAGATCAGGTGACCTTCCTAGGTCACATTGTATCCAAAGAAGGCATTCAAGTTGATCCAGCCAAGATAGAAGCAGTCAGCAACTGGTGTAGACCCAAGAATGCCAGTGAGATCAGAAGCTTCTTAGGCCTGGCAGGATATTACAGAAAATTTGTGGAGGACTTTTCCAGGATAGCCTCTCCACTCACAGCCTTGACCAGAAAGAACAAGAAGTTTGAATGGTCAGATAAATGCGAGCACAGTTTTCTAGAGCTGAAGAAGAGACTGACCAGTGCTCCCATCTTGACTGTTCCAGAGAGTGACAAGGCCTTTGACATCTACAGTGATGCATCCAAGATGGGCCTTGGAGCTGTCCTCATGCAAGATGGTAAGGTAATAACATACGCCTCCAGACAGCTCAAGGACTATGAGAAGAATTACCCTACCCACGACCTTGAGCTAGCAGCTGTGGTTTTCGCACTGAAGCTCTGGAGACACTACCTGTATGGAGTGCAGTGCAGAATCTTCACAGACCATCAAAGTTTGAAGTACTTCTTCACTCAGAAGGACCTGAATATGAGGCAGCGCAGGTGGCTAGAGTTGGTCAAAGATTATGACTGTGAAATCCTCTACCACCCAGGTAAAGCTAATAAAGTGGCCGATGCACTGAGCAGGAAATCCTGCGCAGCACTGATGTCCCTATCATCACTGTCTCTACCACTTCAGAAAGAAATAAAGGATTTTGGAGTCGAGGTAATAATTGGGCAACTTTCTGCATTGACTCTAGAGTCAACCCTGCTTGTGGATATACAAGGAAAGCAAAGTCAAGACCCAGAAATCCAGAAGATCAAGCAGGGGATCCAAGAGGCAGGAAATTCAGAGTTTCGAGTATCAGATAGTGGCATCCTCTATCTTGGAGACCGTCTTTGCGTCCCCAATGATGAGGAACTAAGAAAGAATATTTTAGAAGAAGCCCACAGTACCCCGTACTCTATGCATCCTGGTTCTACCAAGATGTATCAAGATTTAAAGCAAAGGTTCTGGTGGTCTGGACTCAAGCGAGACGTGGCCAGATATATCAGTACCTGCTTGACCTGCCAGAGAGTCAAAGCAGAGCACCAGAGACCAGGAGGAGTTCTACAGCCACTTCCCATTCCAGAGTGGAAGTGGGAAGAAATATCCATGGACTTTATCACAGGTCTTCCAAGAACCACCCATGGACACGATGCAATTTGGGTGATAGTGGACAGATTGACCAAGTCTGCCCACTTCCTAGCCATCAAGTTATCGCATTCGGTAGAGCAGTTAGCACAGCTGTACGTGAAAGAAGTAATCAGGCTTCACGGAGTTCCGAGGTCGATCGTGTCTGACAGAGATGGGCGATTCATCTCCCATTTTTGGAGGTGTGTTCAGGACGCCCTAGGCACCAGACTTCAGTTCAGCACAGCTTTCCATCCCCAGACAGATGGACAAACAGAGAGAGTAAATCAGATTTTAGAAGACATGCTCAGGGCTTGTGCGTTGGACTTTAAAGGTAGTTGGTGCAAATTTCTGTGCTTAGCTGAGTTTGCCTACAACAATAGCTATCAGGCCACCATCAGGATGGCGCCTTATGAGGCATTGTATGGCAGAAAATGCAGATCACCCATATGTTGGCAAGAAGCTGGTGAGAAGAAAGAGATGGAGTCAGGACTAGACAGCCAGACTGAGCTTATAGATGAGACCACTCAGGCTATCCAGACGATCCGCCAGAGGATTGAGACTGCCCAGAGTAGACAGAAAAGTTATGCTGACACACGCCGTAGACCACTTGAATTCCAAGTTGGAGATTCAGTATTTCTCAAGGTCGCTCCTATGAAGGGAGTGATGAGATTTGGCAAGAAGGGCAAGCTAAGTCCTCGCTACATAGGACCCTACAAGATCATAAAGAGGGTTGGTAAGGTAGCATATGAGCTGGACCTACCAGAGGATATGTCAGCTATCCACAGTACCTTTCATGTCTCTATGCTAAAGAAGTGTATTCACGACCCTAGCCAAGTGATTCAGCCTCAGTCAGTACAAATCCAAGAAGATCTTAGTTATGAGAGCAGACCGACACAGATAGTGGACAAAGCAGTTAAAAGATTAAGAAACAAAGAAGTGCCACTAGTGAAGGTCATCTGGCAGAATCAAAAGCATGAAGAGGCTACTTGGGAACGTGAGGACAGCATGAGAGAGAGATATCCAGAATTATTCTAAGTTCGAGGACGAACTTTTCATAAGGTATGGGGGATTGTAACGCCCCAAAATTTCCATTTTTAGTTCATAAAGTCCTTGAAAGTAGTTAGAAATGTTTTAGAAATATTCTAGATATTTTTAGGAATTTTTAGAATATTTTTATGGAATTTTCCGAGTCCGTTTAGTATTTAAAAAAAAAGAAAAAGAAAAAAATGGAAAAACCACTTAAGGGCAGCCGGAGTTCGAACCCGCGACCACCGCGAGACCAAGAGCGCGCGCGACCAGCTGGGCTAGGGTATCAAGCACAGCAAAGGGTGGAGAGAAATATATTTAAGGTGTAGTTAGGTCGATCCGCCCCATAAGTATAAATAGATGAGTTAAGAGAGGAAATTAGAATTTTGGGTTTCTCTTCCTCACCCTAGCCGCGCGAAGCAGCCTCTCCCTCTCACGCACGCACGCCCAAGCCCTTCTCCTCTCTTCCAAGGGGCGCCGGCCAAGGAGGGATCAAAGAAAGCGGAGCGTTGTATTCGTCTCGACGAGGAGAACGCGTAGGCGCGAAGAATTCTCCGAGATTTCAAGTTTCTCCCGAGTCCTAGACGTCAATCTTGGTTGTAAGTCCAAGATATCAATGTAAGTACTGCTCACCTGCAGTAAGAGGCGGTTTTTCCGCAAGAATTTCCCTTAAAAGTTTTTAAAAGAGATATTTACTTCTTGTTCAGATTTTTGCATGTGATCTTAGTTTATTATATGCTTATATGTTTTATTGAGTGCCCTATATGAGGTTAGGGTCCAAGAAAAGCCATGAGAAAAGAAAAGAGAAGATAAAGATAAGAAAAGAAAAGGCCAAGGCCTTAAGAAATCCCCAAAAGTCAAGACTTAGGGATTTTAGCACGCAAGGTGCTCAAGAAAATGCCAAGGCATTTACAGATAAGAAAGAAAAGAAAGAAAAGCTATTTTATTTTCTAAGGCCAGTACCCGGCGTCCAAGGGCGTCGTTAAAGAAATCCAGGTGTCCAATTCCAAGGTCTTGGCCCTGGTAGACCAAGGTCTGCTCTATTAGGATTGGTGGCTCGCTACCCCAACCTTTTAGGGAACGCGCATGAGATGGTACTTACGTCTTCAGTGGATCCAAGTGATTAGTATTTTCAAGTATATGCTTTAGCAAAGTTTCTAAAGTTTAAGAAAGTTTTCAAAAAGTTAAAGAATAGCTAAAGTTTCAAGTTGAGCCAAGAAAAGTAAATTGAGATTTATTAATGCTTGAGTATGCATGTTTTGAGTTATACATGTTCTTAGTTTTCTTCCAAGCATATAAGTATCTCATATGATTTTCATATTGATCAAGAAGCATGTTTGCACATTTCGAGATTTTGTGAGCTAGATAGTACTTACTAAGCTTTTTGCTTACTAGTTGCATTTCCTCTTACTGCAGATAAAGGTAAAGGCAAGCAATTCTGAAGGAAGGCGACGAGGCGGTGCTGAGTAAAGTGTGTGTGGTGGCTGGTTTTGGAGAGATCTTCGAGACGAGACAATTTAGTTATTTGAATTACAATGTTATAGTTTATTCAATTTCAAGTTCTTGCTTTATGGAGTTTAGCGAACATTTAAGCTTTGGATAGTTTTACATGCTCAATTTCTTAGAGTAAAGATTCCATGTCATTTCATTTAGCCTACATATCCTTATGATTGCATTGGATGAGTAAAAGTGTGAGTAGTTGGAAATATTGATACTTTGTTGGAGAAATAGATGTTTGTGCCAAGATAGTATTAATTCCCCTTTGAATCAAGTTTTTATTGCCTAAATATGTTTAGAAAAGTTGCATTCATGTTTCATAATGCTTTAGCAAGGTTATAGAACATGTATTTGGTGTTATGAATGCATAGGAGTCAAGATTGGTACAAACTCTATTGTTAAAGTTCATATAAACTCGAATAGCTCATTTTCTTCCGCAAAAGTCCTAATTTCAAGTTTATGGATTCATTTTGATTGGCTAAATTGTTTAGAAAACTGACATAGAGTATAGAAATGGTGTCATGATCCTATATGGTTCGAAAGTATAGGTTTGGTGGAGTTTTGAAGCAAGTGCCGAAACCTGAAAATTCAGATTTCAGGCCTATCAGTCGACTGATACAGTATCAGTCGACTGATACCCGAAAGTTGAGTTGGGTGAGGCAGGTTTCAATAAGTATCATTTTACGAGTTTTCGAGAAAGAAAGTGTGACATGGTATCATGCATGACTACTTAAGTTAGAATATCATTCTTAGATGAATTTAAAAGAAAAAAAAAAGATTTCCGCATTTCTATTAGTCGTGCATTAGAGTCGAGAAGTAGACAAAAGTAACGATCCGTCTAAGGCAGAGGAGGCGGGTCGCTACAGTATGTGGGTTTATGGAGTTGTTTTACGAGGTTTATCTGTATTTTAAGGATTTGTATATTTTTGCGGAGTCATTTTCTTGACATGGTTATGTTTTGGGACTTGACAACGATGAGATCTCTCCCGACAAACAAGAAGTAAGTTGATTTTAAATTTTGATAAAATTATATCTAAGTAATGCATGTTAGTTTTGTTAACAGGTATGTCTCGTTGTATTGAGTTGCCTCCGTCCCGTGCAAGTGGTCATGGACAACGATCACGAGGGAGGCTAGAGGAGGCCAATAGTGACTCGAGTCAAGAGGTTGAGAGGCCCACAAGGGTGGAGCCGACTGGTCGGGGACCAGCTCACCAGGACCTTTTGGGTGAGTTGAGATCTCCACCACTGAGAGTACCTCCTATATATCCGACAGTAGTTCCAGTAGTACCATCCGAGGCAGGTCCATTAGTGCCACTAGTGGCAGTCCCTGCAGTGCCATCAGTGGTACCCCCTGCCCAAGCGGATTGGATTTTGGATAGAGCTCAAATTCCATTATTGGCAGCGTCTGTGAAGGGTCGTTTCACACTGTTTTATGGAGAACCAGATCCGTATGCTGCTCGTGCTTGGTTGGAGACATTGGAGGGCACCTTCAGCTAGATGACTCTCATAGACATAGAGACGGTGGAGTTGCTACTTAGCACCTTCGAGATTAGGCCCTCACTTGGTGGAACATGCAGAAGACTATTATTAGTGGGCGACCAATTACCTGGGTTCTTTTCGCGAAGCTTTTGGGGCAAGTATTATCCTGCTGCATTTCCTACGGCCCGACGACAGGAGTTTCTTGGTCTTCACCAGGGAGATCGCTCAGTTTTGGAGTATGAGGCAGAATTCAATCGCTTGGCGGAGTTTTGTCCTCAATTGACGGCTACCAAAGATGAGTGGATGACACAGTTCACGCAGGGCCTCGCTGGATATATTCAGTTACGTATGTCTGGATGGGCTCCTACTTCTTATCGAGAGGCTTTGGACCGGGCTCTACACATAGAGATGATCCAGCATCAGTTGCATGGTGATAAGAAGAAAGGATGGCACACAACTCGGGATTCAACAGAGACTCAAAAATAGTATACTATTGGATAGAAGCGCAGTAGCAGGAGTCAGAGTACGCAGGAGACTTCTAGGCCTCAGTCTCGACTCTAGAAGTCGGTGTTAGATTGTTCCAGGTGCTAGAGGGGGGGGGGGTGAATAGCACTTCTCGATTTTGTTCTTCCTACACGGTTAGTTGCGCAGCGGAAATCTAAAGTAAAACTAAAACTAACTATGAAGAACACTTACGATTTACGTGGTTCGGAGATAAACTCCTACTCCACGGATGCCCGTAAGGTGGGCGATCCCTAATCCATCGGTGGATGATTCCCCGGAGCACCTTCGGCTAGATCGCGTAGTTCCTTATAGGTGGAAAAACCTTTCCACAAACTCTGGACACTACCTGAGATCACAATGCTACTAACTAGCTTTGACCAAGTAAGTTTCACCAAAGAAGGAAAGTAGGAAACGAGCTCCTTTAAATAGAGCTCGAGTCTGAAACAGTCGCTACCAGTCGACTGCCCCTAGGGCAGTCGACTGGTCTCACTTAGGTTCGACCGTTACAATACAACGTTCGAATCCAGTAGCTGTCCCAGTCAACACTAGTCGACTGCCCATGGGCCTGTCGATTGGTACACACCTAAGCATTGGGTTACACTCCCCGAGTACATGTCACTCCGCACTTGAACCCTCCCGACTTAGCCCCTGAGTACAAACACTCATACTAAGACCTTCACAACCCGGTTGACTCTTCACCAGCAGCCTTGACTGTTGCCTTCACGCCCTCTTCATCTTTGACCCTCATCCCTCAGATCCGCACGCAAGCCTCCAACTTGCCTCCATGCCACCCTTCATGTACGCCTCGAAGTCTGCGTCCCTCGGCTCATCGTCCCTGCTATCCAACGGTCCCTCGGATGCGCATGCAAGCCTCCAGCTTGCCTCCATGTCATCCTTCACCCGAAGACATCAACCAAGTCCATGTGTACCTGTACACCTGCACACTCATGTACACACATTAGTCCAACACAAATCCTAACTTAACCATATTGACCGCACACGTCAAAACACCATGATCCTCCAGATCATCTCAAGGCTGATTACCCCAACAATCTTCCCCTTTTTGATGTGTGACAATATGTTAAGCTAGGTAAACATAAACATAAATAACAATAACAATAGCAATAACAATTGAAAAATAAAGCATAACAAACAAGAGGCAACCTCCCCCTTAACCTATGCTTTCACCCATTTTTCAATTCTCATTGCCAATCCCAAGTTAAGTTATCCCAACTTAACTCCAAAGTTTCACAAATCAATCAAAGTTAAGTTTCAACCCAAACCTAATTTAACACCCAAGTTCTCCCCCTTTGACACCATCAAAAGATTGCCCTAAGCAACCCTACCCCTGGTGCCAAATAGAACTTACCAGATTTCTGAAAAATCCCTCAGAAATCACAAATTGACAATCTGTCCACACTACCAGTTGACTGCCCCTAGGGCAGTCGACTGATACGCCAATTCCTGATTTTCCAGCCGAAATTTAGAAACACGTATAAAATTTCAGAAAATCCAAAAAAATGTAAAATTTTGCAAGCACATTTGTTAGAGTATACTCTACCCTAGAAAAATATATTTTCATGAAAAACATTAAACATGCTTGACGTTTGGTACAAACCCAAAAATCCTCAAAAATTGTCATTTTTTGTATCAACTTGCAATTCCATCCATACTCCTATGTGTTTGCCAACCCATATCATCATTATTCCACATATAGAATGATCCTCAACCCTTTCTTTTTTTTCATAGACATATTATCATTTTGACAAAAACTCCTCCTCTTTATCCCTTATCTCTAGATGATTAGGAAAAACCCTTTCCCATGCCCTTATCTTATAGAAATCTTGTTCATTCAATACAGTTAATAAATTCAGGCAAAACAATCCATATGAAATTTCAAGACACATCATGAAAACATAGATAAAGATCTTAACTTTAAAAAATAGCATATTATCAACACAATTTCTTTCAATCAAAACTTAAATCATGTATCATAACATAAAAACAATAATGTAAGTCAAAATCAAATCATGACATAAAACCACATAATATAGCATGAACAAAAATGTATCATACATAAAACCATAAAAAAAGTCATGAAATAAAACATGAGAAAGTAGCAGGGGCTAAAGTCCTAAAGTCATCAAAAAGATATAATTTTCAGAACAAAGAGTGTTTGAGAGATATAAGAATACATCAAATAAAAATGCTCTCAACACTAAGTCGCTCTAAATGCTGTGCCATCCCATCAGATCATGTCGTCGTCGCCTGGAGGAGGAGGAGGAGGTGGGGCATGATATGAGAGATGCATTTGCCGCAGCATCTCGTACATCTCATCCTGTCTACTCCGGATTCCCTGGAACCCCCTGAATGACAACATGGAAGCCGAGCTGCTGCTGCTGATAGACTTGAAGATCCTCCCGGAGGCCGTGAACCTCCGATCGAAGCTGAGTAAACTCCTCGTGTGTAACTCTCGCAGCAGGCTCCTCATCCAAGCTGGACAACTCTGGACGCTGCCTCTATACAAACTGCCCCTGCCGACTCTCAATACCTGCCAAGGATAGTTGGCGTGTGTCAATCTGGTCATAGTCCTTGGACAAGTGCCTGACCTGACCGCTAGTGACATGGATACCAAACCGTAACTGGAAGAACTCGGTCAGAACGTGGCAGAATGACATGCATATTTTCCCATTGACACTTTGGGAAAAATGGCAGATGGAGGTAAATACATGGAGGGAGACGTCTATATCCAACCTCCTCTTTAGGGCATACATCATCACTAGATGAGGCAGTCAGATCCTTGCCCTTCCCTTGGTGATGATGGGTAGAAGACATTCCAACACAATCTTATATAGCACATGGCTAAAGGGACTCATAGGCTTTGCATCAAAAATGCACTCAGACTCATGCCTATGCCTCCTAAAATAATGCAGATGAATATGATCGATGGTGACATCAGGGAATTCAAATGGCTCAACAACATTAGGAAAATAGGTATTCACATTATTGGACACCCTACACTCTAGAAAACTGGCTAAAACCATGGCCGAGAAAGGTATGGTGACCCCGGCTACCCTTGACACATATAAGTTATTTTCAGAATTAATGCAAGTCAAGTTTGCATAAAATTCTGTGCATAGGTCAATATTAATATCATGTTGACAATACACTAGTTGCTCTATCCCAAAGTGGGTGACCATCTCGGTGATTTGAGGTGACTTTTCCTGAAAGTAGGTCTTATTCAAATACCTATAGTTCATAGGGACAAATTCGTTTTCCTCAAATCTCATCTCACATTCTAAAGACCTAAATCTAGACTCTCCGGGTCTTGTTGACCTTGGCGGGATGAATCCTCACCCCTTGGCCTCTTAGAAACAACCCTAATATCCCACATTCATGCATGCACACCACGACACCCCCCCAAAGGTAAAATAACAAAGAAAACATGCACAAAATATCACATTAGTTCCAAAACAAAGTTTAAATGAAAAACTGAACCTTAAACAATGATACCTTTTTGCTAATCTCTTCATGATGATGATTTTGAGAGATCGACTTGAAGAGATGAGTTTTCACTAATCCTAGGAGTAGATCCGAGGTAGAGGAAGGCTTAGGAGGGGATTTTAGGGCTCGGGAGAGGCTGAGAACGAGAGAGGGGCTCGGGAGAAGAAGAATCGCCGGGGTGGCATGCCAAAACCATAGGTTTTGGCTGCCCTCGTGCGCCCTTTTCTTTTATAGAACCCGCGGACCAGTCGACTGCCCTTAGGTCAGTCGACTGCGAAAACACACAGAACGTTTCTCACTCTAGGACCAGTCGACTGCCCCTGGGGAAGTCGACTGGTGCACCTTACATAGCCTTTCTCGCTCTAGTACCCGTCGACTGTCAGTAGGGTAGTCGACTGATACTGAATATTCAGTTTTCCAGTCCTAAGTTCATAAATGCCTAACTAATTCCACAAATCTCCAAAAATTCTAAAATTTTATGGGGAGATTTGTGGATCCTATGTCTACTTGGGAAAAATATATTTTCAAATAAATTCACTCTGGATCCCAAGATTGGTACAAATTTCAAAACTATCGAAATTGAGTCATTTAAACTCAACTAGAAGTTCTAATTTGGACCTCTTCTTGATGCTTCCTCTCATACTTATTCATGATACACTAACAACATCAAGTTGTTGGGACCGGGTGTATGCCGACGTGGACACGTATTGTAATCGTTACATAATTACATGCAGCGGAAACAAAAACATGAATAATTTTCTAAATTATTCTAACACATATCCTAAGCATGCAATGTGTTCACATAATCGTAATATAAAATTTTTGCAGAAAAGGAGATTACTCTACGAATTACCTTGCGTAACTTGGAAGAAGGGACGAGATCCAACCGTTAGCGTCCCTTGAAAGCTCCGCCTCTATTCGTATCCACGCTGAGTATCGTCGGGATGACTTCGCTAAGCCATGAGTTTCGTGTTCACGAGAACTACTAGATTCTCCGTGAACACGACGAAAACCGAGAGAGTAATCAAATCGAAAAACTCACCACCAAGGTTGGCCGAAGAGGAAGATCGTCGCAAGGAAGAACTTCGTCGCCTTGATGCTTCTCCTTGTGCTCACGGCAAGAAGAAAGAAAGGAGGCCTATGGCCGGCCAAGAGAGAGGGAGAGAAGAAGAGGAGAGAGCCCAAGCAATTCTTGGATTGGTCCTCTTCCATGGCACCCCTTGGGTCCTTTATATAGGGAGAGGTTTCTTAATTCCCAAGCAAACCTCTCCTTGATTATGAAATAATTTCTCAATCAATCCATAATCAAGGCTCTCATGATCAAGCTTCTTCTTCTTGATTATGGAATAATTTCTCAATCAATCCATAATCAAGGATCTCTTTCTTTTGGCATGATTATATAAAATTTATAAAACAAACCAACCATTGGTTCATTATATAAAAATTTATAAAACAAACCAACCATTGGTTCATTATAAAAATTTATATATATAAAATTTATATAACTTTTTATAAAATAAACCAACCTTTGGTCTATTTTATAAAACAAACCAAAATAGCCTTATCCTCTTATGGTGGTGGCCGACCATGACAAGAAGAGAGGAGGCCCCCTCCTTGGCCGGCCCATCTAACCCCAATTGGATCAAATCCCTTAATGAATTAAACTTATTTAATTCACCCATTAAGTCTTTAAAAGACTTAGTCATTCTATGCTTCCAATGTGTCTGAAATAAATTCAGTTTTGACTATTGTTTGGACTTACCAAAAATAGTCTATCTCGATTGGAGAATCCAATTCTCAACTCGTTTTAAATCCTTCGAATTACTCGTTATGCGTGTGACCAAATAGGCTTTCAATTTATGTTGGTCGTCTATAATTAACTAATTAATTATAGAACGATCATGAGTGGCACCTAGTAGTACATCATGATCCCCAATTAATTGAAAGATCAACGGTTAACCTCAGAAATGATTCTGAAATCCTTCAGCAGCTATAATGAATCGTGCCCCATTCCCTTCACCATCTTATACCCACTTAGTTCAGGACATGGTCTATGTGTGTCAGTCCCCACTAGGCTGACTACATCACACCTAGCCCAAGTAACGTTTCCTCGTCCTATGGATTCTAATTACTCTCATGTATTTAAGAGATTCATACTCTGAACATGTCATGCTCTGGCCAGAGGCTTCGAGTAACAATCCGACGATAGGCCTCGGGTATACATCTCCTCGCAAGGAGTGGTGAATCCTTTGTAGGCTATTCAAATATCTTCGGGCACTTCGGCTTGTACCCAATCATTCTGGGTCCACACCTCCTTGGAGATGCTTGCTTAAGATGTCAAAGTATAAGTCTCCATGACCAAGATGACTTGAACACCGCAAGTAAAAGGAACATCGCACTTATGCTGCAGTAAGAACTTCACTGACATATCTATATGTAGACTACCATATGAAGTTTTACAGCCAGTCACTCCAATAAACTAGTTCCCTTAACTAGCATTCATGTTTATCTCCGGACATCTCCATGTCACCAGCCAGTGAGAATCAGCTGATTAGAGAATAACCCATGCTAGTCTCAATAGAATTGATAGTGTCAGTATTTATCAATTCATCGACTAGGGACAATTTCAATACTTCACAATTGCACATGTAGAGATAATCACTAGTTGTGAATTCATCACAAATTCTCTCATGCTGTGAATTGTATTGCGGACATTCAATAAATGAGCTTAAGATCTTAATCAAATAATCATGTATACTCAAATAGTGAATATTCATTTATTAAAAATAAATGATTACAATCATAAGGCGATTGCCTTAGGACACTTCACTCATGTTACTAACAAACTCCCACTTGGCCTAATGTCAATCGCTATGATACCCAATACCACAGGCTCTAACATGACCCTCAAACTTACTTTGAGACAAGGCCTTAGTCAAAGGATCCGCTAAATTCCTTTCAGTGGGAATTTTCTCAATTTGTATATCATTCCTACTTATAATCTCTCTGATCAGATGATAGCGGCGAAGCACATGTTTGGATCGCTGATGAGACCTTGGTTCCTTTGCTTGTGCAATTGCTCCATTGTTGTCGCAGTAAACCAGTATTGCTTCATCAATGGTTGGAACCACACCAAGTTCTGAGATAAACTTCTTGATCCAGACTGCTTCCTTTGCTGCTTCCGAAGCTGCAATATATTCCGCTTCCGTGGTAGAATCCGCTACGGTGTCTTGCTTGGAACTTTTCCAGCTTACTGCACCTCCATTCAAAATAAATACGTACCGGACTGAGATTTGGAGTCATCCTTATCTGTCTGAAAACTGGCATCTGTATATCCACGTATTATCATATCACCTTCTCCATATATTAGGAACACATCCTTAGTTCTTCTTAAGTACTTGAGGATTGTCTTGACAGCCGCCCAATGATCCATTCCTGGATCAGACTGGTATCTGCTTGTGACGCTCAGAGCATATGATACATCGAGCCTAGTACATAACATAGCATACATGATAGATCCTATCGCGGATGCATAAGGAATCTTATTCATGCAAATCCTCTCGTCTTCTGTGTGCGGACACATAGACTTTGAAAGGTTGATTCAATGCCTGATGGGAAGGTAACCTTTCTTGGATTCTGGCATGCTAAACCTTTCTAGCACTTGGTCTATATATGTAGACTGCGAAAGACCAAGCAACCGTTTTGATCTATCTCTATAGATTCTAATCCCAAGGATATAGGTTGCTTCTCCCAGGTCTTTCATGGAGAAAGTTTTAGACAACCAAATTTTAACTGACTGTAAGACTGATATATCGTTTCTTATAAGTAAAATGTCATCGACATATAACACTAGGAATACGACTGCACTCCCACTAACCTTCTTGTATACACAAGGTTCGTCAGGATTTTGTGAGAAATCAAACTCTTTGATTGTCTCATCAAAACAGATGTTCCAGCGCCTGGATGCTTGCTTTAGTCCATATATGGATCATCGAAGCTTGCATACTTTGGTTTTATTAACCGATGAAAAACCTTCAGGTTGTATCATGTATACATCCTCAAGCAGGTTTCCATTAAGGAAAGCTATTTTTACATCTATTTACCATATCTCATAATCATAATGAGCTGCTATGGCCAGGAGCATCCGAATGGATTTGAGCATAGCTACTGGCGAATATATTTCGTCATAATCAATTCCTTATTTCTGACGATATCCTTTTGCCACTAATCTAGCCTTAAAGGTAACAACATTACCTTCCATGTCGGGTTTCTTCTTGAAAATCCACTTGCACCCTATGGGCTTAATCCCTTCAGGCGGGTTAACCAAGTCCCATACTTGATTTTCGTACATGGAATCTATTTCTGACTTCATGGCTTCAAGCCATTTATCCCTTTTTGAATTTATCAGAACATCTTCATAACTGATAGGTTTGTCATTGTCAACGAGTAACACGTCGTTCGATTCACTTATGAGAAATCCGTATCTCTCTGGAATATTGCGTGTCCTATCAGACCTACGAAGAAGTGGTGTTGTTTTAGGTTCAACTGATAGCTCATCATTATGAGTTATTGGTTGTAGGTCTAGACTAGGTGTCTCTGTAATGTCTATTGGAGTTTCTTGAACTTCTTCAAGTTCAATGCTACTCCCACTGTTTTCTTGTAAAAGAAATTCTTTTTCCAGAAATACAGCATGCCTTGAAACAAACACCTTTTGTTCCAAGGGATGATAGAATTGGTAACCCTTCGTTTCCTTAGGGTATCCAATAAATAGACATTTATCAGACTTAGCATCCAATTTGTCTGATACAGTCCGCTTTACATAAGCAGGACAACCCCATATTTTAAGGTGAGTTAAATGAGGTTTCTTACTATTCCACGTCTCATATGGAGTAGTAGAGACTACCTTGGTCGGGACTCTGTTTAGTAAGTAAACAACTGTCTTAAGCGCATACCCCCAAAAGGATTTTGGAAGAGTTGCATGATTCATCATAGATCTAACCATGTCCATCAAGGTTCAGTTACGCCTCTCAGATACACCATTATGCTGTGGTGTATATGGCGGAGTCCATTGAGACAATATCCCATTGTCCCTAAGATAATCTTGAAACTCTTGACTCAAGTATTCACCACCCCGATCGGATCGAAGTATCTTAATACTTTTGCCAAGCTATTTCTCTACTTCACTTCTGAACTCTTTGAATTTCTCAAAAGCTTCAGATTTGTGTTTCATTAAGAACACATACCCGAATCGTGAGTGATCATCGATAAAGGTAATGAAGTAGCTATAACCTCCTTGTGCAAGAGTTGACATTGGTCCACATACATCAGTATGTATTAGACCAAGCAATTCTCCGACTGGTTTACCTTTTCCGAAAAAGGGTAATTTGGTCATCTTGCCTTTTAAGCATGATTCGCATATATCAAATGAACCGGGTTCAAATAATTCCAGAATTCCACATCGGTGTAATTTGGTCATGTGTTTCATACTTACATGGCCAAGACGACAATGCCACGTATAGGAGTCTATTCGATTATCTATTCAAGCACGTTTGTTGCTAACTTCGATATTGAAAACGTCACCGGATAAATCTAACGTGTAGATACCATTGCACAAAGTTCCATTCCCATAAAGAACGCCATTTAAAGTTATGTAACAACAATTGTTACTAAAAGTTAAATGATAACCCTTTTCATTCAAACATGAAATAGATACAATGTTCTTTATTAATGAAGGAACAAAATAACAATTATTCAATTCTAAGACACGTCCAGTAGGGAGCTTTAGCAAATATGTTCCGATGGCAACAGCAGCAATCTTTGCTCCATTTCCAACTCGCAAATTTGCTTCTCCTTTGACGAGTCTTCTTCTATTCCTTAGCCCCTGCATGTCATTACATATATGTGAGCTACACCCAGTATCAAGTACCCAGGTGGACGAGGAAATAGAGTGACATTCAATAACGAAGATACCTGAAGAGGATGGGGCATCGGATGCTTTCTTCTTTAAGGACTCAAGATAAACCTTGCAGTTTCTTCGCCAGTGACCCTCCTTGCCGCAGTGATGGCAAGTGCCTTTTGGTGCCTTTTCAGTCTTTTTGGCCTTTTTCTTCTTTCCCTTATTCTGTTCTTTGGGCTTCCTCTTAGAGCCTTTCTTTGAAGAACCAACTAACAGTACCGTCTTCTGATCCTGCTTTACAGAAGGCTCTACAATCTTCAGCAGGTTGAGCAACTCAGGAATGGTAGTTTCCAGCTTGTTCATCCGATAGTTCATCACAAATTGTGAGTAACTCTTGGGCAAACAATGCAGAATTAAGTCAACACTTAGTTCGTGATCCATTGCAAATCCGAGTGTGCCTAGTCGCTCAATGTACCCCAACATCTTCAACACAAACTGTGAGACAGAAGTGCCTTCCTTGCATCTTAGAGGTGAAGAGGAGTCTGGAGACCTCGAACCTTTCGGATCTCGCCTGCTCGTCAAACAACTCATGAAGATGGAAGATGATGGTATGAGCATCCATATGCTCATGTTGCTTTTGTAGCTCAGGTACCATAGCGGCCAGCATGATGCAACTCGCAAGTTCAGAATCGGCCACATGTTTCTGATAGGCCACTAACTGGTTGGAGTTGCATCTTCTAGAGGATGGTTGGGAAGTTGTTCTTCAAGGACATAAGCAAGCTTTTCTGCCTTGAGGACTATCCTCAGGTTTCGAAGCCAGTCCATGAAGTTTGGCCCAGTAGCTTATTGGTGTCCAAAATGGAACGCAAATTCAGAGAAGACATGATCAAGTGATTATCCTAGAAATACAAATTGAGCTTATGTGAGAAGAATGATAAAGAATGCATCAATATACATTAATTAAATCCTATTTATTTTTCGAATTGAATAACCCTTTTTATCAATTCGGGAGATCGTAGGAACATCTCCAAATAGGTTGATATCCAACCATAGATAAGAACAACCATGGCTAGAGTCGATCAAGTTATTCTTAGCTATGAAGGTAGGTAATTATACCGATTACATATTATACATATGTAACTATCACATTATGCTATCAACTAATTGAATGTTTGCATAAATCATTGGGTTGTTAACTCATTAACAAGTATGCAACAATATACATAGCACCCAACTGCACCTCTCTTTACATCGACCTTGGCTGTGGCACAACAAATCGATGCTCCAAGCTTAAGGCTGACCCATTAATCAGGAAATAGTTTTAATATGGTTGGAGCTCATTCAACCGTTTAGTCAGGCTTGGATGTGTCCAACAACCAAAACTAAGGATTGACCTCTGACTCCAACTATATTAATCATAAACTAATTCCATGGTTTGAACATGTTGAGGTTCAAGCCGGGCATGGATGTGTCCATCAACCCAAACGAGAAACAAAACTCCGGTTCTAACCATATTAATGGAAGGTGTTGGCCTTAATATTTTGTAAGGGGTTTTGGGTCTCATCCTTTTCCTTTTAAGCACATTCATGACATATAATTATGTCATGTTCTAACGATTTCCTTAATAAAGTATGTATGTGACTTAATTTATCAAGTCTCATTAATTGAATTAGGAACCGGATTTCCTAATTCTAATTTCACACTTTATTCAAGGAATTGTTTTGGGAAACAATTTCCTAAATTGTCATAATCAATTTCGGAAATAATATGTTTAAGACTTTGATTTCTCTAAATCAAATCTTATTAAATTAAGAGACAGATTCCCTTAATTCAACCACATATTATTTTCATGAAAATCTTATTTAAGGAAATAAACTCTATAGGAAACAATTTTTCCTAATTAATTTTGGAGACAACAATATGTAAGAGCATCACCTCATAAATCAAATAAGGAAATTATCGTTTGAGAATCACCTCAAAAATTTCCAAGATTTGATCACATATTTTATTTATGGATAATTAATTACAACAAATTATTTACTTTGGGTGGCTCCCCGAGGCACTCCCCAAAGAAAAGAAATTTTTGTAAATCTAATTTGGCCTGCTCCCGAGGCATAACCAAATTAAACTTGACAATTAAAGAACTTGTTAATAATATAATTTGGATGGCTCCCCGAGGCCTACCCAAATCAATTTTAACAATTCATATTCAAAATAGGAAATTAAATTATAACAACTAACTTAATTTGGGTGGCTCCCCGAGGCACTCCCCAAAGTAAAGAATTTTGTTAATAATTTAAAAACCAATTTGAATTTAATTGTCAATTAATGTTTCCATAAAATGTCTAGACTTTCATGAAAGAAAGTGCCCAAAATTACGAGCTTTCCATAAATGGAAAGTTTCCAAAATTAAAAGGTTTTCAGAATTATTGTAAGTTTCTGGTAAAAGAAAACTTACGTATTTCCAAAATTAAAAATTTCCAAAATTAGGAAATTTCCAAAATTGGAAAGTTTCCAAAAATGGAAAGTTTTCACAATTATCATAAAATTTCAGAAACAGAGATATTTCAAAAGTTTGCGAAATTTCATGAGGATTTCCAAACTTTGAAATTCCTAAATCTAAAATTACCATAATTGGAAAGTTTCCATAATTGGAAAAATTTTCCAAAATTGAGATCATGACAAAGTTTTCGCAAAACAATTATATGATTATGTCGAACACTAACCGGCTCTGATACCACTGTTGGGACGGGGTGCATGCCGACGCGGACACGTATTGTAATTGTTACATAATTACATGCAGCGGAAAAAAAGCATGAATAATTTCCTAAATTATTCTAACACATATCCTAAGCATGCAATGTGTTCACATAATCGTAATATAAAATTTTTGCAGAAAAGGAAATTACTCTACGAATTACCTTGCGTAACTTGGAAGAAGGGACGAGATCCAACCGTTAGCGTCCCTTGAAAGCTCCGCCTCTATTCGTATCCACGCCGAGTATCGTCGGGATGACTTCGCTAAGCCACGAGTTTCGTGTTCACGAGAACTACTAGATTCTCCGTGAACACGACGAAAACCGAGAGAGTAATCAAATCGAAAGACTCACCACCAAGGTTGGCCGAAGAGGAAGATCGTCACAAGGAAGAACTTCGTCGCCTTGATGCTTCTCCTTGTGCTCACGGCAAGAAGAAAGAAGGAAGGCCTATGGCGGCCAAGAGAGAGGGAGAGAAGAAGAGGAGAGAGCCCAAGCAATTCTTGGATTGGTCCTCTTCCATGGCACCCCTTGGGTCCTTTATATAGGGAGAGGTTTCTTAATTCCCAAGCAAACCTCTCCTTGATTATGGAATAATTTCTCAATCAATCCATAATCAAGGCTCTCATGATCAAGCTTCTTCTTCTTGATTATGGAATAATTTCTCAATCAATCCATAATCAAGGCTCTCTTTCTTTTGGCATGATTATATAAAATTTATAAAACAAACCAACCATTGGTTCATTATATAAAAATTATAAAACAAACCAACCATTGGTTCATTATAAAAATTTATATATATAAAATTTATATAACCTTTTATAAAATAAACCAACCTTTGGTCTATTTTATAAAACAAACAAAAATAGCCTTATCCTCTTATGGTGGTGGCCGGCCATGACAAGAAGAGAGGAGAGCCCCCTCCTTGGCCGGCCCATCTAACCCCAATTGGATCAAAACCCTTAATGAATTAAACTTATTTAATTCACCCATTAAGTCTTTAAAAGACTTAGCCATTCTATGCTTCCGATGCGTCTGAAATAAATTCAGTTTTGACTATTGTTTGGACTTACCAAAAATAGTCTATCTCGATTGGAGAATGCCAATTCTCAACTCGTTTTAAATCCTTCGAATTACTCGTTATGCGTGTGACCAAATAGGCTTTCAATTTATGTTGGCCGTCCATAATTAACTAATTAATTATAGAACGATCATGAGTGGCACCTAGTAGTACATCATGATCCCCAATTAATTGAAAGATCAACGGTTGACCTCAGAAATGATTCTGAAACCCTTCAGCAGCTATAATGAATCGTGCCCATTCCCTTT